>CAHIKZ030003723.1:1877500-2210000 GCA_903632075.3 Acanthosepion pharaonis
GTGATCATACGGGAACCGGTGTTTCATCGTGATGCGGCCGCAATACGCAATTTGTCAAACGCGTACAAAATGTCCACGGATGCAACAATATTTTGTCTGAATCTTGTAAATATTATCATTACAAATATTTAGTTTGTTTATTAAACTAGTATTTTAATAAAATAAACGAGACGAGGATTTCTTTTAAAAATGTACACAATTGCTCAGTAACAGGCATTTGACAAGTTATTTACTCTCCCGTCTCCCGGTGGCGATATGTGACACAAGGTCAGTTTAAATTGGTGAGCCCAAGTGCGTACATCTAAGCTCAGGCCAAAATTACGCTAGGTGTCGATATTCCACCGACCCTGACTCTTTAGTTCAATAATGCCCTGGTTAGAATCTCCGAGAGCTGGCATTCGTCATTTATTTGTTGATATGGTATTTACTCGTTCCCCAATTGTGACAGGATGTTACACAACGTCGGTTTAATGTGGGGAGCCCAAGCGCGAGCACCTGAACTAAATTGTCCAGTCCCCGCAACCAACGTCACGCTGGTATCGATATTCCACCAACCCTCCCACTTGACTGCAATGAAGGAGGTGCTTCCGCACGGTTGGAACCCCCCGAGCCCAGGCATCTCTATTTTTTCTTGCGCTCTATCTAAAGACAAAGACGCAATGTTGGGAGAAAGCCTCCCCAGTTTGTTTTTTTGGCCCTCTTTTTCATCTCGACTGGGTCAGAATTTTTCTTTCCCCATGGCCGTATTTATTTTATCCTTCCTTGTCCCGTAGCGAAAGAGCCTCTTGATTTTGTCTAAAGACAGAATACAACGGCCCCTCTTAATTCTTTTGAGGGTTTGACGGGCCCAAATAATATTAGTTATCCTTATTTTGTGCATTTGTTTTGATATTTCAGTTTGTTTTGGGGTTCATCTCCTCTTCCTCTTCATAGCGTAGCATTTATAGATTTTTATATATAGAATTTTATGTTCATTAAATTTTTATGTCATGGGGTGATTTTTGTAGGTTCCCTAAGAGTATTCGGTATTGTGGTATATGGAGGAATGATTGATAATGGATGAGTTCTTGTGGTGGATGTGGAAATTTGTAACGAGTGACTGGGTCATGAATCTGATTAGCTAGGTATGAGATAGTAAGTGACGACCGGCATCAACCCATTCCCCCTTTTAGGCCTTGTGCCAAAATTGTATTTTTTATGCAATAAATCTTGACTCAATGTTAGGAGACATAATTACAGTCACCTCCCCAAAGTGAGTAGGCGTTTGAATAGTTTCTCTTTAACAAACAACACTCTTAAAAAAGAACATCGTTTTTGGCTTGCAAATGAAGTCCTATGTGTTAAAAACTGCAATTCAGATTTTAGCCAGTCAAACTTGTCAAAGAAATCAGAAAGACACCAATGAAGATTTTTATTTTACTGTCAGAAAAAAATATGGTTTGGTTTGTTTTATGGCATATCAACACCTCAATGAGTTATTTAATGCCGACTAGATTTTTATTGATGGTAATATTTTTTTCAAAAATGTATTACTAGTATTAAAACCTATTTTTACATTTTCATAGCGTTTTGACCTCAGTTTGTGGGTTAACTATTTACCCATAGCTGGGACCCTGACAGGTTCTACCACTCCGGGTCAAGGTGGACCTGGGAACAACAGCAATCAAAGGGCAGTTTCACGCTTTTCAAAACCTCCCAACCAGAAGCCTTGCTGCCGGATGTAGTTTATCGTCATACCCAGGATGCGGATGTAGTCTGTGGTCAATATGTATAGAACGTTGATAATTTCTGGCGGAAAGTAAAATTATAGCGATTTACTAAGCGTCGCTTAGACGTGGTAAAAGGGCGAAAGTAAGGAGCACCAAGTGAGAATCACTACTCGATTGTAACTGATCTAGCAAGACAAGCTTGCTAAGAAACTCGAAGTGCTCCTATTTATAAACGATATATTCTTGTTAATCTGCTTATAAGTGATCTTCACAATGTTGGAAATGAGTTTAATATATTTTTCTCTCCGTATAAAATAATTATGGGGGACTGATTTTCATTTTTTTAAAGCTTTCGTTCTTTCACACACTTCATTAACTATCGTAGCATACCAGTGACGAATGGTATGTCTCGATATAGCAAGAGATCTGATTTTGGCTTTCCTAAATGCCTCTCGCAGAATTCGAACTTACATTAAGTTTTTCGTGTCAATAAAGTACTAGGGGTCACTAAAATATAATCTTTAGTATTGAGATTGGTCAGTCACTTGCTTTCAGAAATAAATTATTTTGTTTATATTTTTCAATAGAATATGAAGAACTAAAAAAAACATTCTGGGCCATTCCCATTTATAAAACCATCTTTCGTTATTTTAGATCGAATTTCGCTTCTATCGACATTTTACTTTGGTTCATTATAGGTATTTCTCAAGGGAAATATCTTATAAGGAAAAAAAAACCTTTATAGGTATTGGCCAAACTTATGGAGTCTCATTGCTAATTGGCAAACTTATTTACCCACAGCAGCTTACCCAGGAAATTACATTTAGAAAATCTTTCTTTATTTGAAAGAAATGAAATCGAGATGGTCGATATTTTATTCACGCGAATTCCTCTCAACATTATTCGACGTAATTCTGTGGGATTAATTTGCAATTAGAATTATGCAACAACTTTTTTTTATAAGGTTGTTGTTTCTTATTTCTATTATAGGAATCTTGTTTTATTTCAAAACCATATTTTGAAATCAATAGTCAAACACGCTGGGGAAGGAGAGAATAACGGTAAAAAGAAAAACATAAGGAAAGATTTTTCGTTGAAAGCTTCCAGAAATGGGATTAATAAAATAAATAAATAAAGAGGTGGGATCCTTTTCGTGAAGAAAAACCAATCAATTTCAGATTTATATGAGCAATCCGTTCTTCATTCAGTTTTATTTTGCCTCTCAGCCGTTCAAGCCACGGGTATCTGTGTACAGCATTTAAACTTGACTATTATTAAATGTGACAAAGCCTTAAAAACACTAAACACAGAACACTTTAGTTACAAAATAAAAACATAAATAAATTCGAACCCCAGTATCAGATTATTTAAACCCTAAAAAAATTTATCAAGATATTTTTAAAATGATTGTCTTTATTTTATTTTTTTTTTTTTTGAACTCCTCAGTATGAAATTTAATTTATTTAGCTAGAAATATATTTTCTTTAGCCCTAGAACACTAACCATGAGTATATAGTCCCTAGCGCAAATTTTCCTATTTTTAATTACAATTTTCAGTACCTGATTTTCTTACCTAAATAATGTTTTTCAGTTCCTATTAATGTTAACTCAAAGTACCAAGTTTGAAGTGCCTGCATGTAAAATATTTCAAATAAAGATTTATATTTAATATTTTTTTGATATTTTCAAAATCGGGTATGATATACCCATGGTTAGTAGTGGGTTAACTTTAATTGATGGTTAGTGTTCTAGGGTTAAGAGTTAAAACTAACATATATTAGATTCTAGTTATCGAATTGACGTAGTGTCTTCATGAACAGAAACTTGCGGATGACTATCTGCACGTGTTTTAAATAGGCGTGGTGGGTTTAATAAAAGGAGTGACTGAAATTTTTAAATGATTTGTTATTATTTTTAGTTATGAAACACTTTTTCATAGTATGCTCCCAGCCGAAATTAAAGAGGAGGAAATATTTAATAAAATGACTGGTTACAAGAAGGGTGTCCCTGGTGAATGTCTCTTCAAAATGAATAATTATCCCTGCCCAATTATTGGAAGTCCAAAGATGTATATGTCACGAATTTAATAGGATGGCTGATTTAAAGATATGTCAGCTTTTGCTAGGTTATTTAATGTCGACATCGATGTCCTAGTCACAAAACAGTAAAAACTGTTTTGTAAGTCTAGTTTAAAACGAAACAGTGGGCCTCTACCAAAAAATACAAACCAAATAAGAATGTCAAGAAAACCAACTTCTCTACAAACTGTATATCTGGAAAGAATACGACAATTAAACACGACTCTTTAAAAAAAAATACGTCAATGAAACCTCATCTCCTACAAACTGATTTCTTACAAGTAATACATATTATATTCATACCAATCTATTCTAAAAAATCTTATCGGCATTTAATAGCCCATTGAGGTGTTAATATGCTGTAAAACAATATCTGTCTATTTCTGAGATGAGGTATTATATACACTATTTACATTATTCGGACTATTGTCCTCATCTTTGTCGCCATATTTATTACAACGTTTCAGCCGTTGTACGCTACGGCCTTCTTCAGGTTGTTGGAATGTCGAAGTGAACCCTTTATTTCGCTCACTGTGGTAGACTGTTCTAGTTCCACGTGCCATGTTTAATGGATATCAGTTGTCAGTTATCTCCTGTTAATTAAGTTCTCCACTGCCTTAACCGGGTATTGAACTCACACTCTTTGGGTCCTATCACTGGATCTAACCAACAACTTTATCTACAGTGCCATGTGTCTTCAAGGACATCCATAATGCTGTAAAACAAACTAAACCAAACCAGTTTAAAGCATCAAGCAATTGGTTAACAACTGGTTGGCGCTACTCATTCTTGCAAATCATACAGTCAGCTTAGTTTTCTATGGATTAAAAGAAAAGCAAGCGGGGAAGAATGATGAAATCATTTCATTATTTTATTTGTGTCTATAAGTATCTACTTGGGATAAGTAAAAAAAATTAACCGGTTATATTTCAGTCTGTAATCATTTTTCTTGGGAGGTGCCCCTTATGATTAGGATTGCCCCTCTGCAAGAATGAAGTTAGTGTGTCCCACGCCAATAGGGCAGGGATTTACTAGAGTGGACTAAAATGTCATATATCTAGACGTTATGACCCGATCAGAAAAAAAAGTGATATGTAATTTGCATTATTCGGACTGTTATCTTCATTTCCATATTCACAACGTTTCGGTCGTCGTACGCTCCGGTCTTCTTCAGGTGATTGGAATTTCAACGAACCCTTTATTTCCTCCACCGGGGTAGATTGTTCTAGTTCCACGTGTCATGCCTCTTCCGGATATCTCAGTTATTTCCCTTTAAATTAACTCTCCAAGCTTTGGTTCACCATTGATGTGGCCTGGTATTGAACTCACAACTCTTTAGGTCTAGTCACTGGATCTAACCAGCGCCTTTATCCACTGGGCTATGTGTCCTGGGTTAGATCTCGGCTCTCAAATTTCGAATTCCAAGCCGTTATCCATTTCACTTTCGCACATCCAAGCTTACAGCTCCTAGTATTCCCAAGCGGTTACCCATCTAGGTACTGACCAAGTTCAGCGTTGCTTAACTTCGGTGACTATATGTGAACCGATGTTTCCACGTGATATGACCTTAAGCTACAAAATCTCTAGAAATGCTTCAGTAATTTGATATTAACGAAAATGTAGCCTACCTAGAGTACTAGCGCCATAGCTAAAGTACTCCACTAATAAATTCTAAATCGTATTAGTTGACTATATCCATTAATGGTTCAAAGTTTGGGACAGTCACCAATCCATTCAATGTAGCTCTACATTCATCACTAAAAATTATAGTTGATAATCTTTCAAGTACAACTTGTGAGTTTTTCTTTGTGATGTTTCCTTAAAAGCGGTTGTTTTGTTGCCTTCACATGTTTAGTCAAGGGAGAAAACTCAGTTGAAACTTAGAAATGCCAAGCAAAGTTCATTAGTGTCATGTGCCGTCAAGGATTTAAAGGTTAATACTGATTCTTTAAAAATGTGTCTTTAAAATTACCAAAAGGCATTTGCTCCTTTCGCACATCCCGCTACTTCGAGTGCCAGTAAAACAGGCCTGTTCTTGGTAGGATTTTATCTGAGACAGTTGTGTCTTTTATGGAGTACCAGTGTTTACTGCCAAGATAAAAGCAGAATTTCAATTTCCGAATCTCAAGTCAAGCAGGTTGTTCCAGCTTGGAAGGCGGATCCAAAACAATCTTCTTATAGTTAGCCTTGTGCTATACTTGACTAAATGTAATCACTATCAAAACAAGCCTGTGTTTTCAAGCGAACCAAAAATCCAATTCTCAAGTTGATGTCATTTTTTAACAGTCTCGTTCTATTCTTGATTGCTTAATAGCAGCCATTTTCCCTGAAGAGAGTGGCGAGAGAAATGGAGAAGAAGCTTCGAAATGCGCGATCAATTTAGCGACACTGTTCTCATTCGTGTAAATGAGTCACCCGTCAAGGAAAGGATACAGGTCAGGGCGATTGCCATCATCATAAAACTAGTTTATATATATTTTACTTACTAGAGTATTTTGTTAAAGCTGAATAAATAATATGGCGCCCAGATTGGTACTTCACGTTCTAAATTGACCGAAGTGGAAACACAATAACTGCTCATCATTGTGGCGGAACTGGCCACATCTCCGTTAAGAAACGAAGTTCATAAACAAAGCTATGGATAACAAAATTATTAAAAGGTAACGTAGCCAACAAACCGCGTTGTATGCCGTTCTATAACGTATTGCATTGTTTGCTCGTCTGCAAATACTGAAAACACTCATTAAATATCAAATGAGTAGAGTTGAATCGCTTAAAGTTAATGTGTCGTCGCCGAAATGGTTTTATTTGCCGACATCCAAAATATATCAATGCTATTCAGATCGGAAATCATTTCTATCGAATTGTACATTAGATTAGTGAAATCGATTTTAGAAAAAACACAATTATTTTTATTTTCTTCTTTTTTACAAAATAAAATAACAATTCAATTTTTATGGCAAAATTTAATGTAAAAAACATTTCCGTAATGTAATCTGTGCAGTAAAATGTTTTTTATTCATTGAAAAACAGGCTATCAAGTTGTTCGTATATGAATTTCAGAATGGCATTAGAATTGAATGAATGTTTCCTTCTTGAAATTAAATCTGATCGATTGGTGGCGTCGATTTCAATTCCAATCAGAATTCAATATTTCTTAGTTTCCTTATCGACCTTTTGAACATTAGGAATGTATTATCTCGACTGATGGATTCCAAATGACTTTTCTACTAAATCGTCCAAGAAGTATTTAAATATTTCGTATATTTTCTGATATCATCGAATGGAAAAGATCTGACAGGAAGAAAATGACAAATGTTCAAATTATAAACCGCAAACGAAAAGAATATTCAGCAAAAACGAAATACAACTTTAAACTAAAAAATATAAAAGAAATGCAGTTTTAAAGTAAAAAAAAAAAATTAAAAAAATAAAAGAAATGTGTGTGGCATCCGAAGAACCTTGGATCTACGCCCAAAGAGTTATGCCTCAGCTGCTGGTGGCGGTCCAGCATCTGTTATGGCTGTACAAGCCTACACAGGAATGACAGTCTCGATTGCAACGAATGCATGTGAAGACGCTCTCCCCATTGTTTTATTTCCATTGAACTCTATTCTCCTGGACGACAAGCCTTCGTTTCTCTTCTTCTTGCTCCAGCCCACGGTGTAAATCGTGTCTCCAGCGTGAGCGATCGTTGATGACATCTTATGGCCTCTCGACGTCCATGTTCATCGCCCTCATGTCCCATTTGCAGAAGTTCTTGAAACAAAAATGAGGTCTCCGTTTCCTTTTGCTGGTGGCCAGTTCCCTGTACAGAAGGACCTAAAAGAAATGTAGCAATGCAGAAAAAGAAATGTTGAAATGCTATTTTAAATTAAAAAGAGAAGTGTAGAAATGCAGTATTAAAGAGATATGTAGAAATGCAGTTTAAATTTAAAAAAAGAAATATTGAAATACAGATTAAAACTAAAAAAAGAAATGTAGAAATACAGTTTTAAACTAAAAGAGAAATGTAGAAATGCAGTTTTAAACTAAAAGAGAAATGTAGAAATGCAGTTTAAATTTAAAAAAGAAATATTGAAATACAGTTTTAAACTAAAAAGAGAAATCTTGAAATGCAGTTTTAAATTAAAAAGAGAAACGTAGAAATGCAGTTTAAAACTAAGAGAAATGTCGAAATACAGTTATAAACTGAAAAGAGAAATGTTGAAATGCAGTTTTAAATTAAAAAGAGAAACGTAGAAATGCAGTTTAAAACTAAAAAAGAAATGTAGAAATGCAGTTTAAAACTAAAAGAGAAATGTAGAAATACAGTTTAAAAATAAAAAAGAAATACTGAAATTCATTTTTAAACTAAAAAAAATAAGAAATGTTTTAAAGTAAAAAAAAGCAGTGAAACGTAGAAATGAGAGAAAATATCATGTTTCTATCACTACAGATTTTGAAATGAGAACTAACAAATTATCTCTCTTTTAATTTTATCTGAAAGTTAATGTCATCCAGAATAGCCGGCAATAATTTAAGCTTCAGTTTTTTCCATACAAGCGTCTATCATTGTTACGCTCAGTTTTCACTGGATCGTCTTGTTCAATTTTCTGATATAATTATGACGTAATTCCAAACTTCAAAACTGAAAAAAAAAAACAACTAAGTAATATTAACGATATTTGCTACTCTATCCTTTTATTTCCACGGCAAATCTACAGCCGAACCTCTTTCCTTAGTGTTCTATCAGTTCTATCAGTTTTGACTTTCACAGCTAAGACCCGCCATACCATGTACCTCAAATTGAAGATAGCAGAATCGAGGAATACAGAAATTCAACTGGTTCAAACCGAGGTAAAAGCAAATGATTTGAAACGATGATTCTTAAGGCTAACAGGCCTTCCCAACTTAAAAGATTAGCACAAAATAATCTTCAATTTCTTCCTTTGAGGTTTGAGTATTTGCCTACGCTGATAAGTTTGGTTTGTTTTCTTTTACGGCACATCAACCTCAATGGGTCATTTAATGCCGACAACTTTTTTTTCTGGTAATATTTTTGTTTTGTCAAAAATCTATTTCTGTTAATATTTTTTCCTCAAAAATGTATAGCTGGTAATATTATTCTTCAAAAACGTATAGCTGGTAATATTATTTTTTCCAAAACGTATAGCTGGTAATAATATTTTTCCAAAACGTGTAGCTGGTAATAATATTTTTCCAAAACATATAGCTGATGATAATATTTCTTCAAAAATGTATAGCTGGTAATATTATTTTTCAAAAACGTATAGCCAGCAACACTATTCTTTCAAAAAAAGTATAGCTGGTAATATTTTTTCAAAAACGTACAGCTGGCAACATTATTTTTTCCAAAACGTATTATCAGAGGCTTTGCTGTTGGACGTAGTTTATCGTAATACCCAGGACTCGGATATAGTCTGGGTGTTAAATATTTGCCAATAGCTGGGACAGGTGCTACCACCCCGGTTCAGGTTGGACCTGGGAACCCCAGCAATTATGAGGTGGTTCCGCATTCTTCAAAACCTCCTAATCAGAGACCTTGCTGTTAGATGTAGTTTATCGTCATACCCAGGTCGGCACGCTGATAAGATGTGACACAAAGTTCACATTTAATATGGAGCACCCATACACGTGCATACGAGCTAAGGGCAGATATTGCCCAATCCCCGCGACCACTGCTTGCGCTGGTATTGTTATCTACCAACTCTCTTGCTTTAGTGTAATGGGGAAGGTGCTACCGCTGAGTTTACAGAAAACGTGATGCATAAATTAGAATGGCGAAAGATGCATTCTAAAAACTAAGCAATGTATTAAGAAACAGGAAAATTTCGTTTAATAAGTGTACTGAACTGAAATGTAATATCAATGCTGGACAATTTATTTCACAGAGGCAAAGGAGACTTTCTACTTCGTGTTGTCCTGTGCTTAGCTTCATAAATATAAAAAGAATAGCGTCCACAAATCTTCACAAATTCTTTGGTATATTTTATTTATAATGCGAGTAACTTGATTAATTTTTGAATCTAACAAATTTTACTGTATTCACGCCAGAATAGTCTCTATAATACAAAACAGAAGATTGAAAATTAGCTAATAATCGATAAAGTTATGGAAAAGTACATCGCTAAGAGAGTACGCTGTAGACTGAATAAAGTCTGTTTGTCGTGTGTAGTTTTTCTTTTCAGTTTTGTCCCTTATGCAACTCCATTAACGAGACCTACTATTATATCATTCTATTCTTGCCAAAGCAGCTTTTGTCATGATTGATCTTTGCGCAGGCGCTTTAGGTCGCTATTTGTCAAAAGACACGGCCAAGTGATCGGTCGGTTGCGTATTTGACTGGCCATTGAAGAGACTTCCATGTTTTCCACGATTCTACTCCTAATTGATTTACTCAATTGCTCGGAAGTTCTTACGAACATATTCAATAAGATTTTTTTTTTTAACCACAGACATTTAACCCGATGAAACGGTTTATCTCCAGGGTGTCAAAGTGAATAAAAGTTTTAATCGTATTTACAATGAAGACTCGTTTCATGGGCAACTCTTTCTCCTGGGTCTGTATGGCAATTGATGCTTGCCTTAGCGACCACCAGCAAACAGTAGATCGAATTCACCGGATAATTCGCAAACAAAGAACAAAAATAAAATCCTTCGTGGCAAGATAATAGATCTCTTTTTTTACTTTTTTTTTTTTTTTGATCAATGGTTACGTTGTAATCGATATTTAACTGTTGCTTAATCAGACGATTGTAATCCAGATGGTGCTATTTTAGAAGTTCCAAACAGTATGAAAAGCGAAACTCTTAATGTAAAAAAACACACGAGCAGTTAAATTCTACATGTTTGTATATCAACAGTTAAATTAACGATGTAACATTTTCAAATCCATATTTTATTTCACATTGAACATACACGATCTTCAATTGCACTTTGTAAGGAACCAAAAGGCTCTTAAAAGGATTTTAAATTGTACTAAATTTAATTTTTATTGTCAATATATGTCTATTTTTATCTATCTATCTATCTCTCTCTCTCTCTCTCTCTCTCTCTCTCTCTCTGTGTGTTTATCTGCTTGCCTTTGTTTTTCTATCTGCTTTTTTCTGTGTGTGCGCGCGTACGTATACGATTGACTGCCATCTATCTGGCCTCTCTTTCTGTAACTACCTCTGTCTGTCTGCTTCTGTCTATACCCCTCTCTATCTAGATGTCTTCCTCTCCCTCTCTCTCTCTCTCTCTTGCTCTCTTACTCTCTACCTGTGCACGTGACTGTTTGTCTGCATCTTGCCTCACGTTCTGTAACTGACTCTTTCTCTTTCTATTTGATTCTGTTTGTGCCTCTCTCTCTTTCTCTCTCTCTCTCTTTCTGTCTGTTACTCTCTCTCTCTCTCTCTCTCTCTCTCTCTCTCTCTCTCTCTCTCTCTCCGAGAGACCAATCCTATTTTTTAACTTTTACATTTTGTGGGGGCAACTTTTTTCTTCTTTCATGTTCCCTGTTTGTGATCATGGCCCTCTTCATCTTCCTGTCCTTTGTGGCTCTTAATAAGTGTCTTTTTGTTATTTCTCCCGAACCCTCTTCCACAATCCATTTGCTCAAGCCCATCAAGTATGTTCTGTACTGCCTCTGTCCCTCTTTCCCTCTGTCTGTCCTGTGAGGATCAGATTTTCCAAGCCCTCCTTCCTCATTAGAAACTTCAACTCCCTCTTCCTGGTCTTAAATATGTTTCCTCTTTGTTTCCGATCTCATCGTTGCTCACAGCCTATGGTATCCTCAGCATCTTTCTGTAGAAACACATTTCTGTTGCTCTTATCTTTGAGGAGATTGTCCAGCATTCGTTGTCATACAGGAGAGCAGATATCACGTAACAGTTCAGTACACTTTTCTTTGTTTCTAACAAAGTTTTTTTCTGTCTCTTAATACCCTGCTTAGCTTTTCGAATACATCATTAGCCATCATTCGGATCTCAGTGTCGCACTTTCCGTCCTCTGTTTGAATACTTCCCAGATATTTAAATTTCTGTACATGCTTGATTTTAATATGCCCGACCAGTATTTCACTCATCCTAAAAATCATTCCCTGAATTGATCTCAACTAAAGGCAATCATAGAAAACCCAAAGTAAGTCATTATTAGAAAATCTACTTCCGTTTCTTTCCAAACTGAACCCTAACACTTCCGATAATGTCATCAAGTAAGCTAAATCAAGCAAACATTTTTGTTTGTTTTGTTTTTTGTTTGTTTTGTTTTTTTGGGGTTTTTTTTAGCGACAGTTTTTTTCCAGCTTACGACGGTGTGTGACTAACGTGCCTCTATTGTAGTCTTCGTTTGTTTACTCACCATCGTTGTAACATGACTGGTTACGTACCAAGTCAACAAGATCTCTTAATTTCCAGTGATTACTGTCTTGCTAGATCTTCTCTGTTACTACTACAAGTTTTTTTTAATAAAATCAATGTGTTCCAAGCAAAATAGAACTGTAGCGATAATGTCAGTATCTTCCAAATAATTATCGCTGTTGTATCGACAGCTTTCCTTATCGCTTATATTATTATATCGGCATAATTCTGGCTGGCCAATTGTTGCATATATTTGCGTTCTTATCGTACACTGATTTACTTGTACTTCTGTCCTCATTTTAGTTATATTTACAACGATTCCTTTTCACGGGATAAATGGACAAATTGGTTGGCGGTTTTGTGTTCAATACTTGGTT
This sequence comes from Acanthosepion pharaonis, assembly GCA_903632075.3. Classification (NCBI taxonomy): domain Eukaryota; kingdom Metazoa; phylum Mollusca; class Cephalopoda; order Sepiida; family Sepiidae; genus Acanthosepion; species Acanthosepion pharaonis. The sequence goes on from CAHIKZ030003723.1 coordinate 1,890,007, forward strand.
TGGTTTGGTTTGTTTTATGGCATATCAACCGCAATGGGTTATTTAATGTGATCAAAATTTTCATTGTTAGTAATAATTTTTTCCAAAAATCTATTTCTGGTAAGAATTTTCCTTCGTTGGTATTTATTTATTTCATTTATTTATTTTTTTTTTTTAAATGCATAGCTGGTAATATGTTTTTTTGTTTGTTTTTTTGTTGTTGTTGTTGTTGTTTGTTTGTTTTTTTGTTTTTTCAAAAATGTATTGCAGGTGGTTTTTTTTGGGTTTTTTTTTTTACAAATTATTTCTGGTATTAAAACCTATTTTTACACTTTCATAGCGTTTTGACCGTAGTTTGGGAGTTAACTATTTGCCCATAGCTGGGACCCTAACAGGTGCTACTACACTGGGTTGACCTGGAAACACAAGCAATTAAGAGATGGTTCCACGCTCCCCAAAACCTCCTGATCAGAGGCCTTGCTGTTAGATGCAGTTCATCGTCATACCCGGGACGCGGATGTAGTTTATCGTCTTACCCAGGACGCTGTTCAATACCTGGGTTGGATAGTGTAAAACGTTGTATATTCTGTTTCAGTGGAAAAATTAACAAGAAGTAATTAATTGATACAAGGTTTCCTCCAGCATGGACATCAGAATGAGAACAATTATTGAATTGAAAAGAAGGTTTGGTCCGAAATTCCCAGAAAGTAGCCAACTACGACAAAAAAACGCTGGGTATAATAACCGAATTGTAGTGACTATAACAACCAAGATAGGGACTTTACTCGAGGTAAATACTCAGTGTATAATAATAATTCCACATCTCAAATTTTCAGACAAAACTTATTTGTGTTCTTGTTTTATGATCACACCAAGTAACAAAGAAATTTTGATTACATGAGCATTAAATCCAGTTCACTATGTGTCGCTTAGAAACGACTTGCGCCTCCCCAGTCAATCCTGTTAATAAGCGGTTTCGACTTCTGTTTTCAAAACGAGGCTTCGCACAAAAAATAAGATGCAAAGACTGATCCATTACTTCCATTTACATATATGGCATTCCACCAGATAAGAATAGGTAGAAAATGGCATCACAGTAGTAAAAGGAGCACCCTTCGTGTAATTATTTTCCGCTTGCTTGCTGTTAAGTGATTGGATTCCATTTGACCGAAGGTGATTTGACTAGCGTCCTAAAGCTTCCGTCAGGTCAATCATTAACCTTACGTCAAAGAAAAACTGTTTTCACGAAAAATAAAATATATAATATTTGAGAGACAACTAGAGTGAATGCAGTGGTTTCTGGGGCTGCAGCCCAACGGTATTTAAGCTAGCTCCACGTAGGGCTCTTGATTGAGCCTTCATCACAATAGGTAGGGAGGAGTAGATGAGATAGGCAACAATAAACTGCAGAAGTCAAAACTGTTCGCAGCATTTAACTATTGCATTAATATTTAAGGTTTTAAAAATCACGTAAAAAATCACCGAAAACAATTCACAGTTAATGTAGTTACTGAAGAAGTAGTCTGTATTTATTCAATCAAAGTTAGCCGATGATATGAAGGAGTAAAACAGGCAACATGAAGACCCACTTCAGACCACAATTATTTTGGAGTTTTTGGAATTCAATTTGTCAGTGTGCTACCAGGGATGTAAAACAGGATACATTTATAAAGCAATTGCGAAATTGGATTCCATTTGACCGAAGGTGATTTGACAAGCGTCCTAAAGCTTCCGTCAGGTCAGTTATTAACCTTACGCCAAAGAAAACTGTTTTCACGAAAATTGCTGGTCCGGATCTGGCCCGGAATGTTTTTAATATGCTCAAGAAATCGTCTTGATTCCAAAATGGTATAATATGTTTGGTTATGGCCTCTAGGAGTAAAGTTGAAAACGTGTGACACACTGACATTCGCATCTATTATATAAATTAGTAGGCCTTTTGACTAAACCGAAGGAAGAAGCGAAGGGTTTTAAAGTCGGAATTTTTGGACACGCCTATTTCCTTTCTTAACGAGACGAGAAATAGGGCTCACTCTTACGGGGAGGTTTTCTTTCCATAGGTCGTATTACTGTAAGAAATTTGTTTTTGACCTAAAAGTTTGCCACGATTAGGGTTATGGAGGATTTGGAGAAGGGGTAGGAATCTACTTCTTCTCCAAAATAAATTCGTACAACCTAAAAAGACATATTTTATTTAAAACGGTTGATAAGCCTTAAAAAACAAATAAATAAATCGATCACAGAACAATGTTTATAAGATCATAAACAGAAGCAAAACATATACGTAAGATATCCAAAATGTAAGGTACATCAATGAATAAATCAATTGGAATCAAAATATTGTCAGGGTTGTAAACACAATGCAATATTAGTGAATCCAACGCTCAGAACAACTTTAGTATTGGACACAGGTATATTTAATGGCGTAACAAAGAAGACGACATAAAACAGTGGGAAAAGATAGAGATAAGATGTGTAATAAGGCTTTTGCACGCTAAGGGTAAAAATCGAACTTTGGATCCCAAAGCAATTGAGTGAAAAACACAAGTTTCAGCGCACGATCATTTTATTTCAGCTTTTCAAACGATAGAGGGACTTTACAATGATGGGTAATGAGACCTAGATGTATCATGTTACCCCGGAGGCAAAGGTTGATTCCCTACCCTCGAAACATCCTTCGACAGCGATGATCCCCAAATTCAACTTTCAGCAGCCATCGAAGAATACGATAGCAACTGCGTTCGGGGATGCAAAATGTGTTCTACTCGTAGACTTCCTGTCGCATGATCAGTTAAAGCAGTTAGATATTGCGAGACACTCGACAGGCTGAAGGAAGCTGTTCGCCAAAGGAGACCTGGGCATTTGCGTAAAGATGTCATTCTAACGTTACGACAACGTCAATCCATACACGCCATACCTGACAAAAGTGTACTTCTGTCAGAATATTTCACCATATCCACTGCATTGTCTTTATTTTGTTCCTTCATATTATAATCTGTTTGGGCTCCTCAAACAGAATTTATACAGAAAGCAGTTCCACACAGGTGTTGTTGCAGAGATGAAAAGGTAGATCCAGTCGCTTAACTCCATGTTCTTCAAGGGAAATAAATCCGGATGGCAACTCTGTAACCTGTGCACAATTTTCTATTTCTTTAGATATAAACATGTTGATTTACTAAATGTTTGTACATTACTTTTCGGGCAGACATCATAAATGATCTTGATTTTAAGGAAATTGTACTTATCTATCTATCTATCTATCTATCTATATATATATATATATATATATATATATATATATACAACAGCGGATGTCTGTGTGTCTCTGCATGTGTGTGTCTGTCTCTCTGTCTGATACCTTTTCACACGAGATCCATCCAACCGATTTTGACCAAACTTGGCACATTCATTGTCCAATGTAAGAGATAGGTTCTTAGCATAAAAATCGATAATTTAAAAAAATCATTTAGCGATAAAGCCGATCAAAATTCGATAAATTCAACTTTTTTCCTCCGATTTCGTTCAAACTCGGTATGTAGGTTACTTACATCATGACGAGCTCAACGATATCTCATTTTTATTTCTACGCCACTGCGTTTAGTGAAAAAACGCGAAAAACGAAAAATCTGTTTCAACACAAATCGATTTCAACACAAATTTTAAACTAAAAACTCCCTCAATTTTCAAGCAATCTAATACACTTCACTCAATTGTAGCCAGCATTAAGTTGATTGTTTTACAGATAATTGATAAATGAGTCAATCCATATAGTGAAAACCCGCGCAAATAGCGAAAAATGGCGAGTTTCACTGGTTTCTTTATTTTTAGTTGATCTTTCAACCAATTTTCATCAAACTTAACAATTGCTTTATGCAGTTGCGACCAAAATGTTCAGAACGGTATTGTTTTCGTCAGAAAAGTAGGTATAAGTTTTTATCAAAGTTGTTTTACATTCTATAATTTTCACAGACAATAAATACGATATTAATTGTTATTGTGTGATTTTGGTGTAATTTGAGAGGATAATACAAAAATTATGGATGATTTAGTGATTTACTGCAAAACCCCATATAATAAGTAGTGCACAAAATGAGGAAAGAGGGCTTCGAAAATCTGATACTCATAAGACAGATTGAAGGGACAGAGGAAAACAACGCATAACCTACCTAGCGAGGCTGAGTAAATGAATGACAGAACAGAGTTTAAGAGATAACAGAAATATATTTATTAAGAGCTATAAATTACTGAAAATTATAGAGAGCTAACCAGATTATGAATAGAAGCAAAGCATCAGTGCCTACTATTATAATTCAGAACTCAACGCAATGTCAGTAAAAGATTTCTAGAAAATGCAAAGTGTAGCTATGTATATTTCTGAAAGATCGCTAACCAAATTATGAATAGAAGCAAAGCATCAGTGCCTACTATTATAATTGTGCGCCGAGATCATTTCATACTCGTCAGACAAGGTGAAGCTCTTCGCCTCGATCTTTGCCTTGAATTCAACGTTAGATGACAAAAGCCATCACCTTCCCGACTTCCCACTTCTCACCGAGCACAATCTTAGTAATATTCTCATTAAATTCCGGAAAGTCTCAAGACTTATCAAAAGTCTTGACAATAAGAAGATCCCTGGTTCAGACAAAATCCCAGTGGTTGTCCTTAAGAATATTGTTATACTCGATATTAGCGAAATTATTTAACCGCTTCTTGAAAGAAAAAACCTTCCCAAATTTGTGGAATGTGTCAAGTGTATGCCGGTTTTCAGGAATGTAGGTGAGCATTCTTCTACCTCACAGTATAGACCCATCAGTCTCCTCAAGCAACTCAATCAACAAAAAACTTGTTAATCAGCTCAAAAGAAACAACCACTTGAACGATAAACAGTTCGGTCTGCCCGGTTCACTGCTGATATCCTAACTACGATTACTCACATAATTAGTGAAGCACTATACAATAAATACGCATTAGATATTTCCAGGGACTTTGATAAGATGTAGCATAAAGGGTCACTGCTCAATTCCGCTAGCTATGGAATCACTGGAAGAGTCTTGTCAGTTATCAAGTCCTTCCTAACGGCTAGGTGAATGAATGTACTTGTTAACGGCCGGTCCTCCGAACCCCAAGCAATCAATGCAAGCGTCCCCAAATGTCCGCTTCTCGTTTTAACTTTCTTCCTACTCTACATAATTGGTCTGCCTAAGAGTATACTCCGATCCTTTGTGAATATATCTGCTGCTGATGTAACAGTATATTTGTGCACCTCCAAAGCCCTCGATGATCAGAACTTGGCAGCTGATCTCGCCACTGATCTAGATCTAACAGCTCAGCGGGGAAAAACTGACTGGTCAAACTCAATGCCTCAGAAGCCAAATAATGACCTTCAACCATCGCTGGTTGAACCCAGAACTTTCACCAATCGTAATGAAGGGATGTTCCCTCAGAGAGGCCCCGTGTCTTGAGTGCCTATTAGTACAAAGTCAGCCCGGGCCTCAAGTGGAACACACATGGACGATCCATCGCTAAAGGTGCTGAAAAAATGGTCGGTTCCCTGTAGCGCTTCAGTAAATAGCTGATTCCTCCTGCTATCCTCTATCTTTACAAGAGCCAGATCAGGCCGAAAATGGAGTACTGCTGTTATATATGTGAAGAAGCTCCCCAGTCTTCACTTTGCATTTTCGATAGACTCCAAAAGCGTCTCAGCTTCCTTGTAGGTAACAAATTATTTCCTACCGTAGAACACCTTTTCTCACAGACGCTATCGCTATTTCCATGGAGAGTGTTCAGATAGACTACACTTCTTATTTGCTCCAGTTCTAACCTTCACAGCTAAAACCCGCCATAAATAGTCCCATGGTAATTGTTCGGGTCAGCTCTTCGCTATGGTACCTAGTCTTTAGGAATTTCAGGGCAGTGCTAGATTAGCAGCAAAATTTCATCAATTTACAGTTGAACTGGCTAGATGTAACCGTAAGGTCTATGCTAACAGTTTATTTTTCGCACTTCTCGCTTGTGGAACACTTACGACTTCATGCTTTCCAGTCGAGTTTGATATTGAAAAAGTTAAATGCAATGTCAATCGTTATCTAGTGTCTTCCTGATTACCCTTCTATTGTTCTCCTTCCTTCATGTTTTCTAATTTTATCACACTCAGTAACTCCTTGTGTTTTAGTGGCTTTACTGCCTTGCATGGGGTGAATTTGATTGAAAAAATATATAAAAATAACAAAAATGAGAAAATCGGCAGTTAATTACTGAAAACTCCTGATGAGTGGACCGAACGATTACAAAATATTCGTCTATGTTATATTCAGCGGTGTTGAATATAACATCAATCTGCTAAGTGATAAATTTGATATTTGCCTCATATATATATATATATATATATATATATATATATATATATATATATATATGAGGTGTTTTGAACAATAAAAATAATTAAAAAATTAACACATATATATATATATATGTGTGTGTGTGTGTGTGTGTGCATACCTACAGACGATTGGTAGATATCCTGCAGTTGGAGATTCATTGTGGAATTCACACTTCTAGCAGCTAGCGAATCTTATATGCGTTGTTCTTGTCTGAAGTATTATCGTTTATTACCAACCTTCGTGTGATTATTCTAAAAAATAAAAAAATAAATAAAAATTTTATATATATATATATATATATATATATATATATATATATATATATATATATATATATATATATAAGGAAATTATTATTAATTAATTGTATTATTATGTCTATTAATTTTACTGATCGATTTTTCCAAATTACAACTAATATTCTTCAGACATGGAGGAAATTCCGTCAGACATTCGGTTTTCTGGGAGACAAATGGTGAGTTCCGTGTTATGGCGTAGCCAAGGTGCGTGTGTGTGTGTGTTGTATACACTTGAGGATTGAGATCTTAAATTATAATTGTTTATATTTATAGGAGATTGTTTTTGTTGTATAAGTATTGCTTCAAGGATCAAGTAATATAATAAACAAAAAGGTGCCATTTCACAACTTTTTGCCATTTGCAAATGTACTTGGAAGTAAATCTTATATTCCAAGGTATATTCAAAGCTGCAAAAGAGAAGTTAAATAATTTGATTATTTCGCTTTGAAAAGTTTGAGTGTCAATTTTCTATTTTCATAGGAAGTTCTTTTGCTATTTCAAGAGAACTTGAACATATTTGACTATTTTTTTTTTCATTCTCCTCCTATGATCATTTTTAATTCTTCGCTCTTTGAACGAATATTTTCTGAGCTGATCCACATATACTTTAGTCGGTTTCTGTTGTAGCATACCTACGGATGATAATGGGTATGTCCCCATTCACATACAGTAGTAAATACTGTATGTTGGTCTGCAGTCAGAGATACGTCTCCAGCTGTGCTGGTCAAACCATCTGCCTCCGGGTAGAGAGGATCCCCAGACGAGGCTATGTCGAAGGGCAGAATTTCGTCTCGAGAAATAGCTAGCCGACCCCGTTTTATACGGGGTCTACGGGGAATTTATGGCCGACTCTACGGGCACGGATACCACACATTAAATTCGGCTTTGTACCACATCTGACCGCGTGGTGCGCTTGGTAGATATCCTGCAGTTGGAATTCATTGTGGAATTCATTTGACTCACTTCTAGCAGTTGACTGCTACTACGCGCCGCTGGCGAATCTTATATGTGTTGTTCGTGTCCTAAGTATTATCGTTTATCACCAACCTTCGTATAATTATTCTATTTAGTAATCTTCCCTAGGTTACAACAATTTCCCTCTCTTCTGTTTTCCGTGTTTTAAGTTACTAATAGAGTACTGTACTAAACAGCACTTCTTTCTTCCTACAAATATGCCCAATGAATCGTAGTCTTCTTATCAGTAGCGATTCCGCCACACTTTGCAGTTTCCAGTAGAGTGCCTTGTTTGTTTTGTGTTCTTTCCCTGATACAATAAATGTAGTCCTAAGCATCTTCGTGTTTATGTTCCCTCATGACTATCACCATCTTCGTTGTTAAAGCCCAGCTTTCAGTACCGTAGAGCAGCACGCTTTCCACTGTAGCTTGGAAGTAACTTATTTTCAAATAGTTTTGGAGATTCGTCTTCCATGTCCTTTCCATTGGGTTTAGTCCGCACCAAGCTTGCACAATTCTGATCGCCATGTCTTTTTCACTTGACTGAATCTAACCACCAAGTCACCTACTTGCTTTACGTCCTGGGTATGACGATAAACTACATCCGTCATCTGATCGGGAGATTTTGAGTAGCGTGGAACCACCTCTTAATTGCTGCTGTTCCCAGGTCCAGCTATGGACAACCCTCAAAACGGGGGTCAAAACACTATGAAACTGTAAAAATAGGTTTTGTAGTAAAAATTCCAGCAATAGATTTTTGAAAAAACAATATCACCATCAATACATTTTTTGACAAAAATAAATATTACCATAAATACATTTTTGAAAAAAAAATATTACCAGCAATAAAAATTTTGTCGGCATTAAATAACCCATTCAGGTTGATATGCCATAAAACAAAACAAACCAAACCTACCTACTTCAGCTTATTTCCTTCTCGTGTGATCTGTCTTTCGTTCTGAGATGAGGTATTGTAACTATTTACACTATTTACATCGTTCGGGCTGTTGCCATTATTGCCATATTCACGACGTTTCGGCCGTTGTACGCCCCGGCCTTCTTCATACGTTGAAATTTCGGACCGAACCGGAAGTAGATTTATCTAATTCCACGTGCCATGCCCTTTTTGCTCTCCAAGTTTTTGTTCCCTCTGCTGTGGCCAGATATTGAGTCAAGTTACTTTTTAGATGATTCAACCAACGCTTTTTATCCACTGAGCCATATGTCCTTGAAGAACAAAAACTTGGAGAGTTAAGTAACTAAAAGGAATTAACTGATACTGAGATACCCCCCCCAAAAAAAAAACGGCATGGCACGTGGAATTAAAAAATTCTCATGTCATATTTTCAATCTCTGGTAATCAGTTTTCTTGAAATTTACATGCAATCCTAACGCTTCTGCGGTAATCTCTAATCTTATAAAACGTTGTTCCTTCTCTAATTAGGAATTTTAGTAGACAAAAAGATCAAAAGATGGATACAGAATTATGAACATACTGAATGATTAAAGAATCTCAAAAAAGAAGTTGCTGAACAAGCATGAATGCTTTATGACTTAGGTTTCAAATAATTTTTAAAGAAAATTCAAGTTGCTGACATAAAAAAAATCTCATATAGACGTAGTCTAAATAGCCATCTTGAAAAGATACGCCAAAAATAAAGTTCATGGGTTTAAGTAATTCTTGAAAAATCTAGTTCACTTTTCTGAGTGAGATGTGAATGCCACCTGAAGCTACTTTCAACAATATGGAAAATTCGACGCAATAACAACGTCTTTAAATCACAGAAGTTTCCAAGAAAAGTTTTCACAAACTGCACTTGATGAACGAATAGTTCCGCTGGAGAAATCAGACTTTTACCACCGAAGAATGGAAAGCGAATGTCGTCTTTACAACACCACAGCATGTGATTGAAAGATTCCTGAAACGAATTCTTTAATTTTCTTCTTTGTTTATGGATACATACTTTTTTTTCTGTTAGAATGGGGCTATGGTATTTAAAATGATGATACACCGAAAAATTATATTATTGGCCAAATTTCAGTTGCAATTTATACTTTCTTGATTTTTTTTTACCGATTTCATATAAATTCTCCTTAGGTTTTGATTCTCCAAAATAGCGAAGCTGCAAGAAGCTAACAGTGAAGAAACCTAGATATCCACAAATTCAGTTTGTAAGAAATAATGCAAATCGTGCTGATAAGTTTTTAGAAAATGAATTTATATGCATTTTTTCCGTATACTTTTCATAAGAACTCGAGGTTGGACTAAATTCAGTCAGTATGCTATTTAACATAGAAAATGCTACATTTAAACCAATTTTCCGAATATTTTGTTTGTCCGCATTCTAATGTCAAATAAATGAGTTTTAACCTACCGTTTGGAAATATTAGCAACCCTGTTTGGGAAACACTGATTTAGGCATTTCTTCAAATCTGAGTTGTTTTTTTTTTAATAAAAATTGGTTAATGATTGGATGACTGTAAGTTCAATGAAATTGGAAGTTTTTTTTTTAACTCTTTCTTTTTCTCTGAAATAGTTCTAGCGGGTATGACAACTAAGAATTAAAAGAATATATAATTGAAAATGTGCGGCGGGGTGTGGTGTAATGGATAGCGGCTGAGCATGAGAAATAGGGCCCCCGAGTTCGAATTCCAGTCGAGATCTTTTCATTCACTTACGCGAAAATACCCTTGAGAAATGTATGAATCCATCTATACTTTTCCCAGCCATGGGGTGAATAGTAGGATAGACTGGGTTCTATGATCTGGGTTGGCAACCAGTCTGCATCAGAAAGAAACGGCAACCTCCTGCGGGAATACCTTCTGCCAAGTCAGCCATGAATCGTAAGAGACATGATCGTTCAAGCGTGTATCACGTGATGGCACTGACTGATAATTGAAGACAAATTTCAGTCTTCAGTTTTATTTTTAAAATCTACAATAACCCAGGAATTTTCAATTCCACTGAGTGATTTCATGTATCCTGCTCGTGTCGTTCCTAATTTACCGTAAGTAAATTAACTACTTATTTTTTTTTTTACTTTAAATATTTTTTTAAATTCTGTTTTTTCCGAAATCAACAATTATCTCCAAAACAAAGCATTTAACCTGCTTCATAAGGTTAATAAAGTCTGTCTGTTTTGCAAGTTTATTGTTTTTGTCTATCGATTTCTGTTTCTCTCTCTCTCTCTCTCTCTCTCTCTCTCTCTCTCTCTCTCTCTCTCTCGCACGCCCTTCCCTATGATTTCCACCCCTCTTCTCTTTCATCACGTTCTCCTCTTTCGCGCCTCTCGCGCTCTCCTTTTCTCACTCATTTCTCCTCCTACTACTCCTCTCTCTCTCTCTCTCTCTCTCTCTCTTTCTCCCCGTTTTTTTTTTTTTTTCACTAACACGCACACACAAAAATTCTCTTTCCTTCTTACACGCACACCATTCTCTTTGATTTCCTTCTCTCTCAACCCGTTCTCCTTTTTCGACCCTCTCGCTCTCACGCTCTCTCTGCATCAACCACTATCTTATTTGTCTCGCATTCTCCCCCCCTCTCTCTCTCTCCGTTTGTCATTCTACCTCTCCCAGTTTTTTTTCTTTCTTTTTCTATCTCCTTCTTCGTAATACCACCTGCTCTTTCTTCCCCTGTTTTTTTTTTCAGTTTTTCTCTCGCTGCTTTCTGCTTCTCTCCCACAAACCCTCTCTCTCCATTTTCTTCTCATTTTTCTCTTTCCCTGCATTTCCGTCTTAATTTCTCTCGTTATCACGTTCAATCTCACCTACTCTTTTCTACCAATATCACTTGTTCTTTTCCATCACACTTCCAGTCTTTCTATGTCGACTTCCTGATTTTATCTCTCTCTTTTTCTCTCTCCCATACACATAAACGCACACACAAATTCTCTTTTCTTCCTTCTCGCCCACCATTCTCTTTGATTTCCTTCTTTGTCTTCTCTCTCATCCTGTTTTCCTTTTTTCGACCCTCTCGCTCTCTCCCTGTCTACCACTATCTTATTTGTCTCTTATTCTCCCTCAACCTCTCTCTCGCTCCGTTTTTCACTCTATCTCTCCCTTCTTTTTCCTTTCTCTTTCTATCTTCCTCTCCTTAATCCCACTTGCTCTTTCTTCCCCTTTCTTTTTCAATCATTCTGTCTCTACTTTCTGCTTCTCTCTCACACATTCTCTTTCTCCATCTTCCTCTTGCTTATCTCTTTCCCTACATTTCCGTCTTACTTTCTCTCGTCCTCTCCTTTCTTTCCTACAAATCTAACCTGTTCTTTTTCCCTCGCCCTTCCACCCTTTCTATCCTGACTTCTCGCTTTTCTTTGTAACTCTCTTTCTCAAATCGCTCGTCTCTGCCAGGCTCACTGTTCTCTCCTCAATTCGACCTCTCCAGTGTCAAGGCTCAAAAGCATCAAACTCTGTTCATCTTTTATCAAAATGAATTGCCGTTTACCATCTCATCTGGCTTCTTGATGTCATCAGAGAAGCGAGAACAAATCCACCAAAGGGCTTGGATTATTGAACCGAGATCTCGTGTTTCTGTGGCGTTAAGCTTCATGCTCAGAACAGCTAAATAAATATGGAAAATATTGCAGTTTGCATTGCACATGGTGTGTGCCGACCATTAAAACAAGATACGCCTGGATTCGATTACTTGGGATATGACACGAAAGTAAACGCTCGAACAAACGAAAATATCTTCCCAATATCCGAAGTTGGTCAAACAGTTCAGAAACTATCTCCATTGCCAACAATAAGCTCAATACTTATGGGCAGAATGGTTTCAATATTTGTAAGCGTATATCTACCAATCGATCACCTCAACGATTTAAACGTTTGTGGGAAATCCAGATTTTACATATATAACAAAGATGCTAGCTAGATAAGTAGGTGGGTACACACATATATTAATAAACAAACTGAGATAGATAGATATAGATAGATAGATAGATAGATAGATAGATAGATAGATAGATATGGACAGACTGAAACTCTTTACTGATATATCAATCAAATGGCACGCAACATTCTTCTATATATATGCGTGTAGGCGTGTGTCGGAAGTGGTGTATATAAAAAAATAACGGTTTTTCTTTATTTATCCATATGCAGCAATGTTGAACGCTTGGCGATTTTTCAAAAAGGGTGACGTGTTCTTTTGCCGTTTTTTAAAAGAAATGTGCCAGCATACTGTCAATTCAAAATAATTTAAACCTTTTTATTTATTCATTTTCTTAAATCTTACAATTTGTACTTTCTCTTCCGTGCATAGATTGCAATTATCATACTCGGTTTCTTTCCATCTTTTTTTTTTTATTATATACCATTCTCCTAATGGGGCTTTCTGTCTCATATCTATTTTGACATCATGATGTTATTCTAATATCTTTCGTAAAATAGAAACATTTAAAAATCAAAAAGCGCACACGAATCGTATTGAAAAACGTGATGAAATTGTCACGTTTCAGAATATGTATATATGTCATAATTTTCAGTCACGTGTGGAACGAGTTCATGTGTTCAAACATTAAAAAACGCTGAGAACTTTTATTCTAACATAATAAATACAAACACACACGGACGCACGCACACACACAGACACATACACACACACACACACACACACATATATATATATATTATAAAAAAGAATATATATATATTATAATAAGAGAATATTATATATATTATAATAAAAATATATATATATATATATATATATATTATAATAAAAGAATATATATATATATTATAATAAAAGAATATTTTTGATATTGTATGGTAATTCCTGTGGAGCAAAAGAAACCATATTTTAAATCAGTTAATATATATATATATATGATTATCTTAGGATATTACACCGAAAACATGTAAAATTGGTACGCAATTGCAGTCGTGTTTCAATGCATATCCATTAAATGTTACGAACGTTGGAATTGTACTCTATTCGTTCTTATCTTACCTGGATATATATATATATTATATTATTTAATGAAACGTGTATAAATATATATATATATATATATATATATATATATATATTGATGCATGTTTCATTAAATAATATAGACAAGTGTTGTCTGTTTATTTTATGTAAATTCTTTTCATATCGTCTGATAAACTTAATAACATCATTAAACGAAGAAAGAAAATCACAATATTGATACATTTTTTTTAATCCTATCTAAGCTTTCGGCTTACATAAGCCATTATCAAAGATGACAATTACATTACAATATATTAAACAATACACGGACAAAACAATGATGATAGTCTGTTCCTGTTTAGATGGAAGATTTCCAAGCAACGACAAACTCCTGCACACAAGACGCTGAAAGCGAAAATCACACCGCAGCTCATGATGTCACACATAATCACGCGAGAGTGAAAACGAGAACTATTAAGTATGGGACGCCGTTGGCATAAACCAATGGCTTCTGTTACCAAATATAGGCATTTAAGAATATTCGCGAAGATTTCATAGTTTATTTTGTTCTGGTTAGCTTTCAACTGTTTTATGTATATAGCTTCAAGAATTTTTAGTTTTTATTGTTTTCATGTTTAAGTATAGTTGTGTTTTCAACAAGGATTTTCCGGAATTGTGTATGCGGCCAGGCATGTTGTTTTAAATGCCTAAAAATGTTAGAGTTATCATTCAATACATATATACACACAATATATATATATATATATATATATATATATATATATGTGTGTGTGTCTATGTATATATATATATATATATATATATATAACGGATTCCTTAAATTCTTTATGCTCCCTCATAGAAAATAAATTTTATTTTAACCTAATTCTATATTATTTGACACTTAAGTCATATTATCAAAAAGCATAATTTAAATTAAATGTATTCACTATTTTCTTAATATATACGCGAATATATTTTTCTTACGATAACTTTTCATTTTCTGCATCAAATCACTGTATTTTGCATTTATTTAAACATTTTCCTATGCACAAATCTCAATTGATTTGTCCACAGATATTTATTTTACTCACAAACATTTATTTTTAATTTTATTAAATGTTAATTTTTTTTTACAAATTTTCGAATCAACAACAGCGTTTCTAAACAGCTCGGTTGCCATGGTTATAATTTTTCCCTCATTTTTTTTTTCCGATGTTCTGACATTCTTATTGAACGACAGATGAGCAAGAGAATAAAAAAAAAGTAAACATCCGACTCGTTTGCACATTCCCCTCTTCTATAGTTTATTCGGTTATTTCATACCAGTCATTTTATCATATATAATGGCTAAAATGTAATCTATTTAAATATTCTTCTCTTGCTGATAGATTTTTTTTTTACTCCTGTGGCAGTGGAGACTTCTGGGGTTATTGGCCCTCGTTCGATGACGTTCCTTCGGAGGATTGGCGCGATTGCGTCTCGATTAAGGGACGAGCCTCGCGAAACGGAGTGGCTCTTACAGCGTATCTCGCTGGCGATAGTTCGGGTAATGCATTCTCCATCATTGTGGCTGGAAGAGGATAGAAAAAAATTGTTTATAGTTACTTTGTTCAAACTTTTTTCAGTATATTTTTCTATATTTTCTCGCTTACTTTTCCTGAATGGGGATAATAAATAAATGCTACTTTTCAGTTAAAAAAAGGGATACAAGTAGAAACACGAAGGCTAATATAAACACGACGTCTACACAACCAAAAAAAATTTAAAAAATAAATCATTTGCTGGATCTATTCCTTGGATTTCACCTCAAATATATGAATTCTACTTAGCTACTAAAAGAGAGGATTTTATTAAAACCTTTATTCTCTACTATAAACGCGTTTAATTTACTTTAAACTTAAAACCAGAGCATGTTTCTGGACAAACATTGGGCAAGATTCGACTTTACACCCGAGAAAACCAACAAATCATAGCGATGGCAATTTCAACCATGGAAAGATTAACAATCAAACAACGTGTTAAAGTTATCAAAGCCTATTACGAAAATAGACGTTCAAACAGAAATGCGTTTCGCACACTGCGCGATTTCTTTGGTCAATATAATCGACCAACTGAGAGTGCAATTGGAAACGATGTAACGTTGTTGTGGAGAGGTTCAATACCTGCCCTCGACGACGAATAGAGGTGTCTGGACTTTCGACCGGATTCTCGTACACAGCAGCAATATTTTCAGCTGAACGGCGTAAACGAGCACGCAATGATGTTTTCATATATTCCACAGACCCAGTTTGTTTGAATTTACGAACAATTATTCCAATTGCACTCTTGAAACTTTAACACATTATTTAATTGTTAATCTTTCCATGGTTGAAATTGCTAAAGACTTAAATCTGAAAAAAAAAGAAGCTTAAACTTAATTCACATTTAAAATCGGTCCAAGTTATTGGAAAACCCCTTGGAAATCGGTCCAAGTTATTGGAAAACCCCTATTAAGCTATGGTAATTGGCTAACTAATTAAGCATGGAAATTAAAAACGAGAAATACTTAAGGCGAGAAAGAGCTATAACGAAAAACATACCAAGTGACATTTTTTTTTTTAACAAAAGAAAAATGGGTAAAGATTTTCTTTTCATTCACGAAGAAATGTATTTTTTCGCAGAAGATAGAAAATTCGTAAGAAAAACAGGTATCGGATTCTGTCAGAATTAATTAGTGTCATGACACCACAAGGGAAACAGAATACGGATAAAAGATAACAATCTGCCCACACGTGTGGTAATAATAAAAATTTCAATTCGGTCAGAGGCATACAAAGCAGAATTCTAGAAGATAATCGAAACTGGGTCAAGCATGCGACCGAGAAAGAATTAGGTGAGACCACCCCGAAAAGAATAGCCATTAATTATCTTTCGAAGATATCATTTGGTTTTTGTTCTTGTGTCTAGAAGAAGACCCATCTGTTGTATGTCCGGATCTTGTCATGATAAGAGTTAAGCGCCAAAGGGAACAGAATACGGATAAAGAATAACAATCTGCCCACACGTATGACAGTGATAAAAATTTCAATTCAGTTATCTTTAAAAAAAAACGACGAAGGAAGCCATTATTACTACCTGTACAAGCTGTTGGCGACAGAATGCGATGATATTGAGACGAGAGAGACAAATAGATTTGGTGACCACCCAGTTAATAAATCAGAAAAAATTCCGCTAATGAATTCCAGGTGACCCCAAGTTAAGATAAAAAAATTTAATGTCCGCAGTACGATTCATAAGAATTATGGCCGATAGAAAAGAAAGAAAGAAAAGGGAGGATAATTTTTTTCCTTTGGGTGATAATTGTAAACTGAGGCCAGTCTAGCCACGCCCACACTGCCGAGCGTTCATTGGCTGAGTGGTGGCGGGAGTGATGGGCGAAGGTAAACATATGAGAAAGAGAAACTTGTTGACGCCTTCTGAGGGGATTGGTGTGATATACCAAAATGAGAAATTAAGAGTTTAGAAGGATAATTCTCCTATGACCCCCTCTAAAACAGAAAGTAATTGACTTCCAAAAATGGGAAGTGATAAATTTTCCTGTCTGAAGACAAACAAAATCCTTACTGGGGATTTGGAATTATCGAAGAACCCAAACCACGACAGCCCATATAAACGAACGTCCCCAGAGCTTCGAGTGTTATAGTTGAGTTGGGTTGGAGATCGGAGACGCACACAGATCGACAGAGCGCTGTGAGCTCGGAGACCAGCCTCGCAGGAGCTGACTGAAAGATTTCCACGCATTCCGACTTAGACTTCTAACCAAAAGCAATTTTTTTTGAAGAACGACTCACACCACCAAAACAAGTTTTAACGAATATCGCCTGAAGATACCAAAAAGTTGTTTATTGAAAAACAACTTAAGATATCAAGACTCGCCTGAGAAACGCAAAGTGTCACGAATCCATAGAAGCGGGTTGGGATAAAGACGCAGTCCTGTATTCAGCAAACAGATATAAAGATACTTGTTATTTTTTTTCAACACATTTGAACCTTTTGAGTTTGTTTCATTATTTTTCTTTTACATACACTTGTGCGGTATCACCTTTGCCCCGGATTCAGCTTGCACTACGGCCCGACGCCCGATTGATTTCGTCTACCTAAGATCAAATCACAACGTGCGTTGGTTAGACTAGAGATCAAAGCAGTTACTTCGGTAACCAGACGTTGGAGGCGATCTGGGAACGGCAAGGCTGATATCGAATCTAACCAGACATCGACCGCGACCAAGAAAACCAGAGGGGTTAGTGTCACACATAGTTCCGTGGTAAACCAGATTTCCATCCGAACCAGCTAAGGGTTAGATCGTCACAGATGGTGCTGCAGTCAGCCCAAGGTTAGAGGCGTCACAATTGGCGGCCGTGACCAGGACTGACCTGTGGCGTCACAATTGGCGCCGCGACCAGCACAGGACAAGACCCAGGGAGACGTCACACCCTTATATATATATATATATATATATATATATATATATTCGTCGAGCCTAGAATAATCCTCAACAGAATGCAGAGAAGCACTGGACGGCGGTTTCGTTCTATCTGGGACATCATCAGCAGTTCGCATCCACTACCGAGAATCGAAACCGAACGCAAACTAGACTCGATATCGCACCGCTACTCACTCAGTTCTGCAGCGATACTCATCTAAGTATGCTGGACTCTCCCGTCGTTTTCGACGTATGAGGGTCAAGCAACTCAGTTCCTAGGAACCGACAGCCAGAGACCTGCACAAATGATTTGATTATAGTGGTGAAGGCTTTGTGCAGAACCAACCACACTTTTTAAAGAGCCGAATACAGAGACCTGGCATACCACGTACCACAAGATCCCCAAACAACCCTCCGCAGGTTTTGAATTTGAGTTGCCCTTCTCCTAGACCTATTGCCATCGAAAAGTATTAGCACCTAAGTGAATGTAATGGATTCGACTGGAATTTGAACTCGGCTCTCTGATTCCTCAATCCGAGCCACTATCCATTACTCCACCGTGCCTCCACAACTATTAACTATAATACAGCAGAAATTATGGCTGAAAATGCCCGCTTCGAATTAATGACATCAGAATCAAGCAGATATAGAAATTAACTATCTGGGTAATGTAGTAACAGAGGAAGGAGAATTTGACACAGAGATCCGAAGATGCAACAGTATAGCGAAAGATGCCTTCCAGAAATTAAGCAATGAGAATATTTCGCTAGAAACAAAGAAGAGTGTCCTAAACTGACAGATGACGAAGAGACTCGAAACAAGAGGTGTGGTTTTACAGACAGATGTCACGAACGGAATACATGCGCAACAAGAAAGTTCTAACGAAAATGAGTATTAGATATAAACCATGATAAAAAACATATTTGAATTGCCTTCTTTTTATCATTATGCATTCATCCATGTAATTTAGTAGTTTCGTGCGTACATTTTATGAAAGAATTTCAAAAAGTATATATTTTTCATATTTGAAAGTTGTGAGACATTATGAGGAAGGATATATATATATATATATATATATATATATATATATATATATATATATATATATATATATTGGCGTCGCCAAACCTTTCTTGATCTGATATTCATTCAAAATACTCGCCAGTTGACTTTTTGCCAGTCTTAATGTTGAACTAGTATCGTTGACATGAATATTGTAATTTTCTTGTATTTAACTTGTATATTTTGTTTTTTAACACTTTTCTATGCCATCCTATTTACGAATTTTATTTTTGTTTTCTTCTCTCCTTTCATTAATTTCATTTTGTCTTAATACTTCCTTCGGTTTCTGTAGATATATATATATATATATATATATATATATGCAAATATATATGTGTGTGTGTGTGTGTGTGCGCTTGCGAGCATGTGGGCACGCCTATACAATGTGTTAATACATTTAGTGTTAATTCTCGATATTACATTTTAATGGGACCCCATCCTGAGTGGGTAACTTAGTGGGGAAATGTGGCTGGAGGGTTTCCCAACAAATTGTATATTTGGACTTAAAGCACGTGCTTTACTCGTGTCGGAGGTTTTTTTTCTTTGTACTCTGAACGTAGATTCTAGACGATTATTTTCGCCGGAAGTACATGTTCTTAGTTCTTTCTTTTTTCCCCCCTTTTTCCCCCTTGGGTATTGGTTTCTTCATTTACAGACTAAAACACCTAAGGTTTTGCCGGACGAGTATAGCGGCTTATATTTATAAGATTATTAGTGTTATATATATATATATATATATATATATATATATATATGTGTATATATATATATATGTGTGTGTGTATGTGTATATATATATATATATATATATAATTATTTTTATAAAAAAATTTATAACATAAGTATGTTATAAAATCACTACAAAAATAGCCATTTTGTTTCAACACACTCTGTGTCTTATGAAGTGATGGTGTTGAAAAGAAAATAAATGGTTTTAAAAGTTTCAGATTAATTAACGATCCTACACTAGGGGGAGCATTGTTACAAAAGCTAGAATAACCAATCAAAAACGAAGTACAGAAAGATTCAAAAGCTTGACAACAAAATCCTGCTATTATAGCCATTTAGATCTTTAAATACGTGTAATATTAAAAATAATTTTTACTAACTAATAATTATAAATTTATATGATAAAATTTAATATTAAAATTAGAAACTGGCAATTTTTAAAATCCAAATTTAATCACTATTAAGTTTAAAACTACAAAATTATTGAGAAAAGAAAAATATACATGTTTATTCAATTCATTTCTTCATTGAAATTACGTCTGACAAGACAAAAAGCTACAATTCGTCCGGTCATCTGATAATACATGTATATATTTTTTTTTCTTTTTTCCGTTTTTATTTTAAAGTTTGTGAATATGGTCTTAAACTCACGCGTGACATAACAAAAAATCACAATCAGATTATAATACATACGCATCTAGACATAATTAGATACATACATACACACACACACACACACACACACACACACACACACAAATATACACACACACTAAAAAAAAAAGGAAAGGAAGAGGGGGGAATACATGAACAACTCCACAGCCCTTTACGAAAAAAAAGGAGACGTGGAAACTAACACTTATACACACACACAGTTAAATGTGAATACACTCTACATACACATAGACACCGATATATACACAAACATACATCCATAATGGCATAGACATTGAGAAATCACAACCAGTAAATATTTCAGACTTAAATAAATGCTAACCACTTATTGAATTATAACTTAAGGGAGCAAATATATAAAGATAAAAATATTTAAAATAATATTATTTAATATATTAAAACGAAAACTCTAAAACAATAAATATCAATAAAAATATATATATATTATTAATCATATAAGTTGATAATAGTTTCATTATATATTAGGCAAAGAAAAACAGGATAAAGAAATCCACAAATATATACATATATATATATATATATATACACGGCAGCAAAAACAAATTAACACACATAAAAAAAAAAAAAAAATATATATATATATTCATACATACATATACGTACAGAAATACACACAAATAAATATATAAACATAAACATATACGTACATATACATATCTATGATAACAAGTACATATGTACGTACATATACATATAAACCTAAATACACACACATATATACACACATAGACTTTTATGCACACATACTTAGATATATAAAAAACAGTCATGATATACCAAAGTTTCCATACCTACACATACACACAAACTCATACATAATAGGTTCCAACACACACACCTATATATATACATACACAAACATACATAAATATATATACACACATACATACATATCTACAAATAAACAAATATATATACATAAATATATCTACCTGCAATAACAACCACCCATATATACATGCATACATAAAAATACAACAACTTTCAACCAAATACATATATAAATATATATTGAATAAACATGTATATTTTTTTCTTTTCTCAATAATTTTGTAGTTTTTAAACTTAATAGTGATTAAATTTGGATTTTAAAAATTGCCAGTTTTTAATTTTAATATTAAATTTTATCATATAAATTTATAATTATTAGTTAGTAAAAACTATTTTTAATATTACACGTATTTAAAGATCTAAATGGCTATAATAGCAGGATTTTGTTGTCAAGCTTTTGAATCTTTCTGTACTTCGTTTTTGATTGGTTATTCTAGCTTTTGTAACAATGCTCCCCCTAGTGTAGGATCGTTAATTAATCTGAAACTTTTTAAAACCATTTATTTTATTTTCAACACCATCACTTCATAAGACACAGAGTGTGTTGAAACAAAATGGCTATTTTTGTAGTGATTTTATAACATACTTATGTTATAAATTTTTTTTATAAAATAATTATATCTGCTCTACTTTGTATTGAGCACTCTTTTAAGAATAGTTATTGGAATTCATTCCGTGTATACCAATTATATACTTTGTATATATATATATATATATATATATATATATATATATATATATATATATATATCATCTCAAATGCCACTTGTTTGTGTTTGACTGGTTGTTTTTGGTATCAGGGAAGATCTCGAATTCCTTTGATAGAAGCCAAAAGAAAAGTAGATTGATTTAAAAAAAAAAAAAGCGGTCCTCTGTGAAACTAGTCTTAACTCTTCAAGTCCTTCCTCTAATTTCTCGATTCCTGGCTGTCTTCCTCTCCTCAAGAAGAAGAATAATGTCCACATGCATGGTCTGAGAGTTTATGTCTGTGAACATTTCTCACTGGCTAGGAAACTCTGTCTTGTATCTCTACACGACTCTTACATGTGTCTCCATCTCTTTCTACTTAACTCAGTCAGCTATCTCTTCTTTCTCTAGCGTTCCCCCTCCTCTTATGACTGTTGCGTGCTAAATAGTATTTCTGGTAAAGGTCATCGCCCTACACAAGTTTGCAAATACTTTTGTGTTCGTTGACTTTAATGTCCACGATGCCAGGCAGCTAAAACTCTGTTACTGATCCCGCTGGCATTCCTAACCCTTGTCACAGATGTTATCCGAAAGTTGCACGTCGGATCACTTATTTTAATATCAAGTATGTGGTGCAGTTCAATTTACATTACATGACTTTCCTCTATTTATTGAACAATTTAGTTCATGCCACATTGTCTGAAAAACCTACCAGTACAAAAGAATTCTCCTATTACCATATTAGTACAAAAACGCACAATCTTAAAATTTAAAAATTCAACCTCAGTGTTGCGACCGCACGCTCCAAAATCTTTTACAATTAACAATAACACATTTCTAAAAACATATTTCGGATTACATCTATTCTTTCGTTGTCCTGTTATTACCGGCGTGTAAAAACAAATCTATTTCCATACGTGATGATGCCTGTATGCACAGATGAAAGCTTGTAAAAAAATTAAAAAAAGACCTTATGCAACTGGAATTTATAAACAGGGATCATAACAATCATGTACAGGTTCGGGGTTAATGTAATTTATTAAATTTGTTTGGGAAGATGTATTTTCGCCATTTATATCATTAACTTCAATATCTGGTTTTTGTATGAATGATTCATGTAATATATATATATATATATATATAATCTTATAAATATAAGTAAATATACTCATCCTGAAATATATATATATATATATGTGTGTGTGTGTGTGTGTGTGTGTGTGTGTGTGTGTGTGTGTGTGTGTATTATTTAAACATATATTATTAAATATAACAGACAATGAATGTCTATTATGTTTGATCATGAGCTGTTCTAATGTTTGAATGTTTGCTTTAATTTCTGATGTAAATAAAGACAAAAATTGTCCAACATTTGGATATTTTTTATTAAGTTGGTCGTAAGCTTCCGGCTCACATGATCTACGTTCAAAGTGGTTATACGGACATTGAAACAAAGACATCCAACGTCAAAGATGAAATTTTGTTATTTTGACATAGAAAATTGCTATGCGACGATAACCGTCGCGGAATAGCAGACGTAGATCGTAAGTTCAAGATGCGGTTCTATGACGTCATACCGCGCGATAGACCGAAGTATTACAACAGAACCAATGTCTACATACAATGTAATGTGCTGTGACTAGTTTGAAATGTAATTTTGTTGAGTGTGGGTTGTTTCTTTTTAATGTAAATGGCTTCCAATATCTCAAGGTTGTTTTTACTGTGTGTATGTGTGAGTATTGTTGTATTATCAACTAATATCTGTCTAATATTATGTACATGGCTACGTTTTTCTAAGATATGTTGTTTAATAGAACTTAGAAAAGTGACTGGTAAGTCTATGGGGGAACGTGGTTGTAGTAAAACCAATGTATGTAGCGGGCTTATTATTAGTATCAGGGATACAATCTCTGAACGGGTATGTAAATCGATACACTACATTGTTTTTTTGTAGAGGATTTAGTTGTGTGGTTGTAGGGTTATTGAAGACTATGAGACTAATTGTTTTATTTTTTTTTAAATTAATATGATCCCATAGATCAACCCCCACACTAGACAGACATGCTTGCAGAGGTTTTGAGGTCTCCCCATACACACACTCACACAAATATATCTACGTACGCACATTACACACATTCCCCCAAAAACTATAACACGCACATCCCCTACCCAGAAACCAATAAAGCTGTCAAAATGACTAAAGAGAGAATTTTGAGACTCATAAATCTCCCAGTCTCTGTTTTTTTAAAATTAAAAAAGGTCGTTTAACCAATACAAGGACTGAACAAAATTAACGATAAAAAAAAAAAATAAATAAAAAAAAACAAATAAAAAAACACAAATGAAAAGTCCAGACAAAGTTCACTTTCTTCAAAAACTGTCATTCATTCCTGTAGTTCACTGCTACTAACAAGTAGGGATTTCTTTTTCTCCTGATGATGGCCATGCTAGCCGAAACCTGTCGAGTAATTTAATTTAAATAATAAAACAAAAAATATTATTATACAACTCAGTATGTCTGAAATTTTAAATTTTTAACATTTTTTTATTGTTCAAGACACACACACACACACACACACACACACACACACACACACACACACACACACATATATATATATATATATATATATTATAAGAGGTTATAATAAAATCTTTTTAAATCGCTACACAAAAGCTTTCATGTTTCAATACTATGATCGTACTTCCTCAGGTGATGGTAGGTAACTGGTTATAAAATGATTTTTTAGGGAAATTTAAAAATAATTTATAACCATTTACCTACCATCGCCTGAGGAAGTACAATCATATTTGTGACAGAGAGAGGGTCTGGGAAACACACACACAGACGTATATTTTTTTAGTGAAATTGGAATAGATTTGAATAGCGAAATTAAATCAGAGCATTTTGTTTACCGATGGGAAAATCTGATCTAGGGCAGAAGTTGTGACCCTTGAATCTGAGTCATCAGAGGACAATGGAAATGGTCGAAATAATTTTTATCGATTAAAAATTGAAATAGAGCTGAGTAAGCTAGAAGGAACTTTGGAATTCACATGGTTTTAGTTGAAGCTGCCAGAACCCCCGTGATAATCGCGTGCAAAGTAGTAGGGCTGAGGGTCAGTTATCCAGTGTATGAGTTTTTTTACTTTTCTTTTCTGTAACCCGTTTCTCTTCTCTACTATTCTTTTCTGCTATATAAAAGACATTAACAATTCAAACATTGAATCAATGTTTGTCCGGCTTTCTGCAGATATTAATTTTTTTTTCGCTGCATTCTAAATTTCTTAGCGCAGACTCCCCAGCCGTGTCTACATCTTCAGTCGACCGTGAATGGATGGACATCACATCTGCTTTCTGGATCAAACAAATCACAACGTGGGCAAGAAGTAGGATTAAACCAGCGGACCGATCGAATAATCCACGGATGCTCAGGGGACCTATGGCCACTCCCTTAAGTTCGGTTAGGATCGTGTAGACACCTCAACCCCGAGAGTAAGACGCCGGAGGTTGAGGGACCGGGGCGAAAGTGTTAGATAGTATTGAAACATGAAAGCTTTTGTGTAGTGATTTAAAAATGTTTTTATTATAATCTCATATAATAAAAATATAATAATATTTTGCTCTACTTTGTATTGAGCACTTTTTAAAAAGTAAATGCTTCGAAGAATGGATTTTTAATTCGTTTGTTCTTTCTGTCATTTGAATATATATATATATATATATATATATATATATATATAAAAATATACTCTTTAGGAAATACGAAAGTAGTTAACACAATAAATAAGCCCACAATAAACATGTATGTATATATATATATATATATATATATATATATATATATATATATATATATATATATTGTAGTTAACACAATAAGTAAGCCCACTATATATATATATATATATATATATATATATATATATATATATATATATATATATATTGTAGATAACACAATATCTAAGCCCACTGTTTGACCTCACCTCTCTAAAACTTCTCTCTGTTAAGTTTTAATACCCCACCTTCTCTCCTCTGTTACCCCTCTCTTTAGCTCTAATATTCGACCCACACTCTCATACTTACACTCTCTCTAAATTCTATTTTTTATTTCCGGGGTTGTTTTTTTTTTCTGTTTTCTTTTTGAATTTGTAGGTCTGATGAATTGGATCGTATTTACGATTCCAATGGAATAAATTATGACCATGGAATATTAGTGTTTAAGCCTTTTTATTATATCCTTACTCTGTCCTGGACATTGAGTTCTACCTGGATTCTATCCTCTTGGAATTTTTTTTTATTCAAAAATATATATGTACGTGTATGCATGTATGTTACCACTAATATTATAGAAATATATATATATATATATATATATATATATATATATATATATATAATATACTTAATGGGCTTATATATATATATATATATATATATTGTAGATAACATTAATATCTAAGCCCACTATATATATATATATATATATATATATATATATATTGTGGACTTACTTATTTGGTTAACTACTTTCGTATTTCCTAAGGCTGCCATTCCTCAGTTTTTTCTCTGGACATAAATTAAGAAAGTTATTTATTTCGTAATCCATGGCTTGATCTGGTTTCAAGACAAAGGGGCCCAAAATAAGCATTAACGTCACAATTTACAGCCAAACAATTTTAGATTTTAAATAAATGATGATCGTATTTTTAGCATTTACTGTCGTGTTCAATTGTTTGCTTATTAATAAGCCGTCCGTTTCCATCTTTAGCAAAAGTAAAAGATAGTTTGGAAGTAAAAATGGAAACTGAAGTGATAAAAATTAAATTTAGAATTAGCGGAAATAGGAAAAGTAAGTTGTAAGATCCGCCTGGTGGCTGAGGGAGCTGTGTACACCAGCAGTGGGTGTTTGATCCCAGGTTATGCCGATTTTCAACGAAGGCATGTTCGCTTCATTGTAAAGACTGATATAAAATATTATTTCTACATTCACTATCATATTTGTTATGTCCTGAACAGATAGATAGATAGATAGATAGATAGATAGATAGATAGATAGATAGATAGATAGATAGATAGATATGAACAGATTTAGGTAGACAGATATGAACAGACAGTGATAGATAGATAGATAATGAACAGAATGAGATAGATAGATGGATACATAGATAATCGTTATGGTCCGGTTCCTTGTACCACGGTGATAGTCCAAGGTAGAACCAATAAAGAAGAACTCGAACACGGAGACGGAATAACACAGGTATATTACAAACAGGAATATATACAGAGGAGTAGAAAGTGTTAGTACGAACAATTAGGTTTAGTAGTACTTGTCTGAACGCGACTCTGTTTCGGACTGCCTCTGACTCGACTGACTGACTCGCTCGCTCTGACTGACTGACAGACTCCTGGCGGACTTCGAACGGACCTCAATCCAGACTTCAGACTGACCCCTCTGCTTCCTCTTGAGGCGCAGTATTTATTACGTATGGAATAGTCCATTATGTTATTATGGGTAAGGTCCCATAAAAATAATGAACAGAATGAGATAGATAGATAGATAGATAGATAGATAGATAGATAGATAGATATGAACAGACTTAGATATGAACAGATTTAGGTCGACAGATATGAACAGACGGTGATAGATAGATAGATAGATAGATAGATAGATAGATAGATAGCCAGTGGTTCCCAAACATTTTTCTCTGGGCCGCATTTTCGGTATAACCGTAGATTTGAAGTCAGAACATTATTATTGATAACACTCTCCACCAATTTGCGGACCCTAGTTACTATATTCTTAATATGTGGTATAATGCAAAACTATGACAATGATAAAATCGGTCAATAATTATTTATAACTATTTATACTGGGGCTCATGAATGCAATTACAAGAATTACATATTTTAAATTTTGATATCATATTTATTTTTAGCATATGAATTTTGCAACTGTTTGTAAATCTTTGATTGTCTTTCAATCATTCCGCCTCACCTGCTATCCTCTTTCGCCGCACCTTTAAGGCGCGCCTCACAACTTGGGAACCACTGCCTTAAGCGATCTGGCAGTCACTATGCAGTACTAACTTCTATATCTTCTCCAAACGCTGTATCCCCAATATTGGACACTTATCCACCATAAATAAAGTAAATATTAGACATTGCACTTAATATTTGATATTTATGTGTCAAGAGTTGTCAATGTCGGAGATAGCGCCTTTGTAGATATAAACAGTGGTGACATAGGAATCAAGTATATAGTTTCATGTTTCAATGTGATCTTCAGAGCTAGTCTGAACGAGCATGTTACGTAAAGGAAACCTAAGGAGAAGGACAATGGCTTAAGCTTAACAGACGCATTTGAAAGTGGATGAATATACAATATCAGGTGTGTCTGGCGATCGCACTGAACCGTAAAAGTGATAGTTACTATGTAGTGTTGATTCTTATATCCAAAACTTTCTCTCTCTCTCTCTCTCTCTATCTATATATATATATATATATATATATATATATATATATATATATATATATATATATAAAATATCAAAGGCTCAAACACTAATATTCCATGGTTATAATTTATTGAATTGAAATCGTAATCACGACCCAATTCATCGGACCTACAAATATATATATATATATATATATATATATATACGAGGGCAAATCAATTGCCATAAGATTTAGGTTTGTCACACTGCCTTCTGCTCACACGTGCTTATAGTTACTGTTGTGGTCACGTGATCGACATTTGAGCTTTGATCGTGCCAGTTTTCTTACAGAGAAACAGTGTAAACATAGATTAAATTCTAAAATGTTATTTACTATTTTTTTAAGTAGGAGTAGATAGGTCCGCCTGTTGTCCGGTTCATACTC
This sequence comes from Acanthosepion pharaonis, assembly GCA_903632075.3. Taxonomy (NCBI): domain Eukaryota; kingdom Metazoa; phylum Mollusca; class Cephalopoda; order Sepiida; family Sepiidae; genus Acanthosepion; species Acanthosepion pharaonis. Next base: position 1,918,892 of record CAHIKZ030003723.1, read on the forward strand.
ATCCTCGGTCTTATGAACAGGAGTAGAGGTTTATCCCTTGTTTCCTGTTTAGAATTAGGTTTCCGGTTTCTTCTAAAGTTTTTTTTTTCATTCTATTTCACTTCCAGTAGTCCCTTGCGTCTTAGTGGTATTATTGCCTTGCTTGAATGAATTGATTTTAAAAAATCCGAAATTTATAAAATTTCAAACGTTATGGAGACCTTCGTATTTGAAACAGACGTCCCATTTTTATTTATTAATACACACTCTTTAATAAATAAAATGGACGACTATTTCAAATACGAAATGACCAGTGTAATAACGTTTGAAAAGAGAGAAAGAGAGAGATTTACCAATCGGTCTGTTTCTTTGGGTATTTCAAACCTTAACAGGGTCGATTTCATTTACTGACTGTTATCAGAGCAAGAAGGGGCCGAAAATGGTCGCGACTAAATAGATATTTGGATAAAATCCCGCCAAATAAACTGAACCAGCTGAATTCATTCATCAGATGTATTTAATCAGATTTATTTTACTTAATTGCATTTTTACTTCTGTGAAAACTCTGTAAACATGCTGTAGCCATTAAACTGATATTTATAATGTTGCAAAGATAGAAGAAGAAAAAAAATGTTTTCTCCTTCTTAAATCGATACGTAAAAAATTCACTGATTTTCTTACGCCAACATTTTCGTTCTGTCAACCGACAATCGGAAGTTGAATAAGTAATTGGCCATAGCAATGACCCAATTCAACATCTTTCTTTTTTCTTTTTATAACATAGATCCCAAAGCCATAAAGATTTCCTGATTCACATGATTATAAAATCCAATAATTATTTCCAAGGTTTCAGTATGCCTTCTTCTTTATTAAAATGGCTTGCCTAAACACATATGACAAGAACGGATCCTTCGAAATCGTTAAATACTTATTTAATATATTAACCGTTTTTAAATATTCTACCTTCGAATGTCAATACCCCATCTTTTGAAACATGCATTCGTTTATTCCAAAGTAAATACTCAGTTGTTCTTATGCAAAGATATCCAAATTTACGGATGTACAAATCCGTATTCAAATAGTGGAAAATGTTTACGAATGAACGTGTTACGTAAAATAAATCTAAGGAGAAGGGCAATACCCAAGACATAAGAGAAGTATTTGAGAATATATGAAAGTCAAATAATCTTAGCCCAAGGGAAAATTAGCATTCGTTTTCTTGAGAAAATCAAGCTAAAAATATCGTCTGTTATTGGCGTATGATAGTAACGAGTAATGGCCATGTATATATTTATAAATATTCGTTTGAATGTCATAAAAATTTTGTTGAAGTAAATCATTACCTGCAGAATGCATAAACTATTAATAAGCATAGAATAATTAAACTCTTTAAGAAGAAGAAGAAGAAGACAAAGAAGAAATTAATTTGATATTCTAACTAAAAAAAAAAGAAAGAAGAATTAATTATAATTCTAGTTATTTTTTCTTTTTGTCCTAAGATTTAGAGAAGGAAAAAGAAAGAAAGAAAGAAAGAAAGAAACAAACAAACAAACAAACAAAGAATTTTAATACTCATGCTAAGACACACTGAAGTAAAATATTGTAACAAAGAAGACAATGCTCGAATAAATAAAGGTAGTATAAGAAAGAAAAGAAGAAATTTAAAATTCAGAAAACGGAGGCATAATATTATAACGTTTGAAGACAATGTCCAAAGAAAAAGTTAGTAGAAGAAGAGATTTTTAATATTCAAAATAAGAGACAAATAATAATAATAATAATAATAATAATAATAATAATAATAATAAAACTCATAAAACTCATATCGTAATCTGATGATATGGACTCGACACCTTGATAACCATTGTTTTATTTTCTATTTCTCCTTCGCTGTTCGCTGAGTTCATCTCTCGTTTGAAATATTATACTGAATAAATAATATGCACTTGCCAAATAATTTGCTTAAAATTTTATCCACAGCTTAGATTACATGATAGCACAAGCCAGAACGATGTTTAAATGAGAAGTGTGAGGCGGGGACGAAAGCTAAAAATTCCACTAAGTTCTATCTGAGTTGTCTCGTTTTGAAACTGACAGTCCCCATCTTGCCATGTCTGAAAATGTCAACTTAATCCCTAGCTTCTTTCAAAATTGACAGCGATGTCTACAAATTTAGATAGATTCCTGATAACAGTAGTTTTCTGTGCTTACTACAGTCTCTGAAGAGACTTTTTTCTGAACTTTATTGCTGTCTACTCGTCGCGTTATTAAAACAAATACTTAACAAAATTTAAATGTTCTAATATGTGTCTCTCATGTGGCACGCATACGTCTGTGAGTTTATTGGTATGTCATGACAGATACTTGATACTGGTAGATTTTTGTGAAGATGGATATTAATATCCATTAAACTTATAAGTCATGAAGTCGAGATTAAAAAAAAATGTTGCCATAAGTTCGCAATATTTCAGATTTATTTGACGGAGCTAATTCCCAAAAGATATCTGTTTTAGGTGAAGCAATTTTTTTTTAAATTGAAGCATCAGAAATATTTCAAGTTGTTTACCAGTAGTATCTTAGTCTAGAACGAACAACTTACAAGATATTTTATCGATCAAAAATGATTATTTGCATAGATACTAAACAAATAGACCCGTTCGTATTAGAGGCTTTGATTTTTCGTTCAGATTTTAAATATTTTATCGCGCTACTAAGTTTTTCCTAGTAGAATAGACAATTAGTATAAATATAGATTTTAAACCAATGCATCGTTTTCCAATTTTATTCGATAACTAGCAGCATGGCCCGGCGTTGCCCGTGCTTGATTCAAAAATCGTACGACTCATGCAGCAATCGCTATCACTTGGCTTAAAATATTTTTGCCCTTCCTTGCCTTTAAAGGAGTGCCCTTTGCCGTGCTGATGTTGCTACATGCCTTACTTCTTGCCTATCTCACACTGCAAATTTTTTCTAAGCTCTATACTAAATATTAAATCTGTTACGAAAAAAAGAACTAAACAAAATGAATACAAAACGATCAGCTTTAAAAAAGGACTCGTGACTGGAAAAACCGAAGGAAAAAAGAATGTTAACAACAAATACTTTTTCACACTAACCCAGTTCTGCGGAATCAGAATCATTCGTTTAAGCCATGCAGATTTAAATTTCTCCCACTTGTGACGAATGCAGCTATCGATATTTTTTGCATGCTAGCATGCTAGTTAACATTCGTGTAAGTCAGCTGTTGGCTCTCACGCTGGCTAATAGAATCTTCCTGCCTATTCGTGGCAGCCAGCTATAGGCTCTCACTCTGGCCAGTAGAAAATGGCCGCAAACTACATGAAAACTGCCGTAGAAGCATGAAAAAATCGATTATATCCACTATCGATGGGAGTTGAAATGCAAAATCGGTCTTGGCCTTCCCGCTAACTTGGAGCATGTGCATGTAAATTTTGGTGCAAATCCGTCGATATGTATTAACTCATTGCCTCTCCTGCACATCATATGTGATGTACAGGACGTGTGATTTCCATGTCCGTGTATCATATGTGGTGGACAGGAGCCATGATTTTAAAAGTGGTAAAACTAAGGACACTTAATAAAAGTCTACTATAAGAATAAGGAGAAGTGGAGAGCCATGATCACCTCCGTCCTGAAAGGACACGGCACACAAAAAGAACAAAGAATCAAGCAGAACGTCTAAAAAAAGGCCTAATCTAATATTTTGTGCGTCATATATGACCATAGGACAATCGTCTGTTTTCATATTTATAACTACTGCAAGGCAACTAATATATAGTGTTTCACATAATAAAAACCTGTGCATGACATGGGATGCACAGAGTGTAGTGTAAATAACTTATGATTTGTACGCTTTTATTATGCACATTCTATTTACCAAACAAGCTGAGTTAGCTTGCAATAGTTATAAACCTGAAAACAACCATAAACGTTTGGATAGTACGCAGAAAAATGCCCTGGACAGGCAAAGGGTTAAGTCCCAATGACTAAAACATACCAATTATAATAATATAAGTTAGTGGCACTACTTAAATTGATTGGTCCGCTCATAAAATGTAGAGATTTTTTTAACAATTTTTGCAGCTTCGCATTCATCAGAACTTTCTCAAGCCCCGGCATTTATCATAATAAAAAATTGATTATTTTATCATTTTAAAAGAGGAGGTCCTGTTTATAATATAAATAAAAGCCAAATCGATCTTTGATTTCTTAAAGAGTTATCTGTATTTTATTTTACAAATGTCAATTTTGAAACTGCTGATAAATACACACTTTACTAATTGATAAAAATTACATCAGTAGTACACATTTATCAATGACATAAGCTCAGATTCAAATTTGTCATTTGTAAATAAAAACAAAGTGAAGATAACTCTTTAAAAAGTCAGGGATCGATTTGAGACTTTATTTATATTATGAACAGGACCCCTATCTTCAAATGATTTTTTTTAATTCAACATTTTTCGTGTCTTGGGGAATTTCTAATAAATAATAATAATAAATCTCCCCCAAATTTTTCCCTATGTCAACCATTCAAACCCATACTTGTAACGCTGACTAACATTGAGCATCTAAGGATATATGCTTAAAAACGGGATAGGTCTAAAAAGCCACAATTAAATCTATTCTACGACTCAGGGGCAATGAATCTAAGAGATGTTTTCTCTTTTAATGCACTATGGTAAATTTTATTGCCAAGCACAATTTGCAACAACAAACTCGTTTTAAGGAAAACGATCTGCGAATATAATCAGTGAATCTGATACTCTGAGAAAAGAAACTAGAATATTTGAATCCATTTCTTAGTTCCTCAGAATAAGGTCGGCGTGCCTACTTGATGTTTGTGTGTGAGATTGGTTGAGTGGAATACCGGAATCATATCACCGACAAATTGATAACAGCAGAACGTCACATGAAGGTTCTGTAATGTTATCGGTCCTAACCTGGCATATCGACTTCAGTCACTTCCCCACCTTCATGATGTAGCTTCCTTCTGTCTTTTCTATAAATATTTTCATAGTAATTGTTCTCCTTCTTGGTACCTAGACCGCATGAATTTAAGCGTAATACTAGATTGGCTGTTAGGTCCCATCGTTTTACTGTTGAAATAGATGTAATTGTAAGTTCTATTCTAATAGTTTATATTCTCGAACTTCTTGACTGTGGAAAGCACTGCCGGTTTCTTACTTCTCTCACCTAGAATTTTCATTAATTTAAATACACCGTCGAGCGCCATGTTCTGCCTCCTGAAATTTATTCTTTTGTTGTTCTTTCTCCTCGCAAAAGTCTTCTCGCTCTCTTCCACTCCTACTAAGTCCTTGCTTTTTAGTGGCATTATTGCCTTTCTTCAGGTGAAATAATTAAAATTGTTTGTGCCTTCTTGGTCTGATGTTTTCAACTGGCAGAAAATGAAGCGATTACATTGAATCAATTGCTGGTTCCACTGAAAGGAAAATTGGTTCACTGTATCCTACCAGACAATTTTTTTATTCAGAAACTATCTTGCCCATTTATAAATCAACCCTTCATCCGTGCCTTGAATATTGTATCTGTTATGGTCCAGGTTAGGACCAAGGAAGAACAACACGAACACAAGATTAAAAATAACGAAGGTATATTACACTAAATAATAATACAAGATGTGGAAGATGTTAGTATGACTGTCAGTCTGGTTTGGAGTGAACTACTATCGGCACGACTCGATTCGGTATCTAGCCACCCCCCACGAGGGTTGCATGTGGCACAAGGGCGAGTTTAACGTGGGTTTACCGATCCCGTAGGCTCGACCAAAAAATGCTCGTAGAACCCGTATAAACGGGATCGGGTTGGTCAACCTCCCCGAACGAGACTCTGCCCTTCGGCAGAGCCTCGTCCGGGTTCCTCTCTGCTCAGGGGCAGAGAGTTCGACGGTCAAGCCGAGAAGCTCGGCTCAATTCGTCCCTCTCTCTTGAGAGGCGTAGTATACATAGTGTTAGGAAGAGTTCATTCTGTAGTTATAGGTAAGGACCCGTGAGAGTATCCATATCTGGTCTGGTGCCACGGCTATATATCTCTATATTCTAGACAAAAATCCAATCCATAGATCTGAAATGTTAACGGTCATGACCTGGCAAATCGACCACAGCCACCTTCCCAACGTTGTGACGTAGCTTCCTTCTGTCTTTTCTATAAATATTTTCATGATAATTGTTCTAATCAACTCTCTTCCTTGGTGTCTTGACCACGTGATTTTAAGCATACTACTAAATTGGCAACTAGTTTTCCTCGTTTTACTGTTGAAACAACCAGATATAACTTCTATTCTAATAGAGTTTTTTTTCTTGTCTCTTCTGGTTTCTTACTTCACTGTTACCCATGATCTTAAATTTAAAGGCAATATCAATCGTCTTCTTCCGCCTTCTTCTTTTAATGCCCTTTCTACTCGCTAACGTTTTCGCATTTCCTCAGTAACTCCTTGCATCTTAGTGGCATTATTGCCTTGCTTGCGGGGGAATGATGTAAAAAAACTGATATGTGAACTCTCCTGCAAGCCAAATCTTTTGTTGATTAACTCACTTTATCTCCTTCTAGTTTCAATAGAGGTTTCCCTGCACACGTCGCAAACATTTTGAAGAATCGCTTGAATTATTGAACCATTTAATGCAATTAACTGGTATTACATTGGTATTAACGATATGCAATAAACTGTCCTTTTCAGAGCAACACTTCAGCGATCACCAAACTGTCCTTTTTAGGACAACGCTCTTCAGCGACCACAAAACTGTCCTTTTCAGGACAATGCTGTTCAGTGACTACAAAACTGTCCTTTTCAGGAGAAAGCTCTTCAGTGAAAACAAAACTGTCCTTTTCAGGACAACGCTCTTCAGTGACCACAAAACTGTCCTTTTCATGACAACGCTCTTCAGCGACTACAAAACTGTCCTTTTCAGGACAACGCTCTTCAGTTACCACAAAACTGTCCTTTTCAGGACAACGCTCTTCAGCGACCACAAAACTGTCCTTTTCAGGACAACGCTCTTCAGTGACCACAAAACTGTCCTTTTCAGGACAACGCTCTTCAGTGACCACAAAACTGTCCTTTTCAGGACAACGCTCTTCAGTGACCACAAAACTGTTCTTTTCAGGACAACGCTTCTCAGCTACCACAAAACTCTCCTTTTCAGGACAACGCTCTTCAGTGACCACAAAACTGTCCTTTTCAGGACAACGCTCTTCAGTGACCACAAAACTCTCATTTTCAGGACAACACTCTGCAGTGACCACAAAACTGTCCTTTTCAGGACAACGCTCTTCAGCGAACACAAAACTGTCCTTTTCAGGACAACGCTTTTCAGCGACTACAAAACTGTCCTTTTCAGGACAACGCTCTCTAGCGACTACAAAACTGATTCTTTTTGGGAAGTTATACCCCAATTTTAAAAAACATTATATTATACAAAAAGGGCTTTTGTTGAGTTAGGCTGTTGTATCTGTTTCAGCAGCCAATAGACGGCCAACGGCTCCAGCCATCAGCAGCCAACCATCATCATCTACAGCTCGCCGTCGGCCACCGCTCTAGCAGGCCTCCAGCTCCAGCCATCTCCAGCAGGCCTTCAGCTCTAGTCACTCCAACCATCTCCAGGAGATCTCCAACTGCAGTCACTCCAGCCACCTCCAGCAAGCCTACAGCTCCAGCCATTCCAGCTATCTCCTGTTGGCCTCCAGCTCTAGTCACACCGACCATCTCCAGCAGGCCTCCAGCTGCAGTCACTCCAGCCATCTCTAGCAAGCCTCCAGCTACCGTCACTCCAGCCATCTCTAGCAGGCCTTCAGCTCCAGTCGCTTCACTTATCTCCAGTAGGCCCCCAGCTCTAGCCATCCTTGCCAGAATAAACTGTCCTTTTCAGAACAACGCTCTTTTCAACATCTACATGCAGAGATATCTTTTTACCAAGTGCACTGTAACCTTATTTTTTATTGATGTATTTTCTTTAACGTAAGTAAACTTGGTAATATATTTTTTACTCAAGTCTTTGTTTTGTTTGTTGTCTCCCGTCATACAATATTTGTTTTGAGGCTACACAAAACAAGGCTATATTCAAATTTAATTTCTTTTTTTTTTACAAAATATTCACTTATCGCCTTTTAGCATCGCACACTGAGTAAGTGCGCCTATTTCACAGAAGATGTCGTTTAAACAACAATAAATAATAGGGAATGTTCTGGCTCTTATCCCGAAATGCTACCATTATATTTTAAGTTTAAAAAAAAGATATTCCTTTTATTCTGGCGTTTGAAACCCCAGCAACAACCTACTAAGGATGTATCTTTGAACCTCTTAATCCTTACACAACCACTGTATTAAACCTGCAAGTGTTCCTACTTACAAGATTTACGCGCGTTAGGATTTACAGAAAAGTTGTACTATTATTGATTTTTTTCAAACATTTCAATTTAGTACAAGGCCACTCAAGGGATATAGATAGACGCGACTTTATCTGTATTAATCTAAGTTCAGACTGTGATTACTTTGACTCCAGCACCTTTGTATTTGCTAGTCTGAGGACCACGCCAACCTTGCAATTATCAATTCATTCAATTGTTGACTTTATGTTGACTTTATCAAAGGCTGAGAAATATTTGTGCGTAATTAAAAGCGAAAAATTATTATTCTGAAAAAGAAGCAAGCTGTTTTTAGGTTACTCACTGCCAGCAAGCAAAAAACAAAAAAATCATCAACCTTTTTCTACCGCAAGCTTGTTTTACTGGTATCAAATTAGTTTTTCTAATCCACCTTCAGTGGGTTGGGATGAGAAGACATTTTCAGTAAATTGATTGAAAACATCCCAAAATTGAACCAATTGACCAAACGGGAATCGAAAAAGCTCCATAAATTTTCTGGATAGCAATACATTCCCGTTTCTAGGAAAGACGTGAGAGCAGAACTGTTGGACACTTGAAAATTTCCTCTCCTTTAAAAAAAAAAAATACGTCGATCGAATTAAGAGCGTCCGTCATATCCGGCTATCAAATTCAAAGTAATTTTTTGTTTGTTTTTCTGTCAAATGCGCTGTGGGGATATGCAAAAAAGAAACTAAGATTGTTGGCTGAAGGTTCGATCACAAAAAGTTATGCAATGTTGCGGCAGGTCATGAACGTTAAATATAATAAAGAAATTTCAACCCAGCTAAAATTCAATAACACAGCATTACTCTGAATATCATTTTGTTCATTCACGGTGGAAATGAATCTCATTACTACAAAACGATTATTAGAGAGGTCGAAAAGTGCGTAGCCTTACCAAACCGATTTTAACCTCGACTTTTCTTATAAGAGGTAATCCATTTGGAGCTTTGATTTAACAACTGTCCGAACTTCTACCTCAAATGCAACTCGATGGAACCGACTGGATCCACCAGAAAATGACGCAGATGATCCCTGCATAGGATGAAACTTGCTTTCATGTTATTTTATTTCCGAAGATGCCAAATACTTTGTTATGGAGAACTTAACTACCGTTTCTAAAGACTCTCTCTGGAAATGTTCACTTCACTGAAAACTCACGGAAAGAGTTTATCAGTTTGTCAAAGGTGAATTTCCTAAAAAATTTGAACAATTAGCTAAAGTTGAATCTATTTACATCATTCATGCGACAAACTTTTGCATGCTAAAGATGTATGTGTTTATTTCGTTATATACATTTTATAGAATTAAAACTTCATCACTATTTACATTGTTCGGACTATTGTCCTCATCTTTGTCGCCATATTTATTACAACGTTTCGGCCGTTGTATGCTCCGGCCTTCTTCAGGTGGTTGAAATGTCGAACTGAACCCTTTATTTCGCTCACTGTACAGTGTACATAATACCTCATCTCAGAAATATAGACAAATACTTAAAACATCATATTTGAAATATAATTGTAATTGTAATATTAGCCGTTTCCCTACAAGGAAACATTTGACATTCAATGGTCGAATAGCCAGTACTGCTTTCAGCTGAAATTTATAAAATCTTTCTCTTAAAACATTTTTTTTCAGGAAAATAGGTTTCTCAAGTCCATTAGCGGTTATCGATCTTTTCAGTATCGATGTGAGGAGATCCTTCCTAAACTTCTATTTGGAGTGAATTTGGAATGGTCAGTATCTTGATTATATCATTATTTTCTTTTCGCGTAACACGTGCGATCCATTTTAGTTGTTGCTGCTGTTGGTAGTCTTCATGTGACGTGATTTCCGTTATTTGGTACAGTTTTTGGATGTGAATCTGTAGCGCCAATGGTCAAAGATGGATGGTCTTGGCCAACACCCTCAGACTTCACTCGATCAGAGTCATTTAATCGATATCTTAGAAAGCGGTTGTATACAATTCAGAGTGCAAATATTTTTGAACGGCTTTGGTGTCATGCATGTCATCCATATAAAAATCTCTATCTGACGAGACTATTTTAAGAACGTGACTCGAGTTTTCAGGTTGATTGGTTTGGTTTTTGTTTATGGCATATCAACACCTCAATGGGTTATTTAATGTCGACAAGATTTTTTATTGCTCGTAATATTTTTTTTCAAAAATGGATTGCTAGTAATATTTTTTTCGAAAAATATATTGTTGGTAATATTTTTTTCAAAAATTTATTGCTGGTAATATTTTTTTTTAAATATATTGCTGATAATATTTTTTCTCAAAAATCTATTGCTGGTAATATTTCTTTTTCAAAAATGTATTGCTGGTAATATTTTTTCACAAAAATGTATTGCTGGAATTTTTTTTTTTTTTCAAAAATGTATTGTTGGTAATAATTTTCCTCAAAAATTCATTGCTGGTAATAATCATTTACAAAAATGTATTGCTGGTATTAAAACCTATTTTTTACACGTTTTGACCCCAGTTTGAGGGTTAACTATTTACAAATAGCTTGGACCCTAACAGGTGCTACTATCCCGGATCAGGGTGGACCTGGGAACACTAGCAACTAAGAGGTGGTTCCACCCTCCTCAAAACCTCCTGATCAGAGACCTTGCTGCCGGATGTAGTTTATCGTCTTACCCAGGACTTTTTTCAGGTTGATGTTCTGTAGCAATTTTCTATGTTGGTCGAAACTACCTCTGACGCAACCTATTTTATGTTCAAGATCCTTTTCTTCTATACTAAATGTGTTATAACTGATCCATGATGCAAAGTTTATAAGAAAAAGAATTAGCTTTAGAGTCTGTGGAAAGAGGAATTCACATAGAGATAGGAACACAATTTAACTTTTACCGTTGTGGCTCTCGTTATTCGTTCATTTGATGTGTCGCTGCTGGTTTGTCCCAAAAGAGTAAAATAAACAAACTAGCATTCTTGAGTGGTGGCGATTTGGTATAGGTTCTGGCTGGCATTTCTGAATTGAAAATGACTATTGAAAAATCTTTTAAATATGATTAATGGTTAAAAATATATTTCCTCTTCACCTGACCTGCTCTCTGTTACGTTCGTGCTAATTTTGTTTTTAGTAGTTTCTTCTTGATTCTATCGAATTGATATGAATTACCTGAGCCTATTTCGAACCAACCGTCACTGTCGCCTAATTGCATCCAACATTCTGTATCTTACCAAATCAGGAACGTTTTTTAATGTTTGAATATTTAGTTAGCTTACAATGATACCCATTCTTTGCTTTTAAGGAGAAACACATTTATTTTACAACACAATTACGAAAAAAGGTACAAATACAAACAAATACAAACTTGCACAAAAACGTCCTTTTCTGCTCCTATTGCGACAGGATAACTAATTTCTGATGTTACAAAAAAGGGAATTATCATCAGATATAAGGAAAAAAAGTGTTACAATTTTTAGAAAAAACGCGGATTCAATGTCAGAACGATTACACCCCTTAAAAATGGAAAAAAGAGGAAAAAATTGCACACAGCAGAAAATACAACGTGCACCCACCTTAGTTATTTAACTGAATACTCAAAAGGGACGTCTCAGAACGAAGAGGTTTTCGCGTTTTCACAGGTTGTTGTCTCGAGGGCTTTTTGTAATACTTTAACTTGAATGTTCGTTCGGTTTAAATTCTTCTTGGGAAGGTACAGAAAAGAATGTTCTGTCCTGGGGGTAGACTCTGACTTGAATCTATCGGCTCTTTCTTTCCCCGTGTTGATTTATGACCCCCTCGACTCGACTGATCCTCTGCGCTAAATAGCAGTCTTTTTTTTTTTTTTTTGAATTTTTTATTTTCACATGGGCTTGAAGAACTCATTCCTCATTGGCCAGTAAATAGAAACCTTTGTGCATGAGTTCAAAAAATGAATCCGCAACAATTCAACAAATAATTTTGGTGGTATCAAGCGCTGAGCCATAAAAAAATTAACAATTTTTACACAAACCGTCTGTCCTTCATAAAAATATACTTCTCTAAAAAAAAAAAAAAAAGTGTATTAAAAAACAACCTAAATGATTATATAATTTTTCAAAATAATAAAAATAATTTTTTTATACACTGCCATATATTGTTAGAATTTGTGTTGCTTACTTCATGAAAATATCTTTTGCTACAATAGTATGGATAAAACTCAAGCGGGTTTTGTAAAGCTTGTGAGCCTAAAACAACTTCAAAGAACACTTTCTTTCTTTTTTTAATATCGATATTCTCGATGCAAACAGATTAGTTCATACAATTCATATTAGCAAATGTTAAACTGGCGAGAGAGGTGTGTTATTTTAGATTAAGCACTATTTCATTACTAACAGCACTTGCTGTACGTTATATATATATATATATATATATATATATATATATATATATATATAAAGTTGTTTTACACTCACAAGCTTTTACAAAACCCACGAGTTTTATCCATACTATTGCATGTATGCGATACATACATATACACGATATATATATATAGTCGACTCTCCCGTCGAGTTCGACGTATGAGGGTCAAGCAGATCAGTTCCCAGGAAACCGACAGCCCGACAACGGCACATGAGATTTGATTATAGTGGTGAAGGTTTCGTGCAGGACCAACCACACTTTTGAAGGGATATATATATATATATATATATATATATATATATATATATATATATATATATATATATATATAAAATTTCAAGCCCGTTCATAAAAAAAAGCACCTACTGGAACAGAACAGCAAAAAATATGAACAATAAAAAGACAAAATTTTATTGAAAATATCTTCGTAAAGTTTGCATTATACATTTCAATCGTAAACTTATGCCATATTTTATAAATTTACTAATTTTGAGAGAGATTAAATGATAAGATTCAAGCAGGTGCCATTAAAAATTTAATCTTCTTTTATGTGCCGTGTCCCTTCAGGACGTAGGCGATCATGGCTCTCCATTTCCCCCTATCCCTTGTAGCTCTCAATAAGTCATGCATTGTCTTCACTTGTCTCTCTTTCCCTCTATACGACCTGTGAGTATCAGATTCCCCAAGCCGTCCTTTCTTATTACGTGTCCCAGAAACTTCAGCTACCTCTTCTTGATGTTAATTATAAGCTTCCTCCTTGTTTGCATCCTCTCCAAAACCTCATCGTTGTTCACACGCTCGGTCCATGATATCCTTAGCATCCTCCTGTAGAACCATACCTACGTTGCCTCGAGTCTCTTGAGGAGATCGTCCAAATTTCTCCGCCGTAAAGAAGGACTGAAGTCACGTGTTCGAAAATAAGTTCGATGATTTAATTGGCTAATTTCGCACCTAATTTTTTATTATCTTTTTACGTATTTTTTATTTTTATTTTATTTTTTTTAGAATGCGTAATATTGTATAGTTTTATATATTTATTGTATTTATATTTATTGTATTGTTTTATTTATATATTTGTTTTATACCCACTCCTTTATACGTCATTTCGTTGACTTTTTAACATCAACCAGCCTCCAAACTTTTACGATTATGGAAACCAGACAAAAATGTTTTGTTTTTGAAATTTTTCTTTTTTTTTTTTTTCGTTTGTTTGATTTTTTTATTTTTTTTTTTTTGACTCGAATCTCTTTTATGCAACTCTAATGCTTCCAGCATTAACCCCATCTGACCCTCGTGTTTTCACTTCTGGCAATTTATATAACAAAGTGCGTCGTCAGTCTGTTAAGTTTATTGTAAGTAAATTCATAGGTAAGATAACAGTTGAAAATTGAATCAGAAACACAGAATGGATAAACGGCCAGTTATTTTTCCTATGCGTGGTGTTAACAGAATCAACGGATACTCAAACCTCAAACTGTTTGGTTTGAAGAAGCAACGATGTTTTGTTTGTGTGTTTGTTCATTTATCCGTTACTTTTGGTTGGATGATAAGAATTTCCATGCAGTAATATTTGTAGTTGTTCATTCACACAGAAAGTGCTAAGCTCCAAGCTGCAACGTTGAACTTTCGAAACCAGATGTTGCTTGAGAAAGCGTTAAAACCGAAACAAAAGAAAAAATACTATAGTGGATTATTAGTATTAGTATTGTTGTTATTGACACATTAGCCGTAAAAATGATGGTAATATTTATGTATAAGTCGGCTATTCTACCTAATATCAGAGTATCTGCCTGGGATCAGGGTAGTGTCTGTGCGCTCAGCCTAAGATCAATGTGTAACTGCCTGCACCTTCTACCCTACTTAGGATTAAGTGTATGATCCATGCATTCCGTGAAAAGTGCTATGCACACACACACACACACAAACACACACACACACACACATATGCAACGAAGGTGTACAGAAAAGTTCTCGGTCCGACACTCATTTCCCAAAATCAAAACAAATGAGCAAATGTTAAACTGGCGAGTAAGGTTTCTTGGACTGAACAAGAATTTTTCAGCATTCTTTATATATATTCCTCATTTATATTGTATATAAACACGACATATATATATATGTATGTGTGTGTAAATAAACCTAAAGAGCCAGACTAACCTACCTAGGTTTCACCTACGCAGATCATCAGGGCGGACTGGCTTTGGTTTATTTTTATTGTTTCCCTACTTTACTCATTTGTTTAGTTATTTTACTTACCGTACTGAGGTTTTTTTTTCTTTGAACTCTGAACTTTGATTCTAGACGATTATTTTCGCCGGAAGTACATGTTCTTAGTTCTTTCTTTTTTTTTACCCTTTTTTTACCTTTGGTATTGGTTTGTTCATTCACAAGCTAAAGCACATAAGGTTTGTCCAGACGAGTATAGCTACTTACATTTATAAGTTTATTAGTGTTATATATATATATATATATATATATATATATATATATATATATATATATATATATATATACTGATTTAAAATATGGTTTCTTCTCTACACAGGGATTTACCATGTTTCAAAAACCGAAGCTAAAAACTTCAAATTTAATTATATAATTAAATTAAAAATATTAGTTCTGTTTCACCTTCAAATAGAATTTTGGATGCCTTCACTTCTAAAATTCGCTAAAAAGATAAAAGAGAACTAATGCTTTTGATTTAATTATATAATTAAATTTGAAGTTTTTAGCTTCGGTTTTTGAAACGTGGTAATTCCTGTGTAGCAAAGAAACCATATTGTAAATCAGTTAATTTCTAATATTTATGCTCTGTAAATTTACATTGAGCACTGTTTTGTAAAAATATCAATAAGAACACTGGATTATATATCTTAATGTTTTTTCTTTTTTTTATATATATATATATATATATATATATATATATATATATATATATATATATATATATATTCTTCGTATAAATAATTTTAGATCTGTTATTATAGATTAAGCACTATTTCATTACTAACAGCACTTACTGTATATATATATATATATATATATATATATATATATATATATATATATATATATATATATATATATAATAAAAAGGCTTAAACACTAATATTCCATGGTCATAATTTATTCCATTGGAATCGTAAATACGATCCAATTCATCAGACCTACAAATTCAATGTATTTTTATTATATCCTTACTTTGTCTTGGATATTGAGTTCTACCTGGATTCTATCCTCTTGGAATTTTTATTTTTATTCAAAAATATATATGTATGTGTATGCATGTATGTATATATATTTTGCATATGTATGTGTATATTTACCACTAATATTATCTCTCTCTCTCTCTCTCTCTCTCTCTCTATCTATCTATCTATCTATCTATATATATATATATATATATATATATATATATATGATATATATATATACAATATATGAAGTTGCTTTACACTCACAAGCTTTACAAAACCCACTTGAGTTTTATCCATATTATTGTATATATACGATATATATATATATATATATATATGTGTGTGTGTGTGTGTGTGTATGATTTGTATACATACGATATATATATATATATCCGCTATAAATAGACAAATTTTATTTGTATTTTTAATACTACCACACATGATTATAATTAAAAGAAAAAAATGAAGAACGAGCTAGCTAACCGGTTTCGAACTGTAGTATTAAAAATACAAATAAAATTCGTCTATTCATGGCTGTTTATTAAGTTTTTTGTAATGAAATATATATATATATAATATATATATATATATATATATATATATATATATATATATATATATATATATTTGATGAAATGGACATTTTTTTACATTTGGATACGCTTTGAGCGGATATGAATGTACGTGAGCGATTCATGGAAGAATAAAGTTTAAAAGCAGTAAAATCAACCTGGCCTGTAGAACGATTCTCCGTGGCTCGAACGATTATGGCCCGTCAGACTAAATGACGGTTCCGTGTAGGACACACGAATGTTTTCTATGAAAATTTCTCAGACATTCAGGCCGGGAAATGTTATTAATACTGTTTATTACAAAACTGAGCATTTACCAAAATATTTATATCTATAAAAAGAATGTATAAAAATGTCTTAAATATATATGATGACTTTAAAGAAAAGAATTATGTTTTTATTATTAAAATAGATACAAATATATCTCGTTTAAAAGGAAAAAGGATTTAAGGCGCCTTAAATCCTTTTTCCTTTTAAACGAGATACATTTGTATCTATTTTAATAATAAAAACATGATCCTCTTTAAAGTCATCGTATCTTCAATGTGGCAGTAAAAAATCTCTTTATATATATATATATATATATATAAAGAAAAGAACAACAAGATATATAATCCGTTGTTCTTATAGATATTTTTATTTTTACAAAATAGTGCTCAATGTAAATTTACAGAGCATTAATATTATAAATTAATTGATTTAAATTCGCTTGAGGATGAAATGGAACTAATGTCTTTAATTTAATCACTAAATTAAATTCGTGGCTTTTAGCTTCCATTTTTGAAACATGGTTAGAACTGTGTAGCGGAAAAATAAAACCATATTTTAAATCAATTAATTTATAATATATATATATATATATATATATATATATATATATATATATATATATATATATAATAAATGCGAGTGTAACTGTGTCACAGTTTTTCAAATTTATTCCTAGAGGCCATAGCCCAACATATCATACCATTTTGAAATCAGGCCGACTCAGCGAGCAAATTAAAAACATTACACGCTGGATCTGGACCCACAGTCCTGACATTTTGGATTACTGCGAATGTTTTCGTCTAATTTTATTTGTACGATAGCAATTTTTATAACTTGGAAATAAATTTGGGAATAATCGATAATATTTACGAAATCAAGCGAAAATCACCGATGAGATAAAAATAATTGTTTGTACGGAAAGTAAGGATCAACGCACATCAAATTGTCTTTAAATTAAGTGACAGCAGAAGAATTATCGTTGAACTTTTAAAAGGCAAGCTTAAATATTAATGCAATACTTAAATGCAAGGTTCAATTTTGAGTTCATCTGTGTTTATTGTTGCCTCTTGCATCTACTCCTCCCTGCCTATTGTGATGATGGCTAAACC
This sequence comes from Acanthosepion pharaonis, assembly GCA_903632075.3. Taxonomy (NCBI): domain Eukaryota; kingdom Metazoa; phylum Mollusca; class Cephalopoda; order Sepiida; family Sepiidae; genus Acanthosepion; species Acanthosepion pharaonis. Next base: position 1,936,780 of record CAHIKZ030003723.1, read on the forward strand.
AAGAACCCCTCGCAGGAACTAGCTTAAATGCCGCCCGATAGAGCGTCTTTTTTTAGCTATATATATATATATATATATATATATATATATATATATATATATATATATATATATATATATATATATATATTCGACTCTCCCATCGTATTCGACGTATGAGGATCAAGTAGCTCAATTCCTAGGAACCGACAGCCCAGACACCAGCACATATGATTTGATTATAGTGGTGAAGGTTTCGTGCAGGACCATCCACACTTTTTGAAGGGCTGAATATGAAGACCTGGTGCACTACGTGCCACAGGGTCCCAAAACGACCCTCTGCGGGTTTTGAATTCAGATTTGTCCTTCTCCTAGATCAGTTGTCATCCAAGGTTATAGAACCCATTCTGTCCTGCTATTTACCCATAGCTGGAGGGAGAAGAAGAGGATTCACACCTTTCCCAAGGGTATTAGCGCGTAAGTGAATGTAATGGAATCGACTGGAATTCGAACTCGGCTCTCTCCGGTTCCTCAATCCAAGCCGATATCCATTACCGTGCCTTATTCTTATTCTTATTATTATTATTCTTATTGTTCGTATACTAGAAATGAATGAGGTCAACGCCGAGCGGCGACAGTCTTTTTCATACTTAAACACAATCTTCTTGTCATGAAGATTGCGTTTAATCATGAAACTGACTGTCGCCGTACGGTGTTGAACTCAGTGTACCACTTTTATATTTACATACTCTGCGTCTCTGATACTGAGTCCTTTTACCCATAAATATATTATACCTTAAAACTATATAAATATATATTTCATTCATGATGACTGACAAAGTACTGCGATTAAGCTTTTTATTTAATTTTTTTTTCGTTGTTCTTATATGTGTTTTCATTATTTTCTTTTTTTTGACATATGGATGATGATATTATACCTGTATTTTCTACAGGTATGTCGCAGATTATATTGAATATACCACTACATGTCTCTCAAGAAGATTCACCTTGCATCTCTCTGACCATAGCTCAATTAGGTTTAATTTAAACACACACGAAAAACTACCAAATTCCATCTGCAACATACTTATAGAGAATACAGAAAATACAATAGTCTCAAGTACTTAAAAAAATGCTAAAAATAATGGAAGCTGACTATAATATAATATATAATATATATTATAATATATAATCCTATAACTCTAGATGCATATATAAAAATCCATACATACAGTTAAGATAGAAATAAAAATCATCCATGATAAAGACTATAAGAATAACTAAAAAACGGTAAGATATGAAGAACAGTTGGGTAAATTTTAGGCACTTTATGTCCAGAAAAGAAAACACTTATGCGAACACAAGAAAAGTGAAATAAAAAGCTTAAACGCAGTACCTTGTCAGTCGCATTTAATGAAACCTGTATAATGGAGGGATTGCTACCCAAATACATATATATATATATATATATATATATATATATATATATATATATATATATATATATATATACAATAGCGCACAGTGAGAAACGGTGAGGAACAAATGTCTATTTATTCTTAGGTTAGATAGATAGATAGATAGATAGATAGATAGATAGATAGATAGATAGATAGATAATGAACAGAATTAGGTAGATAGATAGATAGATAGATAGATAGATAGATAGATAGATAGATAGATAATGAACAGTATTAGATAGATAGATAGATAATGAACAGAATTAGATAGATAGATAGATAGATAGATAGATATAGATAGATAGATAGATAGATAGATAGATAGATAGATACTTATTTCTATCTATGTATTGTTAGCTAATGCTTAATAGATTTACTGGCTTTTAATATAATTTTAAAATGAAAACGTTAAAACTCATTGAATGAGAAAATTACACCAATAAAAAAACGTTTTGTATCTTTTTTGTTGGCAAAATTGAAATAGATCAATATAAATTAAAAATATTAAAAATAACATTTATTGAACTAAAATTTCTCTTTCTTGTTTGTTCATTTGTTTGTTTTTTTCTACTGTTAAACAGTGTTTTGCTATTTATTTTTGCCTCGACTCTGATCAAAAGTTCGAGTCTTTTAGACTGATGGATAATTATACATGAATATATCGATTAGGTTCATTCTATCGATTCTATATAATAATATTGATATTGATTATATATCGTTTTGAGTATTTGCATAGAGGTAAGTGGAAACGGCTTTAAAAACGTGAAAATAGACTGATTACGATATGAGGATACGAAGAAGGTTGAGAAAATTTCAGCTACAACAGGCGACACACGAACAAAAAATAGATACATACATAAGAAAGATACAAACATAGATGCATACATACACACATAAGGAGATAGATAGATACATACATGCATGCATACATACATATATATAAGGAAATAGATACATACATAAATAATAATAAAGCGTAGCTTAGATGTGGCACAAGGCCGAAAGTATGGGGCACCCAGTGAGGATCGAACTCACTACTCATTCGTAATTGTGCTAGCGAGACAAGGTTGCTAACCATTACACCGCCTACATACATACATAAACGGATACATAGATTTATAAATAAGGATATATAGATAGATAGATAGATAGATAGATAGATAGATAGATAGATAATGAAAACCATAGAAATATAGATATGTTATGGTGATGGTGATGATGATGATGATGATGATGATGATGATGATGATGATGATGATGATTAAAATTTGTCTGCCCTTTCAAAATAAACCTGTTGTTTTTTATTTTGTTTGTGTTTTTTGTTGTTGTTTTCTTTTGTTTTTAGTCAGTTGTTCAAATGAGTGGACGTAGAGCTCTTCGACATCTCCTTATAGAAACATTTATAAAAAAATCTCTACTATAAATCTGAGTCATTGAGGATCAAACATTGAATGGCAAATCACTTTTACCACATATCACTAAAACAATTTCGATTTTTGTCTCCATCTCCACGTATTTGCAAACAACGATAAAATTTCTAGTGTTTCTCCAATAAACAAAAGAAAAGACATTCGACTATCAATGGTTTATTTTGCGAATTACATGAAAAAAAAAAATTCTTTAAATGATGTCAAATTTTTGGTTATTGTGGAAATTTCTATGTTTAAAAATTTTGGTTGGAAACATATAGAACTGAAAACTCCTAACAAATACAATGACACGTTTAAATGTCCACTTACGTTTCCTTGTGAAACAAATACTAACAAAATTTCTTTGGAATTTCAAATTCCTGTATAATTAGTATAAATATATTATGTACGAAGTTACAGTGAATGGTAATACGTTGGATTATTTGAACTTTATTTTTTCCGACTTTGCAAAAGCGTGAAACCCAGGGTCGCAAATTCATATCCATACAAATGAATATGTTAGCTCTATCACTGATATTCAGCACATTCCAATAAGTACTGTGAATATATATATATATATATATATATATATATATATATATATATATATATATATATATATTGTTAAAGAGTAGAAACTATTTACTCAAAGTGTATAGCTGGAATGACGTACATATGGAGTCTCTCTTATCAACAGACAGAATTCATAAAAAGTCTGTGTAGTATCAAAATTGAACTGAAGTCTTCTCCTTCAAGTAAGACACAAATCAAATCATTTGAAAAGAATGTGTTTCTTATACGAAATTAAATAAATTATCAGCCTTAAATAAGATTTTCTTCTCTTCTTTTCTTATTTGTTGTCCAAATAAAATATACAAGTCTGGCATTTTTAAACCAAGCTAGTTCTGATTTAATAACAATAGAATGAGACCTTTAAAGGTATTATTAAATCGGAACTATTTTTCTGGTTTTATTAGCAATATTAATATATATGTGGGTGTGTTTGTGTGTATTTGATATATTTATGGCAGAAGAGTGGTTAATATCGAATATAAATTATTTGTAAATATGGACAAGGTGTACACACAAATCAATACTGTATTGTGAGTGTCAGTTTAATGATAACACTATAGATAGATAGATAGATAGATAGATAGATAGATAGATAGATAGATAGATAGATAGATAGATAGATAGATATACATTCATACATATGAACAGACTTAGATATGAACAGATAGATAGATATACATTCATACAACATACATGAACATACATACATATGAAGAACAGAGAACAAATTTAGATAGATATGAACAGACTGTGATGAACAGATAGATAGATAGATAGATAGATACATACATACATACATACATACATACATACATGCAAACATACATACATACATACATACATATGAAGAGACAGATATGAACAAATTTAGATAGATACGAACAGACTGTGATAGATACATACATACGTAAATACATATGAAGAGACAGTTATGAACAAACTTAGATATGAATAGACTGTGATAAATAGATAGATAGATAGATAGATAGATAGATAGATAGATAGATAGATAGATAGATAGATAGATGAAAATTATAGTTTATTTATTGCTAATCGTGCTCAATATCTGTAATTAAAAAAGTGGACATCATATTAAAAGTTCTAAATGTATCTGCCGACTTAACAGAACAAATATATATATATATATATATATATATATATATATATATATATATATATATATATATATATATATATTTAACATAAATTAATTTAAACATTTATTATTAAATTATTATATTATTAAATTAAATTATTATATTATTAAATATAACAGACAATTAATAATGTTTAAATAATGATTTGCTTCCCCAATACACTAAATATATATATATGTATGTGTGTGTGTGTGTGCGTGCATGTCATCTAATTAAAATTAACAATAATGTTTTGTTTGTTTTTTTATAAAAAATCGACTCAATTCAAACTGCTTCTAAATTTAATTTTAAAGCCTAGACTTGAAATATGTTTTTTCGATAATATTCGAAACGAATAATTTTTGTTTTTTTTGTTTTTGTAGGCGGGGGGGGGGGTTATTTAGAAGTCTTTATCATTAAAAGATGCTAAGCATCTCCCTTTCTTAATAAAAATAATGTTTCATTAAATTGGGCGTCGCTGGATTTGCAACTAATATATATATATATATATATATATATATATACATACAATAGGAATTAAGATTACATTAGATATATAATTTGTTTGCAAATATAATTTATGTATGCAAATCACACATAAACAAAATAAAAACGCTTCGGTAGCCTTGTTACCAGTTTCTGTTATTTTACTTTCGCTTGTACTGAAAATCTCTAAAATTGTCGAAATGTTTTAGAATATTAAAAAGAAAAAAAAGTTTTAAAAAAAGCAAGGTTGAATCTAAAATGTGATGAAACGCTCATCATTACAGACACAAGAACTCAATGTGTGTCTAATTAAATAAATAGAAAATGCAAAAATTTAAAAATGTATCCTTGTGACACTCACTCAATAAAACACTGACGTTAAAGAGTAAAATTCTTTTGCTCTTCCTTCTCTCTCTCTCTCTCTCTCTCTCTCTCTCTCTCTCAGCACACTTTAATGAATCAAAGAGCCAATTCAGTGTTTTCGCCTTAGATTTAATTTTTCGCCTTAGATTTAATTTTGTCCTTTATAATTAATTTTTAATAATATTCTTTTTTTTTTTGTAAATCATTTGTTTCAACATTTTCTCAATTTACACGGATTCACATATTAAACGTTTTTTTTTTTGAAGATTTCCCTTGAAGACGAATCTCAGACATTATAAGATTTACAAAAATAAAAGAAAAACATTAAACTTAAGAAGGGATACTTTCAATTTCCCAAACAAAGCCTTCAAATAAAAGTTTTCCCTGCTTCAACTTCAAAATTACTTTAAGAAATATTTTGATAGCATACGTGTCCATCAAAATTATTTTCTTTTTCTTACAAAATTAAATCCATTCTTCTCACCAAGAGATTTAAATCATTACAATATTACTTCGATGAACGAATTCAATTTACCTCACTAAAAATTCGTACCCGGTTTCATGAAAATCGGAAAGTATTATTCTTAGATTATGTTTATAAATTCCATATAAAAATTTCATAAAATACTTAACAAACAATTCTAACGTATTGGAAAAAATATACATACAAACATATTTTAAAACATTTTTTATGTTTATTCTTTTTATAGATGCAAATATTTAAGTAAATGCTCTTCTGTTTTATAATAAACATGCCGGTAAATGTTATTAATACTGTTTATTATAAAACAGAGCATTTACTTAAATATTTGTATCTATAAAAAGATTGTATAAACATAAAAATGTCTTAAAATAATTGTCGGACTTTGTCCATTTCATAATGTGGGACGTCATTTGTTTACATTTGGATACGTTTTGAGCAGATATGAATCTACGTGAGATATTCATGGAATATTGCAGTTTAAAAACAGTAAAATCGACCTTGCTAATCGAACGATCCTCTGTGGCTCGATCGGTTAAGGCATGTCAGGCTATATGACGGTTCTGTATAAGATACAGGTTCGATTCCTGTCGGAGGATGAATATTTTCTATGAAAATTTCTCGGACATTCAGGCCGGTAAATGTTGTTTAATACTGTTTATTATAAAACAGAGCATTTACTTAAATATTTGTATCTATAAAAAGAATGTATAAACATAAAAAATGTCTTAAAATACAAACATATGTAATATGCATCCATGTATAAGAGGGTGGGGGTGTAGAGCACTTCATGCTGTAATAATGGTTAGCATGCTTGTCTCGCTATCGGCTATATAAATTACGTTCGATCCTCACTGGGTGCTCCATAGTTTCGGCCTTGTGCCACTTCTAAAATCCATATGCGAAGTGGAGATAGGGCACTTCGACATGGTGCAATGGTTAGCAAGCCTCTCTTACTAAATCAAATGATAAGTGAGTTCGATCCTCATTGAGTGATGTCTACTTTCAGCTTTGTACCTCATCTAAGCTAGCCTTAATAAATCAGCATACAGCGTGATGTAACACTTAGCAGGACCTGTCTCGCTAGATCAATTACGACTAGCTCCCTAGTTTCGGCTTTGGAACGAGGCGAAGATGCTGAAAAGTTCTTCACCTTACCAAAAACATTTTCACTTCAAAAATCTGATTATTGTTCTATTGATCAGAATTTTTTGAAAGTTTAGCATGCAGACGATCCATTTGTAGAGAATCCAGGATCTACAGATTTGTATGGAACGAGGTGAAGGTTGAGAACTATCGAAGAAATTAAATTCAACATTTTAGAATTAATAAATTTCAACATATGGAGATATTTTATAACGAATAACATGATTCGCAAAAGAGAGAAAATATAATAGTCTTTACATTTATGAAAAGACTTTGACAAATTAAACATTTGTAGGCTTAACGGTAGTGTGATGATCATCATCACACACATACATACATACACAAATTCAAATTATACAACCACAAGCATTCATTGGATAATAAATCAACACTACTGTGTAATGGACAATTTATAAATCGCAGCTATGCGACAATTTTATAATCGCTATATTTTCATGTAGCCGATTTCGTGTATATTTGGTAGAATCGGATCCCAGAAGCTTTCGTGAGTCTCCCAAAAGCTCGCTCGCTGATTGGTCAATGCCAACCAATCAGATTGTCTGCACGTGAAGAATAATTCTTCCCGCGCAGCGCTTCGGAGCCGATGATATAAAAAAGAAATATTCTTAGATAATTAGTGAGACTTCAGCTGCCAAACGAATCCACGACAGTTGAAACCATGCGCCAATCACACCACCACTCACATGCTGAATATTCCCTACACTCACATAAACTTTTTCCTTTTGAAAACATTTATTACCAGAAACTATCACAACCTTCTTTCTTTCAGTGAACTTTGGAATACAATTAATAGTTAAAGAGAGACAACTCTTGTTTTACTCAATGCATGCCTTTCTTTCACATCTTTGTTTATACATCTTGTTAAATACAAATTTTATGTGTAATGATGTCTTTGGATTATCCTTTTTTCTTCACATCAGTTTGGTTTCCTAATCTAAGTTAGATTAATGTGGTGAAGTCCGCCACAGTAGTGTGTGTTTCAGTGCGTGCATGCGACAGAGACGCCAATCGACCGGGTGACTAAGTCTCCGTCAGAAATGAAGACTGGACAACTCTTTTACTTACTAAATTCTAGAACGAAAAGAAAGAGAAATGACTAAACCATTGTTTTATAGTACCAAAACAGCACCACCTATCGGGTGCTTTAGCACATCAGGTGGGGATAATCCCCACAAGCACCTCCCACCCGGTAAAGTCCGATATAGACTGATGTTATTAAAAACGCTTTTTTAAAACTTATAAAATTCCGGTTTGTGTAAAACTGTAAAGAAATATTCAAAAATATGGAGTTTATTGTGGCTCTAACTTTGATACTGAACACTGTTTTTGGAGAGAAAAAAAAATATGTTTTTATTTATTATTACTAGCTACTGCCATGAACTTCCTATAAAATGAAAAACGCATTTAAATAATTTAAACGTCTTCTTTGAAATTAGAGTTTCGTTTTATTTGAAAGATAATATCCTAAAGCTAATCGGTAAAAAGAAAAATAAATCTCTTTAAGCGAATAGAGTTTTAGAGATTTTTAAAACGTTAGCATATTCACTCGTCACTTATAGACTCCTCGAATTTTCATGTGTTTCTAAGTAAATTACTAATTTCAAGAATTAACTAACTGTATTTTTAAAAGTATTACTGTCTTTTTGCTTAAAACATATTGAAAATAATGTTTATTTATGCACGGTAACCTTTGAGCTCTCATCAAAGTCATAGGTTAGCAATGGTAGTTTTTTGATTCTTAAAAACACGCGAAATATTTTTAAAAATTAAAGAAATACGGAACACCGGTAGTGCATTAATCAAGAAATTAATATTTATGCTTAAAAATGAATTACCTTTAACTTTATGACCAATAATTTAAGAATATCATTTTTTCTGTTCTTTACGCTTTTAATAGAATGAATAATTTTATTTTTTATACTACATAATTATAAAAAGGGAAATAATTAAAAACTAGTGAAATGTTACTTTTAAGTGTAATTCATTTTTCATTTCTATTATTATTTTCTTACCTGTTTTATGTCATAAAATATTTTATTTATTTGCGCTAAATGAGGTATTTTAATTATTCTGAATTTAAGAGGTATCGTATTATATTTCAGATAGGCAATTCAGAATTATTTCTTTTTTGAACATCCATACAAAAATGATCTAACGGTTGCAAAAAATTTTTAAATATTTAAAAAAAAGAAAAAAAAAGCTCACACTCGTAAATGTTATTAAACTTTACATTTTTCGATCTTTCATACATGTCTTTATTTAATTTAAAAAAAAAAAAAAAGAAAGAAAGAAAAATTATTCTGACATACAGCAACGTGTTGGATTTCAAAATCGCACTGAAAAATTACAAGTGTTCTTATTTTTTTTTTAAATAAATATTAAGTGTAGTGGGTTTTTTTTGTTTGTTTGTTTGTTTTTTGTTTTGTTTTGTTTTTTGTTTTTGTTTTTTGTCCAGTTTGAAATTTTTAAAAAATGTCTTTTATTAAATTATGCAAACACCAACTCTGAAAACATTTCTTTTTTTTTTTTTGATTTTTATTGATTTATTTTTGGTAGGGTTTGTGACGGATTTTCACTTGATATTACATAAATAATTTGCTGAAATAATAATATCTTCAGGGATTTTTCTTTATATAACTGCAAAAAGATTTTGGGAACACTTTTTTGTATCTACGTTTTCACGATATGCCGAAAAAGAGGGAAGGGAAACTGAACAAATAAAAATATTTCCATTAAGTTTTCTAAAATAATAGCACATTCAATTGCCACAGTTTTTTTTTTTAATGAACAAAAAACTCAGGATATTATCCGACTTAAATAAAATCTTCAGCAACTATTCATTAATGAATTTAGTTTTATGTTAAATATGTTATTATTTAAGAAAACTTCATGAAAATATTTTTATTTGGTCAGTTTCATCTTACCTCTTTTCAATATATCGTGGAGACTTAAATTTAAGGATATCCACGAAATCTTTTTACGATTATATAAAGAAAAATCTCTATTATTTCAGTAAAAATATTATTATAATATTTTTACTGAAACGCCGTGAACAAACTGACAAATACGTCCCGAACCTTACCAAAAATAATTCAATAAAACTAAAAAAAAAAATTTTTCTAGTTGATGCTTGCATAATATAATAGAATATTATTTTCTCTCACATTCGACAGGAAAAAAAAATTAAACTGAATATTTTTTTTTAATTACTAGTACATTTCCGGTACGATTTTGAAATTCATCGACTTGCTGTTTGTAACAAGAATTTTTTTATTAAATAAAGACGTGTTTGAAGAATCGAAAAATGTCATGTTTAGTGCCATTTTGGCGTGTGAACATTTTTAAAAGAATTTTTTTTTCTTTCTTATTCATTATTGTTAGATTAGTTTTTGTACGAAAGTTCAAAAAGGAAATAATTCAATAATTCTGTGACGGCAATCAATTAACAGCTCAAATTCAGTAAATCTTTATGAATTCTCCCATTTCTTTTTTGTAGTACTAATTTCTTTACTAGGCAAGAAAACATTGAAAATAAACGCAATAAGTAAAACGCAAAAATATCATTTACCTATTTTAATCAATTTCTTTTTCATAATCCTAATGTAGTATAAAAAATAAAATTATTTATTCTAAGTTTCATAAAGGTCTATAGAATAAAAAAGTTATATTCAAAAACTCGCGGTTATATATGACTAGCAGTTGAGCCCGGCGTTGCCCGGGGATGTAACAGTAAGAGATAGATCAAGTATCGACCATCATAAAGACTGAAAAATAAAATTGAAAAAGATAATTGTTCAAGGTTGACGGACACGCATTTTTTAGGAATTGGTCAAACCCAAACTCGAACAAAAACATTGTTTTCAATCGTTATGAGTCTACCGATTGAATAGAATTTTATTATAAACGATTGTCTTGTAAATGGAATTTTTAAAGCATTCTGAATGTAAAAATAAAGAAAAAAGTGTGCAAGACAATAAGAAACACTACCTGCCAAAAAAAAGTGAAGTTTTGTTGAAATCGGTTGAAAAATGTAGGAAATCCGATCCCATATATAAACGAACACACACACACACACAAACAAACAATCAAACAACCTGGGTTTTATAATAAGTATAAATCGATATGAGTTGTCCCCCTTTCATTCTCGCGACAGCGATGTCTCTTGATCGTGTTTTCAAATTGATTTCGTGCAAAAACAATTGTGTTTTTTCCAATTTTTGGCGCTGTCAGAACCACCGCAAGGTAATTTTACGTAGTCCTGTGAACTTTTGTTGAAATCGGTTGAAAAATGTAGGAAATCCGATCCAATATATAAACGAACAGACACACACACACACAACCTGGGTTTTATAATAAGTATGATTAGTAATAATGTAGATTCTAGTAGTTCTTGTCCTCTATAATTCACTTTTATGTACGTTTTTTGAAAGTAGGGGTTTGGTTTGGTTTGTTTTACGGCATATCAACCTCAATGGATTATATAATGACGACAAAATGTTTATTGCTGGTAATATGTTTTTCTTCAAAAATCTATTTCTGGGAATATTTTTCCTTGAAGAAATCTAGAGCTGGTCATATTTCTTTCAAAGAATGTATAACTGCTTGTATTGCTAGTACTTTTTTTTAAGTATTGATGATAATAATTTTTTCTTCAAAAATTATTGCTGGTAATATTTTTTTTATTACCAAGTATTTCTGGTATTAAAACTATTTGCCCATAGCTGGGACCCTAACAGGTGCTACCACCCAAGGTCAAGTTAAACCTGGGAACGCCAGCAATTAAGAGTTGGTTTCACGCTCCTCAAAACCTCCTGATCAGAGGCCTTGCTGTTAGACGTAGTTTATCGTCATACCCAGGACGCAGATGTAGTTTATCGTCTTACCCAGGACGCGGATGTAGTTTATCGTCATACCCAGAACTGTTAAAAGTAGGGGGTGACAGTAGAAGACTATTGTTGTTGATCTTGATGACGGCTGACAGGCTATCACGCGGAAATAAACGTTATTTCCATTATGGTTTATGCAAAAACAGCTATTATTTTTACCAAATCCAATTAATTAATCCTTAAATTTAGTAATATACTTTGAAACATATCTCCAGGACAAGCCTTTTGAAGATGATGAGCGTCCATGCCAATATTTAAAAAATGTCTAAAAATCTTATTTCAATAAGTAAAAATATTTTGCTTTTTATCGATTAGCTTTTAGGCTATTATCGTCCAAATAAAAAACAAAATTTAACTTCAAAGACGATATTTAAATTATTTAAAATGCATTTTCTAATTCTTTTTTAAGCGATTGATAATACCTAATATATATATATATATATATATATATATATATATATATATATATATATATATATATATAAGTGAACATTGAAGTCAACACTCAGAGGAGACGACAGGCTGTTTCATGCTGGACGCAATCGTCGGCCTGACGATTACATCCAGCATGAAACAGCCTGTCGCCTCTGAACAGAATGAGATAGATAGATAGATAGATAGATAGATAGATAGATAGATAGATAGATATACGAATGGCATGAGATAGATAGAGATACGAATGGAATGAGATAGATAGATAGATAGATAGATAGATAGATAGATAGATAGATAGATAGATAATTGCGCAAGAAAAAGCTAACTTAGTGAAAGGAAAGAAACGAATTTTTCTTCACACCTTGCCATACGCTACTGAAAATTTCATGCAATTTTTTTAATCTTCCCGCAGCAAGTAGGAATCATATACAAAGGATATATATCAAGCATGGCCACAAAATAAAAATTCGGAGTACTAAACCATATGTTAAAAATGGGGAGATGAAGCAAACCAGATGTTAAAAGTGGGGAGGTTGGGCAAATCAGACGTTAAAAGTAGGGTGGAGCAAATTAAATATTAAGCTTTAAATATTCCCGATTTTATATTTTTTTATCTGATCGTCTCACAAAAATGAATATTTTAGATCTATTATACTAGTCAAAACATTTTTTTTTATTTTAAATACACATTTTATACTTTTCCTGTTTGTTTGTCTTTATTTTCTGGAATTAAACCTTTGGACATTTTTACACGTGTAAAAAGTTTTAAATGTTATTTTTTTTTTTTTTTTAATCATCACAGTAATGATTTTAGAAAAATTCAGCTCAGGTCAATTATATAGATATATAGATTGAAACCAAGGCAAATTTAGTTTTCAGTTCCAAAAAAAGTGGGCGACGTGATTACATAAATAGATAGATAGATATTTTAATATATACAGGGTGTCCATAAAGTTCGTTTGTACTTTAAAAAATTTATAATTTTATTTGTATTTGTGAAAGAAATAATCTGTAAAAAAATGTTATAAAGTTTAATGTACCTAGTTTTAAGTATAGCTAAAATAACTAGTGTGATTCCAGGCATTACTGTAAATCAGTTGGCAAATGTTTTCCGTGAACTGCAAAATCTTATTATCCTTTTTATTGCTAATGATGGAGGACATGTGGAAACTTAAATAAAATTTCCAAACAAAAAACTTAAAAAAATATAGATTTACTTCTTTCTAATCCTTTTTACAACTTATTTCTATTGCAAATACACATAAAGTTATAAATTTTCTAAAGTGCACACGAACTTTATTGACACACTGTATATATTATTTTAAATTATTTATATTTTATATTATCTTATATTTTAATATTTATATATATATGTGTGTGTATGTATATATATATATGGAATTTATCAAAGCAAAATACGAAAAAAAATACGCCAATTACTAGTTTTTCTATTGTCATTTTTATTCATAAATATTGTCTTCTCTACTGGTTAAATCGGAGAAATTTTCATATATATATATATAATTATTTATTTAAAAATATGATTCCAACTGGCGACATAAGAGGTGTCATGTTTCAAAACAAGAGCCGAAAACTTCAATATAATTATTTGAATTAAATTGAGTTAAAGTAAGCTCTGTTCCATCTTCAAGCGAAATTTTTTGGGGGAATCATTCCAAAAAAATTTTCGCTTGATGATGAAACAGAGCTTACTTTAACTCAATTTAATTCAAATAATTATATTGAAGTTTTTATTCTTGTTTTGAAAACATGACACCTTTTATGTCGCGAGTTGGAATCATATTTTTAAATAAATAATTATATTTATCTCTACTTTTTGTATCGAGCACTATTTTAAAAAAAAAAAATAAAATACTAAGGAACTGTGGATCATTTACCTAACCAGTTCTTTTTCCTATTTTCTATATATTTTCACACATATATATATATATATATATATATATATATATATATATATATATATATATATATATATTAAAATATTATGCTCTACGTTATATTGAGCACTTTTTTAAAAAGAACTGTGGATTCTTATTCTGTCATTTCTTTTTCTTTATATATATATATATATATATATATATATATATATTATATTATTTAAAAATTATAACATAAATATGTTATAATATTTGTAGTGATTTTATAACATATTTATGTTATAATTTTTTAAATAAATAATTATATCTGCTCTACTCTGTATTGAGCACTCTTTTAAGAATAGTAATTTTTGGTTATTGGAATTCATTCTGTATACACCAATTATATATTTGGTATATATATATATATATATATATATATATATATATATATATATATATATGCTTATATATATATATGTTTCACTACTCGGAGTTTCATGCAACCCAATCTGTTGCGTTGTACATGAAAATCCGAATCATGCAGACAGTGAGAAAAATTTATTCTTATTAAGATATAAGATATAGCTCTGTTATATTGCACCGAGCATTATATATATATATATATATATATATATATATATATATATATATATACTCAGTTTTTATGTAGGCGTATTACGTAGATATTTACTCAATAGCTTATCTTCAACTCTATATACGAATACGCATTAGAATTTTTTCCTGTCGAACATGTTGTCATTTGATACAACAAAGCCCCGCTTTCTGAAAAATCTGTGTCTTATGACAGAAAATAAAATCCAAAAAAATAAAATAAAATAAAATAACCGGATCATTAGAATACAAGAACAACGTTCAAAATATTTTCGAAGAAATTCAGGAATCTATTATTGTTCGCATTCAAGAAAATGCTGAATATGTTTAAAGTTAACGTTCCTGCATCTAAATATCTAAACCCCGCGTTACAAAATATGTATAAAACGTATCTATATATTAAAAATAAACTATCTATGAACACAAATAGGATCGTATACACAACAATTTATCAAATTCATTAGTCATGTATAGAAATATGTTAAACCAAAACTTCGATTTAAAAAATGTTACACTTATTAAAAGAAAATTAACTAACGTAAACAGAAAAATTCTTGAGAGTGCCATTATCGAATCTTACCAAAATATAAATTCGCGCCCCTGATTTTTTTCAAATATATCCTTTCCTCAAAGAAATATTCCTTTCCCAAGCCAACATACATGACTATAAAAAAATTAAATTCAAACCTTCTTTAATATTGTATTATATATTTAAAATATATAATACATAAATTAATCTGAAACTAAAATAATATAAATAATATTTACTTTATAAAACAATAACATTTACTCACTTTCAGTATCTGTCTATATCTCTGAAATGAGGCATTTTGATTACTTGTATTATTTACATTACTCGGACTGTTATCCTCATTTTCATTGTCATATTCACAACGTTTCTGCCGTTGTATGCTCCGGCCTTCTTCAAGTGATTGGAATTTCGATCCGAACGCTTTGTTTCGTCCACTGGGGTAGATTGTTCTAGTTCTACGTGTCACGCCTCTCCCGGATGCCTTAGTTATTTCCCTTTAATTCAACACTCCAAGTTTTGGTTCACCACTGCTTTGGCCTGGTATTGAACTCACAAGTCACTGGATCTAACAAACGTCTTTATCGTTGGTTAGATCCATTGACTGAAGAAGGCTGAAGCGTACAACGACCGAGACGCTGTGAATATGGCAATGAGGATGAGGATAACAGTCCGAGTAATGTAAATAATTCAAGTTACTTACTTTCGTTTACTAGACATACATAATTTGCCTACATAATTTACCTTGACTTTCAATTAGCCGAACTCCAATTTATATTTATGAGCATTCGGAAATTAAAAAATTCTGAAAAACTAACGACATTTTTACTTTTGTTTCTAAATACTTGTTGTAAAATAAAATCCTTCCATTTGCTTTAATAAAGTCCATCAGAGGACGAAACGTGACGGCTAAGATAAATTTTCTTTTTGTCTTTTCAGAAATTATGGTAGCAGAAGGATCGGGGCTTCATATATTTTATATCTTAAACTGACCTGCATTTTCGTTTTTTGAAAATTGTATTATATACATATATATATGTGTGTGTGTGTGTGTGTGTGTGTGTAAAATTTCAAATGTAACTAAAAATATATCGGTAAAAGGACAATACGAATAAAGATAAAAACGCGACAGCTAAGGTAAGTTTTCGTTTTATTTCTATTCATATATATATATATATATATATATATATATATATATAATATAATAATTGATTTAAAATATTTTTTTCGCTACACAGTTCTAACCATGTTTCAAAAAACATATTTTAAATCAATTAATTTATAATATTAATGCTCTGTAAATTTACATTGAGCACTATTTTGTAAAATAAAAATATCTATAAGAACACCGGATTATATATCTTACTGTTCTTTCTTTTTATTTATATATATATATATATATATATATATATATATATATATATATATATATATATATATAATCGACTCTCCTGTCGAGATTCGACGTATGAGGGTCAAGCAGATCATTTTCCAGGAAACCGACAGCCCGACACCGGCACATGAGATTTGATTATAGTGGTGAAGGCTTCGTGCAGCACCAGCCACACTTTTTGAAGAGACGAATACGAATATATATATATATATATATATATATATATATATATATATATATATATATATTATTAATTCAAGTTAAATTAAAAATAAACAACCTTAATGGTCCATTGATTATATTTTATTTCCTCAGCAATGTGATTTTTTTCCTGGTTCCTTGGACCACATTTCCAATATGCATAAATATATATATATATATATATATATATATATATATATATATATATATATAGATTAGAATATTTTCTCCACATACATATATATGAAGAATATTTTCTCCAAAATTCCAAGAAAATTTGGATCACGACTAACCACAAAAAGACAATGGTTAAACATCGGATACATAAGGAAAAAAAATTAATTCCTTTAAATAATATGTGGAAAAAAACATTCTTCGCCTGATGAAGGTCGAAAGACCCGAAACCGGTGTAGCAAAAAATGGAAAATAAAATATATATTTTTAAAAATACACATTAAAACAAAAAATGCTTGAGACTCCTCTCTTCTCTTTAATATATATATATATATATATATATATATATATATATATATATATATATATATATATATATATATATAAGTATATTTAGGCAGTAAGAATTCATTTAAACCAGTTAAACCGACAATGTTTGTCTATTTTTTTTTATTGTAATTTCCGATTAATTGTTTTCCATTGAAATCAAAATTAAATAATCTGTCTATACACACATCAGTGAGTGTTGAAAAGTTCTCAGCCAGACTCAATTCTACAAATCTGATGAAATGGCCAAACAGCGAATTTTATTTTTGAATCCTGTAAATAAAAAAAAAAGAAACAAAGAATTCATCAGTTGCTCATTGGGATGTTCAATTCTGTGATCATCCATTGATTAAATTCGCGACAATTTAAGTAGTGCTATAAATTCCATAATAAAAAATCACTGAATTATTTATTTCCTTTAAATACATGCATTTGTCAATCTTTTAAATAAAATGAAATATGTGACAAAAAACTGAATTTAGTTTAATGTTTGTCAAAATTAATTTTTTTTTTTTTTTTTTGGGGGTAAAATCTATGGCAATAATTGAAATTTCGAATAAATCTTCGGTCACTTAAAAACCTTTAAGAATTAGAACATCCCAGAAATGACTTGTTCAAATCTCATCAAAAACTTTTAAAAAAAAACATGATTGCAGCAAGAGGCCATGCTATTGACTATTAATATTGTGAAAATTGTTCAATTTTTTCTATTTTTCATACTCTACGAATATTTTTTCTTTTCCTATTTTGCATAATTTGCCTGTCAAATTTGTTGTATTTAACCTATTATTCTGAAAAATGAGTTTTATATTCCGTTTTTTTTTTATGCTTATTAACATATTAAAAAAAAAAATTCGTATCATACGGGCATTAGATTCTGAAAAATGGATAAAAATATTCAAAATTGATGGGTGTACGAATAATTTCGTCGTTGACTGTATATTGCAATTCTTTTTTTTTTCATAATTGCGAAAAAAATTGACAATGAAATTGGTAAATGCCGGAGTGTGAAAATTCTGCTCGGTGAATTTTCTCTACACGAGGCTTACTCAGATCCGGAAAGGTTTGTGTTTAAGTCAACGATAAACTGAATCATAATGGCGAATGCGTTTGCGTCGTGCCTAGCGTTCAGAATTTTACTTTTAACGTTTCAGTTAATTTTACTTTTCAGAAAGACATAAGACTTTCAGAACATATTAATAACTTTTTCGAATCTTACGTTCTGAACGTATACAAAACAAAACAATCACATTTAAAATTCCTAGATATTTGATACAAAACTGATGACTGTTTTGCTGCAAAACAGTCAACAATTTTGTATAAAATCTCTAGGAATTTTAACTGTGATTGTTCTGTTATGATTTGTTTTAATAGGTGACATGATTGATTTTACGTCTATTTTGATGACTCAAAAAAAACAAGATTTTTAGCTAAAATTTCGGACATGCTAGAAAAGATTAAAAAAAAAATTTAAATATTCAAAAAATACTTTGGTCTTTCCTCTTACTAATAACATAAATATTTAGACAATAAAAAAATTGTTTAATTAAGTTTGAGGCCTTATTTCATTAGGGTATGCTCTTTTTTAGCGAAGTATTGGACATACCTACTTTGCTGAATGAAATTCGTCTTTAGATTTTTAAGTTAATGTCCTGCGTTCTCTCGAAGTTGAAAATAGAAAATATTTTATATTAAATTCATTAACTTGTTCATTATTACAAAAATATATTTATTGGAAACCTTTTTTATTCTTCTGATAAAATAATTAAGAATACAAGGAAAAATTCTCAAGATGAAATAGACATTTATAAATTGGTTTATTTTTTTATTATTCTAAAAGCAATGAGAAATCTAATTTATCAAAGGTCAAGCATTTATTTTTAAAATGTTTTTGTCTGTCTGAGTGTTTTTTTATTTTTTAGTCGATTTGCTTGCTCAATTAATTACCTTTCTATGATTTATTGGTATTGTGCATCTACACCTGGAGAAAGAGAAGAAATGCGGAGTTCCCTTTCAATTTCTTTTCAAAAAATCTTTCTTATGTAAAATTGCAAGATATTTGAAGGAGGACATTCCAGGCGGCAATTTCTAGCAAACTAATCTCAAAAACTATCGTTACTGATTAAAATCTTCATTGGAGCTCCATTATTGTAGCTAATTTTAGTAATTCTCTCCACAAGTCATCCGAGGAAAGGCTTTAATTTTTACAGCAAACGTGATGACATTCAAGAAAAATAACCTCTGTATAAAGCGTTTAAGAGTTACCTCCCATGAATCGTTTAACACTCTCAACAGTTGAATAAAATAAAAGTAAAAAAAAATAAATTGTGCCGCATCTTTGTAACATATAAAAAACCACGATTTTTTTACACTATTTACTTTGCTCAGACTGTTGTCCTCATCTTCATTGTCACATTCACAGCGTTTCGGCAGTTGTACTCGCCGGCCTTCTTCAGGTGATATTACAACTGGTGAAACGTTGTGAATGTGACAATGAAGATGAGGACAACAGTCCGAACAATGTAAATAGTGTTAACTGTAAATTAAATAGTTACAATAACTCATCTGAGAAATATAGACAAAAAACTGATTTTAACAATTGATCTTACAAAAATATACATTTTTTAGATTTATATGGTGAAATCCAATGTGAGTAACAGCTTTAAAGAAAAGATTTTGAAAAAAATATCATTTGCATTTGATTAAACTGAATTCGAATTTGCCATTGGTGTCTCTCTCTCTCTCTCTCTCTCTCTCTCTCTCTCTCTCTCTTTCTTTCTCTCTCTCACACACACACACACATACACACACATGGGCGATCCCTACAAATTGTTTCTATTAGGTTGAGTCATAAGTAATTTCCGTTTCTGGGAACCAATTATGATATTTGGAAGCATAAAGTTGATAACAAAAAACGGAAATTATTTTATAACTCAAACAAATATTTATGCCACTCGTTCCAATTGCTCAGACTAGTCATATAGGTTATCCTCTGTTTTCCGTTGCATTCAATATTCCCTGTTAGTGTTTAATTCTCCGAATCTCCCTTTAACATCATGTAGCCCAAAAGTTCCGGCTTACGCTTACATCACGTTGAAACATCTTACGATCACCAAATTCAAGCAACGTCGACCCTGGTCAGTATCTAGATTGATTAACCGCTTGGGAAAACAAACTGCTGTAAGCTTGGATGTGTAGTTGGTGTAATGGATAATGGCTCGGAATTGTTAATCGGGGAGTCGAGTTCCAATTCTCCTTGGGTTCGTTATATTCACTTACATGCAAATACCCTTGGGAAAGGTTTGAATCCACCTCTTCTCCTCCAGCTATGAGTTAATTAGTAAGATTTGTGTCACTAAACCATTATTATCTCAAAAAATTCTTACAATCTAAAAATATTTTCTGGCTTTTAATAACCTGCAAAAGGGTTGATAAATCATAAAAAACGAATCAGTCAATCAAAAATAACCGTCTGTTTCTGATTGTTACCAACAGATTCTTTGTAGTTCATATTTTCATTAAAACGTTCTCAGTTATCACATGCTATGTCCATGATGTACTCTCAACATACGTTGACAATCATTTCTCTTTAAGAATCTGCAATATTATTGGTCTTGACCTGGCATCTCGCCTTCAGTGACTTTCTCACCGCCGTAACTTAACCCGCTGTGCCTTTCCTATCATGTCCTTTCATGGTAATTGTTCTGATAAACTTTCCATTATGGTACCAAGACTTTATGAATTTAAGCGCAGTACCAGATTAATGACAAGATCACATAATCTTACAGTTGAAATGGCTTGATGTAATCGTAAGTTCTATGCTAACAGTTTCTTCTCTTGCACTTCTCACTTGTGGAACACTCTTCTGGCCTCTTGCTTTCCAATCAACTTTGATCTTCAAAAATTTCAATGCAATGTCAATCGTTATCTTTTGTCTTCTTAATTTTTGTTCTTTTATTGTTCTCTCTCCTTAATAGAGTTTTTTTTTTCTCATACTATCTAACACTAGGTAACCCCTTCCGTCTTAGTGGCTTTATTGCCTTGCTTGGGGTTAAATGATTAAAAGAAATTCAAGTGTTTTCTTCATTTGTGTCCAACATTCACTACTGTTAAATACATATTCTTTAACTGTTGTCACATTTAACTTTTTTGATGAATAACAATATTAATTTGTTCTGTAAGTTTCATTTAGCGATTTTCTAAGCCCAGCTTAGACGTGGCACAAGGCCGAAAGTATGGGGCACCCAGTGAGGATCGAACTCACTACTCAGTCGGAATTGATCTAGCAAGACAAGCTTTCTAACCATTACACCACGTCGAGGTGCCCAAGTTTCATTTATACTAGGTACTGTTGAGTTTACAGTCCAAGGGAAATAACTTACTATTGACCTTTTGATTTCTATACTCATATGAAAAAGAGATTTTAATTGTAATGCAGTTTCCTGTTCTATACGCTGAACAGAATAAACGTTGTTACCCGTCTCTCCGATTTTTGTGCATTCATTTTTAAGACACAATAAGTTTTTCATTGAAGAAAAAAAAAAAAAAAACGAAGATGGAAAAGATTTGGAATCTAATTTTCATTGAGTTACTGTTTTTTTTTATTTATGTCTATTTATTTAATCAAAATAAAGATCGTTTTGACTTCATTATTGATGAATGAAAAATCATGCCTTTTAGACAAAGATCCTATTTTTATCGATGAATGTGAGTTTGAAAGTATCATTTTAGCGTGTGGGAATCCGACTTAAATGCGTTAAATTAGATCAAATGGCAGTTGCCTCCCTTCGTTTGTAAAGTCCGTTAAACAAGAATTGGAAGTTGTATTCAGCTTATATAACATTTTTATAGATTTAAATATTTTCTTCGAAATTTTTCTTAAAAAATAAAATTGCTCGCTTAATAAGACGTTAGTGCATATATATATATATATATATATATATATATATATATATATATATATATGTGTGTGTGTGTGTGTGTGTGTGTGTCTGTCTGTCTGTCTGTCTGTGTGTGTGTGTTTAGACAGCAATCCTTCATTTATACATGTTTCATTAAAGACGACTGACAATTGAGTAATGTATCAATGTAAAAGAAAGATTAAAAATAATGGAAGCTTTAATAATAAAAAGGAAAAACCAAGACTCGACAATATTAACAAGGAACACGGCCACAATGTGCTAACTGTGTTCAGAAAATAAAATATCCTTATAAATCTAGAAAAATACACACAACGCATACAAACAATTAAAAAGCAAAAATAAAAATAAAATCATCCATGATAATGGCTGAAAGTATAGCCGAAAGCGCTCGGAATTACAAAACATTTGGACAGTTTCTACACACTGTGTGTCCAGAAAAGAAAATACTTCTTTGAACACACGAAAAATAAAAAAGCTTAATCGTAGTACCTTGTCTCTCGTTTTCTTTTAATGAAACATGTAATTGTAATAAAAACAAACAAGAACGCTATTAATACAGTTCTCGATGTAAAATATAAAAAATTATATATATATATATATATATATATATATATAAAGAAATATAGTCTTAAGGTGTGCTATATTTATGGGATAAAATGCTCAATATCAGAGATAGAGCGTGTGTAAATATAAAAGTGAACGTTGTTGTAGAAAGATAGTCTATGTATTGTTTTTATTATATTTTTTAAATATTCATTTGTAGTTTTAAATCAACGAAGAAGTTATCTCCCTTAGACCTTTCATTATTAAGAAACCATTCTACATTAAAATATTGAGAAAATTATCAAAGACACTTCTTTTACAAATAATGTTTTAATTATTAAGCGTTTAATATTAGAATTGAATTTTCTCGATTCATTTGAAGTTTTCAGCATTTTATGGAAATTTATTTATTGAAAAACAAAAATTCCAAAATATTCACTATATATATATAAATAGATTAATTTCGACAATTATTTAATATATTTTCTATTTATACATTATTTTTATAGATACAATTTATTTAAGTAAATGGTCTTAATAATGTTTAATTAAAAACAGAGCATTTACTTAAATAAATTGTATCTATAAAAATAACATAAATATATATATATATATATATATATATATATTGACTGCTTATTTTTCTCGATTTTTCTTTTTTATACACTTATCATTGTATTGTTTTTATACACTTATCATTGTATTGTTTGTGTGCGTTTGTGCGCATGTGCCCATGCGCCCATCTGTGTGGGTGGGCGTTCGCGCGCGTGGACCCGTCTACGCGTACGTGTAGAATGTGAAAAAAAAATTCCTTTTTCTTCTTTTTTTCTCCACTTTATACTCATTCCTTAGTTTTTACTCGTTTTTGTCCTTTCCCTCTTTTTTTTTCAGTTGTAGCTATTTGTTGCTGTTTATTTCCCGTTTTATCTCTAAACCTGTTATCGTTTTTCATTTTTGAGCGTTCTTGTCTTTTCTTGATATAAAAAGTTGTATTTCGTTTTTACATAAATAACTGATATTAATGCTTAAATGATAAATATTTTTATATCTTCACTTGGCTATTATTTCGTTTTCTTATTTGGTCTGGTGGTATTTTAAGTATTAATTGTTGGAGGTTAGGTTTCTAATTACATTTTCATTTATTATTGTTTGAGTTTATGTGCATATGCCTGTATTTATATGCTTGCGCATACGCGCACATACATTCATGTACACATATATGTATACGCACATGCACATATATACACATATAAACGCGTGTACACAGGCACATTGCACTTGTGCCTGTGTTTTGTTATTAATAAACTAGTGCTTAAATGGTAAAGTTATTTTTTATATTTTTAGCTATTAATTATGGTTGGTTGGGTTTATAGAGTGCTTTCTTTGCTCTTTCAATGTATATAATGTATATACTCCCGTACACCCACGCACGCGTATATATGTAATTTTTAAATAAAGTGTAAGTAGTAAATTAAATATTTGTTTATATCATCTGTTATTGTTTATCTAATGTTTTATTTTTATTTAATGGTTAGTAGTTTAATTGTATTTGTCTTGGTGTTATATATTGAGGGATTAATTATGGGATGTTAGGTTCGTTTGTTTGTAGTTGTGTGTGTGTGTGTATGTGTTTATGTGTACATGAACACACACACATGTATAGGTGTGTATATGTAATATTTGTTCGCTTATTTATTTATTAATTTATTTTTTAAAGTTTATATTATATTTATTTCATTTATTTAAAGTTTATATTATATTTATTTGCTTACTTTTAATTAGTGCTTAATAGTAAAGTAAGTATTTTATATATATACCTACATTTACCTATTATTTCAGTTTTCTTGAGAGTTTATTTTGATTTTTAAAACTAATTATTGCTAATTTTTCCTTTAAACATACTTTACAATTTTACTTTTAATACTGTCTGGGCTGCTCTTTTTATAATTCTCCATTTGATTTTTCTTTTTGGTTCCACATGTATTTTGATAGGGTTTTATTGTTTGTGTATTTTTTCTTTCGGAGGACATTTTGTGATTATATCTTTTAATTTTTTTCTGTGGCGCTTATGTAATTTTTTCGTCTGTGTTAATGTTAATAGTTATGACAGCTTTGTATATCATGTTATTGATTAAGCATTTATTGTTAAGTGAGCAATTTTCTTTGTTTCTGCAATTACATTTAATAGTGTTATTTTGCTGGATTTTAATTGTTCTTGATTTTGTTGACTATTTTTATTGTGCTTAGTTATTCTTTTTTTCTATGTTATCTATATAATTTCTTATTGAAAAAGTAAACTGCAGACATTATTATGTTAAATGTATGCAGTTTAATGCATATATATTAAATACATGTTAAATACATGTTAAATACATGTTAAATGTATGCATTTTAATCTAATTTTTACTGGTTTTATTTATTTGGTAATTTAGATTAACTAGAAAAAAAGAAATTTAAATATCTTTACAATTTACATGAATGGCTAAAATTGAAGATATTAATTTTATTAAAAGCCACGGAATTCATGAGTCAACACTTTAATAATTGTAATTGTAAGTTCAATTCTTTGGCCAGGTTGTACAAACTCGGATCGAGTGGAAACAGGAGTACAAATAACTGAGAAGTATTTAAAAAATACGATATCCTTAAACATGGACAGTGGAACAAATGCAAGCTACCCCCGAAGATTAGACAAGTTTTCAGTTTAAAATTCTCCAAAGATCAACAGATACCTGTGTAAAGAGCAGAGGACAAAATGCCCAAAACATTATTGCAATAATGACAACAAAGACAAAGATATTTAGTCTGAACTGAATATAAATAAACTTTCATAATATTTAGAAAATTCGTTTGTTGACCAAATATTCACAAGTGAAAAGAATATATTTCTTCCTCATTGAACGAAGTGTATATCTATGCGCTGGAGACAATCCTCATAGGCAATGTATTTCTTTAAATAATCTTTTAAAAATCTCTAATGACATATTTTTTATTATTTTTTTCAACTTGTTGCTTTCAAAGCTCCATTTTAAATAATTTATTTCATACAGTATAAGGTTTTTTAGCACAATGTATCAGTTGAAAAAAGGCAAATTAAATTTAACCCGACATTAAGTTGGAGTGTGACTGGAAATGTTAAGTGTTGAGGAAATATGATATCATTCAGCAGCCACAATTATTGACCCAAAAACGTGCAATAAATTAAGCTAAAAATTCACAGGGAGATACTTAAACCACTAACGCATAGACATATATATAAACACACACTCAAGATTTAACACACATTATTTTTTTTTTAAATTATCTGGCTAGAGATTTTTTAAAATGATATATTTTAGTTAAAGTAAAGGAATTATTTTAGCATTTAAGTTATACCAAGAGTATATTTAGTTAAAGATTGTAATAAGCCCAACAAACATTGATGATCTAGAGTCACCAATGATATACATGTATATAGTGAAGAAATATCTATTGACTTGCTTCCTAGTACATAATAAAAGAAAGAAAAAAAACACAACAAAGAACCTTGAAAAATGAAATAAAATTTGTATTTCCACTATTTATATGAATAAGAGAAGCAGAAAATGAAATAATTTATTTTTGATAATCTAATTTAGCCTTATTATGCAAAAAGCTTTTCATTAATTTTGATTTTAAAAAATACCGTATTTACTGTATACTGTAAATACTACATTTTAAATAAAATGTTAAATGATCCAAACTTTATTTTAAAATAAAAACTTCGCTTCACCTACGTCTGGTTAGAGCAGAGTTGCCTCCCTTGTGTAACGATTCATTCAACAATGCTAAAATGTTTCTTCCTACTATTCTTACAATAATCTATTTTTAACGTTATTCACGGCAAATATCCAGAAATTCTTCATAATTTCTTTACTAAAATTTTAGTTAAAATTTTCTTTTTCTCTTATTTATATCTGACAAATTTTGACACTAACTTTTGCAATATATTGATTTTTATTAACATTCACTTAAAATGGTACAATGCCACAATTGTATGTCACTCAATGGAGATCAAAGATACTACAGTAGTCATGGTCTATGAAATAGCTCGTTAACCGTTGCACTCTGATGAGGAGAACCAACGTGCATTTTTATTGATAAAAAATATGAGCACCATGCAAAT
Source organism: Acanthosepion pharaonis (assembly GCA_903632075.3). NCBI lineage: Eukaryota > Metazoa > Mollusca > Cephalopoda > Sepiida > Sepiidae > Acanthosepion > Acanthosepion pharaonis. The sequence goes on from CAHIKZ030003723.1 coordinate 1,963,880, forward strand.
TAGTTTCTTTGCTGCTGTAGTTGTTGCTTTTTAGAGAGATATATTTTGTACATTCTCAGTAAATTCACTTCCTAATACTTTTATCTTCATATTTCCTAGGCTTGAAGGAAATCAGGGACTGGAAAGATTGCATTGTGCAATGGTTTATGGAGGGTTAGAACTAAGACCTTGTGTGCTCAACTGAGCAGGGCAACAAGTAAAAGAAAGCAGAGCTTTGAATTTGGCACTTGTATAGCCAGGGTCACATGAGCCTTATGGGAACAGTAATTGATCCATTTAGTGTCTTTGTTTTATACTATGCTTGATTAGTCATTTCTGATTATTTTAAATTCCAATACCACTTTTCCAAGAAGAAAAGATCTGCTTGCCTTCAAAATCTTGACTTTCACATAGTAAATACAAGTCAATTTGATCCCAGAGGCAAAAATAATATACTTTTGCTTGTGGTAGGATTAGGTAGTAATAGCATATGAAAATATACACTTTCCTCTTTTCTAAGTGAGTGACAAAGAAAACGCTCTTCTATAAATTTCCTTTCCTTCCCTTTCTATTGTTCCTATCCTTAGTAACAGACATGAACCCACCCAGACCTAGTTTATGTGGGTCAGTGAACATCATAAAAAAATCAACCAATGACAACACATCTCGCCAAAAATCAAATGAGAAACATGGATGTGTCTGCCCCAATAAAAAGAAGAAAACCACGCCACAGTGGAGAGGAATTTGATTTGAGGTAGCAGTTCAAGACGCAAGGGATAGTGATTCATTGGCTGTGAGTTTGACCTGATGTACAACTCCAGAAGAGAAGGAAGAAGAAAGGATGAATGCAACAAATTAATTTCCATCAACCAGAAGAAACACCCTGTATGAAGTCTCAAATCACAAAAAAGAACTATGACAATAGTCAACCATTTTTAACACAGTAAGCAAATGGAGTCAACAATAAATGGTACTAGAGACAGTAAATTGTGCCTTTACTTCATCTCTGTCAGTTGTCAAACATTGGTTCAGATATGACTCAAAGTGAAATTCTATAGTTGTAGCCATTTTTATTTTATTTTATTTTTTTTGCCTAGGGTGGGTTATTTTTATTTATTTTGTTTTTTCTCTCCTAAAGAATTTATTTCTTCTATGATTGGCTCTTCCAATATAAAGGACACAAAATATTTAAACACTGAATAAAACAAAAATAAAATTAAAATTAAAAATCAACTCATCAGAACATGACACACCTAAGAAATACTGAACAAAAATAATTACTGTTCAGTCGATTCTGGAATCCAAGATGAACTAATTCTTTTTCATCAACAATGCAAATTGGTTTCAATAATACTATAACTGTTAGACGATTCATTTAGATACCCAACGATGTTCAAACACTTAAATAGCAACAATGTTTAATCTTCGTGCCTGAAAAAAACTTTAAACCACCGAAACACAGTGGTGTAATTAAATAAAGCTTAAGTTTCAGGGCCTCTAATTCCAGAGGGGCCTCTGAAGCAACTTTTTTAATGAGACTTCTTTTTTAAGTGTTATTAATTTCAGTATCATGAGCCAAGGGGTTGAAGTAGCTATTGTTAGCTTTAAAATATATTCTAATAACCATTTCACATGGCCTAACAATTCCCCTATAACTGGTCAAATTTCAAAATTTTCTTGGGTGCTTGCAGCACCCAAGCCTTAAGCTGTAATGGGCTCATTGAACTCAGCGGAATCTATAGATAGCCTACATTTTGGTAATTGGATCCTTGAAACTATTGTTGATGGTTACAAAGTGGCCTACATATCTGTTCAAGCTTCAGTGCTCCAAAAATGTGTCTCTATCATTACCGAGACTCCCTTGATAATGTTTATTTACAAGATTATAAAAATATGTGAACAAAGTACGATGTGATATTTATTATTTACCATTTTATGAAGATTTATTATTTATAAAGAAATCAATTTGAAAAGAAACCTTTTTATTAAAAACTAGCAGTAGAGCCTGGCGTTGCCCGGGGATGTAACAGTAAGAGATAGATCAAGTATCGACCATCATAAAGACTGAAAAATAAAATTGACAAAGATTATTGTTTAAGGTTGACGGTCACGCATGTCTTAATTAGTTTTTTTTGTTTTGTTTTGTTTTTTTGTTTTTTTTACAAATTGGTCAAAAACATTGTTTTCAATTGTTATGAGTCTACCGATTGAATAGAATTTTATTATAAACATTTGTCTTGTAAATGGAATTTTTAAAGTATTCTGAATATAAAAATAACGAAAAAAGTGTGCAAGTCAATAAGAAACATTACCTGCCAAAAAAAAAGTGAAGTTTTGTTGAAATCTGTTAAAAAATGTAGGAAATCTGATCCCATATATAAACGAACACACACACACAAACAACCAACCTGGGTTTTATAATAACTATAACTCGATAATTCGATATTAATAAGTATAACTCGATATGAGTTGTCCCCCTTTCATTAATGCCTCTTAATTGTGTTTTCAAATTGATTTCGTGCAAAAACAATTGTGTTTTTCCAATTTTTGGCACTGTCAAAACCATCGCAAGGTAATTTTACGTAGTCCTGTAAAGTTTTGTTGAAATTGGTTGAAAAATGTAGGAAATCTGATCCAATATATAAACGAACACACACACACACACACACACACACACAACCTGGGTTTTATAATAAGTATGATTTAATAAAAACCTACAAAATTTTCAAAATATTTGAACCAACTACAATGCAGTCAATCAATTCAAACTTTATATAAGCATAAATAATAGTAAATAATAAAGATTTCATTATAGTTGGTTCACATATTTTTATGATTTACTAAATCTTTATAAATTTATTAATAAAAAATTGTTTTCATATTTATTTATTTATAAATTGGTAAATGATAATACAATACATTGTATTAGTTGGTTTGCATTTTTAGAATGTTGTAAATATGAAATTATTCTTGTAAATAAACAATCTAAAAAATAAATATTGTTTAATATTTTTGTTGTAAATTCTCAAAGAACAAAGAAAATGTATAAATTCACTTTCATATTTTAAATGTTTTATTAAAATTCTAATCATTGCTTTTTAAAACAAAAAAACATTTCCAAGGGAGGGAAGGTAGTACAAAATAATAGTGGTGTTAAGGGAAAAACAGTCCTTTTGACACACCATTATTGCGGGCACAAAGGTTAGACTCTGCCCAAATTTCTTCTTCTACTTTTATCTATCTCATTGAAAGCAGTTAAAATAATTTTGGCACACTATAGTAGAGGGTGGTGTTAGTTTCATCTTAACTGGTATGGTTCAAGGTTTTTGTCCATACTAACCATTTTACAAATGAACTCTTACTGCTGATTTCTGGGTGAACTTTCACTAACCTTTATATGGTTTAACTTAAATAGACTAGTTCATTCATAAAAAATAGGTAAAATTTTTTCAGGGAATAATTTTTATAGGTTAGCATTAATTTGACCTTCCTCAACACACAACCTTATTGATTTTTTGCCAATTTAGAAGTGGGGGTCCAGTCCATAATAAAAATAAAATGTCAAATCGATCCCTAAATTTTTAAAGAATTATCTGAACTTACAAATATCATATTTGTAACTCTGCTTATATCATTCATATCTGCATATTATTTTTAATTTCCTGAACTGTTTGCAGTGAACGCAACCATAATTATCTTCCCTTGATCTACTCTCATATAAAAAATGATGGGTGGACATATATGCAGTGATTGAATTGCTTTGAATAAAGCTTCATTACAAGCTTAGCGGTCAGTCTGTTTATTTACAATTTTAAAATTTTTTTAATCTTTTTTTAGCTTTCCCCCCAAAAAATAGAGATGGGGTGCAGAAACATCTTCATAAATTTTGCCAAACAAACAATTGCTATTAATTGCTTAAAATATCCCCTTAAATTGAAACATATAAAAATGTATATATCCATTTGTCCTTTATTTTAAAAAAATTTTTTACAAAAACAGAAAAAAATAGTCTATTTTCATACACAGATATCAATGATGTCAACTGTGCTCCATGGTCCACATGCATTTGGTCTTTCTGAATAGCACACATAATTTCATAAATAAAATGACATTTCTTAAAATTTTAATTTGTTTTGTTCACTCACACACTCTCTCATGCATAACCGCATGCATAAGTAATGATTAAGTACAATGTTTCTTGAATTTTGTAAAATTTTGGGAAAAGTAATGTTGTTACCATTTTAAACCATTGCTGTTTTTCACTAAGGAAGAACATACACATAAACATCTTTTGCCTTTGAAACAAGGAAATGTTCATCAGAATTTTTTCTCTAGAAAAGAAATGTTTTCATTTTCAAATGAATAAATTAGAAACAAATCTCATGCAGCAAAATATGTGTTAATCACATTGTCATCATCAGTAATAACATTATACCAAGACTTCAATCTTTTAATTATAAAAAAGTCTTTTCTAAAAAATAAAATTTTCCTACCATTTTTAAAGTATATGCTTATGCATATGGTCTTCTGTAGTGAAAGTAGCTGAGGTACCTACTATGAAAAATTACCTTGACTCATTTTAGAAGTGCAGCCTGACTTGTGATGAGTCATAGATCATGCAGCCCACTGCTTGAAAAAAGTTGCACATGCCTGATGTAAACACAGTTTCAAACTTGACATTTTGTAAGTCTAAGGGTTGATTTTACACTGATATTATGAAGAGGACATTTTTTAAAATGATAAAGAAATTAATATTTTTTTTGATTCTAACAAATGTCATGTCTAATGAATGCATATCTACAAAAATTATTTCCGCAAAATATTTTCCCTATTTTTTGCATGTGAACCAGTCTACTGTGGATGTTATGGCTATTAATGCTGGGTTGATACTTTCACCTAAACATCCAAAAACTTGTTGAATGCCTTCATCGCTGAAATAAATTGACAAAGAAAAGACGGAAGGATACAGAGACACTAGGGACAGTTTAGGACACTGATTTTATTTCCTTCTTCTGGATTCCAACGAGCTCTTGTTGGGGAATTTCCTTTCCAAACAGTTGGCATGTGTTCACCAGTCAAAGGTCCAACAGAGAAAGAGATAGATTCTTCTATCTTTGGCGCCAGGAAATCTCTTTTTTTTTGCACATGCGTAAATTGTCTTTCCTGTCAGAGGACTCCTGCGAGATTTTAATGTTTATTTTATTTTGTACTTTTATTTTATTTTGTATTTTTATTTTATTTTGTATCTTTATTTTATTCCCACACTACGTAAGTAGTGCTCTTCTAGACTTCCTGATGAATTCACATATATGAATATTGCTGAACTTAGTTAAGAATACTTTTATATTAGAAGGTGCTGAAAGGCTCTCAGCCCAACCAAATCAACAAACTTTCCATCGTTTTTTTTTTTTGCTTTTTTGGAAAAACTTCTTGGTCAGATCAGAACATTTAGCACCCTTATTGATTGTCATTTAATAATAGTTTCTTCTCTCCCACTAATGGCATTTTACTACTTTACAACAAAACCCACAAAAAGTATCCACTACATGTTAAACAAAAATAAAGAACATGAAGATTTAACAGTTCAAAACGTGCACAAAAAACACAAACATTCAACTTTTGATTAACTTGTATTTAAAAGGTTGCATCATCATTAGAATCATCATCATCAGTCAGTCAGTACCATGACTGGGTGTGGTTGTAGAGTAACTGTACAGCTGAACACCTGACAAACTCCTTCCATATGTCTTGGTTGTATGCCAATATCTGAGTTTCTGCAAATGATCTTCCAGTTCACTCAGTGATGTTGTCAGCTAATTTTTCCCTCTGTCTGCCACCTCTTCTTTTGCCTAAGGTGGTAATTTTTAGAATGGCCATGGAAAATTTGTTGGCTCATGACATGACTATACCATATAAAATTTTTCTTCTAGAAGGTGGTTACAAGGTCTTCAAACAGGCCTGTTTCTTGTCTAATTGTATCTAGCACTGCATTATTTACAATGTGAGCTATGCCTAGGATATTTCTATTGTGTCTCATTTCTAATATTTGTATTCTTAGCTGTAGCTTTGCTCTTAATATCTGTTATAATGAGAGTTTAGCTGCAAAAAAGAATTAAGATTTCAACAACATGCACTGGTCAAAATTTAGAATATGTACATAGTTGTATGAAAGGTGGCAAAAAATATTCATATAGGGTTCCTTAGTTACTGTTGGTAAGGAAAGCAGTTAGGCTTATGGGTGTTGTCAGTAGGACCAAGAGCTGACCTATTTCTTGGGTTGGTTGGCCAAGGTCACAGTTGGTGTCAGGAGAGAGGCCTGAGGTAAGGTGTCTGATGATGTGACAACACTGAAGTGTTGAAGCCGAACTGCCTGTCATCAGCAAGTAGTGCTGTTTTTTATATCTTTGTTTCAACAGGTGCCGGCTTCTAGAGACATTCTTTAATTTGGGCAGGAATGTTTGTGATTGGCTATTGCATTTTTGGATTTTTGCAGGGATTTGTTTTGTGGACTGGATGTGATGCTTGGAGTCTCTGTGCAGAAGACGATTTTTTTATTTTGTGATTTGCTTTGCTAGCACTCACCTCTGGCTGACATGTCTGGTGAAAGATATTTGTGAATCAGAAAGAGATCTTGATTAAATAGTATAACATATTCAAGTCTCACAGGCATACAGAAAGCTTGAGAAGGTTAATACCATAATTTCTTGAAAATAATACGCACCCATAAATAATACACACCTCAACAAATGATCCAAAAATTAAGAAATATATGTGTCCCTATGTATAATACGCATCTATAAATTTTGTCAAAAAAAAACAAAAAATAATTACGAAGACATTTTGTTGACCTTGACATTAGGAATAAAATCAAAACTAAGTGGCTAAAATAATATCAAAATCTATCATGCGGTTTTCCCGATAAATGGTAACAGGAAAAAACCAGAGTTGGAACTTATTGTAAAATGGATTCAGGAATCTTGGGATTTCGTCAGTGAGGATGTTATAAAGAGAGGTTTCAAGATGTGTTGTCTCATGACAGCCGTGGATGTCTCTGAAGATGACCTCCTTTGGCAAGAGAATGAAGAGGCAGAAGATAATTTTGAACAGGATGAAGATAATATTGTGAATGATAAATTGTTTAATGACAATTTAGATATTTATTCTATAATAGAAAGTGGTGATGATGATGATGATGATGATGATGATGATGAAAATTAAAATTTCAATAAATTGTTAACTTGATATCCCCCTTTCTTCAAAATTGGCCTTTTTATAGATTTTTTATTTTTTTCGACAAATGAAATATGTGGTTACTGATAAACATAAATTTATTGACAAAAAAATGTTACAATTATTATTGTTAGATTTAAAATGAAAATTGGGATATCTTTCTTATTCTAGAACAAGTACATATTTATTATTATAAATCAATAACAAAAAATATTTTTGTTTAAACCTATTTATAATAATATCACCCGTAATTTACAGTAAAATAATGCGTATTATTTTCGGGAAATTACAATATTTGCAACACTGATCTTTGATTTCAGGCCAATATTATCTTTCCAGATAGTTCTTAATTTTGTGACAGCTGCCATTATTTCTGCTGCTCTTGAAATTACTTCTATTCTTCCCTGATAAGTGAAACAAAGGTTTATATAGATATCTTTAAATATATGACAATGGCAACATAGAATAATTTGCATGTCAGTAAATGATATTCAATTAATTAGTCATGCATAATTATACAGTGCCTTCAGAGCCTTATGAAGAAAAGGGATATTTTCTGTCATTTCTATATTCATGACTTGGGTGGCTTTATAGGAGTTAAATTCTATATATATATATATATATATACTGTTCAACCAATAAAATCCCATCAGAATGTTTGTTTGATAAACAATCATTATTGCCAAAATATTTGCAGAGTTAGTTGCACACCTACCACATGTTATTTTTGGACCATTTAGAAAATAATAATAACTCCATTCACCACTCCTGCAAATTTGAGAAAAAGATTTTTGCGAGCATGTGTGAAATTATTTTCTAACTAAGGAAAACTTTGTTTTCAAAAAGTTAAAACTTCTATATGAAATTAGATTTTGTATATCCTCACAGATATAAAATATAAGTCTACTGCTTCTCAAGTCTCTAAACAATTTCAGAGGCCCGTTTGATCTACAGATGCACACACACACACACACTGGAAGAGACAGCAACCAGCAACCACCAACTAAGGCCTTGTCCATGCATACAATAGAAGGGATTAACCAGCAACCACCAACTAAGCCTTTGTCTACACAGTCATGAACACATTAGGCTGACCATCATAAAGTAAGTTCGTCCACACATTTCACACCACCCTATGAACAATTACTTTATAAAACAAACTTCACTGCAAGGAAAATTGAACATTTTATTGTATATTTCTGAAAAGAATCTATAAATGTTATTTCAATTGACATTCTTCTTTTCCTTTTCCTTTAAAAAATAACTTTTTTCCTGTTTCATTTAAAAGATGTGTTGCTGTTAACTGTTTAGAATCCTGACTCTCAGATAACAAAATTAAACCTGGGTAGATAGATCCCAACAGATCTTTCAGATCTGTTGCAAGCTTTCATGTAGTCAGTAAAGCTTATGTTTGAGGTACATATTTTTCCACACTGACTGGAGCAGAGGATTTAACAGGTGATGGTGGCTCTGAACCTGTACAGATGCCTTTTTTTTCTGAATGTCTTTTTCTGAGGCTTGGCAAGATATGTTGCTTGATAGATCTTCTGCTTCCATATTTTTCGATCAGCTTCCACTGTTTCCCACAAACTGTGGCTGGATACCAAAGAGACACGGCTTCTTTTCAAGGAATTCATGTATCCCTTCAGCAGGTCAGCTTCCATCTTCTCCAAACAACTTGCCCACTCCAATTGATGTATAGTATTTGTGAAAAAATACTTTGTTAATCTATATAAGTGAACATTTGGTAAAATGAACAAATTAGTATAGGCTACAAACCTTTTTCCAATGTAATTACATACCCACATACAAACCATATTAAAACATGCCTAAACTTTATTTTTTACCCAATGACAGACAATATTTACAAACATACTAAACAGATTCCACGAAACAGCACACACCATTTAAGTTAAAGTGTCTATTGGTTAGAAATTAACATCACCCTGTGAGATATTTGGCCAATCAGAAAACTAAAACCCTATTTTTTGCAAGCCTATTTTAAGAAAAATTTCTTATAAAAACCCACAGATTTCAACTTTCAGAGAGCAGAGATGCAACTCTTTCCAAACTATTCAAACACAAGATAAAATGTGGCTACATAGCTTTTTCCTTCCTACCAGTGTGTGCTGGAAGAAGCATCTGTTGGTGACTTCAAACAAGTCATCTCCAGCAACAACAGCAAGGATGGTCAATGAATTCTTACACGCAAGCCACGAATCTGCCACTGGGTGGCATGCCACTAGATAAAATTTTGCTACATAGCTTTTACCCTTCCTACCAGTGTGTGCTGGAAGAACCATCTGTTGGTGACTTCAAACAAGTCATCTCCAGTAACAACAGCAAGGATGGTCAATGAATCCTTACACGCAAACCACTAGCATTTCCTGCTGGTGGCCTCCTGTCAGACCACCGACATGTTCGTCTCAGCAGTGTTACCACTAGCGGACTGCTAGAGGCCCACCAGTGGCTGCCATCAGAGGTCTGCTGGCATTGCCATCGGCGGCCCACCAGCAGGCCACTAGTAACTTGCCTGTAGAGATCCTTGTTGACGATCAAAGTCTTTTCTTAACCATGCCTTTTTCTCTAGACCAAATACTTTAACGCAACTAAAGACATTTTTAATACTTTTTGACTTTTTGAATCATGTTCATATGTTTGTAAATACAATTAATTTATTTAACAGGCATAACCCTGTTTTCCTTATTTTTATTTTGTTATTGTTTTGAATTTGGACGTTCAGTTTTTTTAATATAGAATAACCTGGACAACAGAATTTTCCACTTTAGATTCAAATTATAGCAGAAACATTATTAAAACACATTCTATTAATCAGTCTCAAACAGAATAAAAAAATCCTCTTTTTATTAAAAATTAATAATAATATCATATCCTTACTGAGTGGATATAAACTGAAAATAAAATTTAATTAAGATTTAATTTACAGAGAAAGATACAATTTACACAGCATTTAAAACATTTATCAATCTGCAGTTTCAGCTTTTAAGTATGTATAGTTTTATACCCTTCAAGTAACACACATTGTTATTTTTAATTTAATTTTGTTTAAACGTTATTTGTTCTAATAGAGTCAAGCATTTTTCTATTAAATATTTGCATGCATTTTTGTTTGCTATTACACATGTGCACCATGTATACATAAAAGACAATAATAAAGTAATCAGTTCATATATAGTCCAAGTAGCAGTAAAAGGCTGTGTTGATGTAGTAACAGGAATCATTAAAAAATTTTCCTGCCATCTGAAAACTGTCTTCAAAGATGAAACTGGGCTAAAAAGAAAAAATATGAAAGAATTTTTGTAAAACATCTCAACAATTTCTGGAATCAATAAAAAAAAACTTTGAATTTACATTTTATCTGCTTTCTTGATTTGAATATTTTTACAAAGCGAAAATTTCACCCTCTCAACTTTCCACAGATGTTTACTAAACAAGAGTATCTACAATAATAAGATAGTGTTATAGACAAGCGTATGGTTGCAAGAAAGAAATACAACAGTAGAAATAGATTTACGTGGTTTATTTCAACAGGAACGTGTGGGCTTGGGACAGCTACCTTGTGGTAAAGTTCATAAGCCGGCTTTCGGATCTGGTCGATCTCTCATAGTAGTTCACACATGTTGACGGTGGTTGATGCTCCCCTGCTGCTGCTGATCGCTCGGCCTAACCGTCAGGTCTGTTCAGCGGCCACCTGTTGACATTATTTATTGTACTATGTACAAATGTGGCACAAGGCCGAAAAGGGGGTTGGGGTAAAGGACGGTCATCACTTGTCTTAAATTAAAACTTAGCTAGCCACAACCACTGACCCTATCATACTAAACAATATTCCTTTCACCAAAACAACACATTTATCCATACCTTTCTTACTACATACACCAAAATGCCTCTTTGACTCCATGAAAAACCTAAATAATCCCCTTATGTACAAATATTGTCTGTGGGGGGAGGGGCATAAAAACAACAACTTCTAAAAAGATCCCCAATGAATATATACAAAATGACAAAATATATTTACAAGAAACCAAATAAAATTAGTGTTAGTAATAAAACCCCCCACAAACTTTTGAATGTGGCAGAAATATCAGTTAACCGGACGAAATCGATGCGGGACTTATGAAAATAAAGGCCACACTCATTCATCCCAAGCATTCACACAGGCACACACTCATTCATACACAACAACAAATACGAAAAACACACACACGAAACGAAAGGCGCCCCGCATCTACCAGAGAACTGACATCACTGACCACCTAAAACGAGGGAGGGATGGGAGTTAAACTAAAGGAAAAGAAAATGGGGACAGAAATAAAAGGGGACCAATGAGCAAATACACCCTAGCTAAGTTTACCAGAATAGAAAAACTAAAAAAGAAAAAAATATACAAAAAACTAAACTAACCTAACTCCGGGATGGGTTGCCCATGTTTAACCCAGGAAAACAATATCCTAATGCCTAACCGGCATCCAGATGCCACTCAAGGTCAGCCCCTTTTACTCGGCACATACGCGCAAGATTCACCCACCTTTTGTTGATTTCCGATGAGGTGAGCCGCCGTTTTTTCCGTCCTGATCTTGACTTTAAGCTGATGCTTAAAGAACAAGATCAGTTGGGAAAAAGTGAACTTCTCGCCCTCATGGAATCCCTTCTGACGCGTCGTCCAAATCACGACTCTCATAGCCCCTAGTAAGCAACAGAACACATAGTGTTCAGCCTTCGTCATCTGCGGCACCACATTGCTACAAACAGAACTGGCTTCCAGGACAAAAAACTTTCCCTGCAGCATGCGAACCATGAGGCCGTCAACAAACTTGCACAACAGCACTACCGACTTGCACTGAAAGAAGGCGTGACCAATAGTCTCGACTTCCCCCGCACAGCGACGACAGTTTGGATATTTCTCCAAGCCTGCTGAACAAAGTCTCTTGCCGACCCAGAGGGCTTCACGAATCACCAGCCAGGTGAGTGATGCCTCATCGTTATTGAGGCATTTCAACCCGGGCGCCCAAGGCCATATCGAGCGAGCCTCCTGCTTCGTAAGACCGAGCTCGCCAATCAGATCATCTTGTACGGACCCCCTAACTAAAACTTGATATAATGCCTTGCGAGACAACGCCTGGGCGTTGGAGAGGCCACCGAAGCCCGTAAGAGGAGCTTCAGAGCGCGACGACATTCACGATAAAAAGGGCACTCGGCACGTGGTGTACGGCCGGCCTCTTCTTCGCACGAGTGCACACTTTTCAGGGACGGGAAATGTTTCTGGACGTCTTCTTTCCAAAAGGCACCCTCCTCATTCGACCCACGACACATTCGGTCTAAAAAGGTAATGCGAAGCATATATTGACGAATCTCAATGCTAGGCATCCCCAGACCGCCCTCAGAGGGATGGAGGCAACAGACCTCGCGAGATACCATAGGGGCCTTGCCTCTCCACAAGAAAGAGAACAAGGTCCGGACTAATGACATTAGTCGGGCATACGGGAATGGAAGCACAGAGAGTCGGTAGAGGAGGATCGGATAGATGTGTGGCGGCCACCTGTTGACTGCCTGTTGAACTTCCGTGTGACCCCTTTTATAGCGTTTTTTATGGCTTAACAGGCTTACAAGTAGATGTATTGGACACCAGGCAAAATATCAGTGTTTCAGTGAGTTTCTGAGCTAACGAAGCTTGGTGCCTAGTTAGTAAGCTGATAAATTGATTGATTTCTCTGATGTTTACAAGCTCTTCACACAGACTAATTTATTGGTGTCATGTTTTTAATAGCCATCTCTATGGTTTTACATCAGACTAAGATGGCTATTAAAGGTTGCTGCTTCCTACTAGCAGAAAGAGGCAGTAATTCTAGGTAAAAACTACTGATCTTGAAAGCAGGCTGGCCTTGGGAAAGTGGTGCAATACAATCTTCCAATAGATTACCTACATTCATTTGGCCCTTTTCTTCACAAAGCTAAGATTAATACATTAAGAAATATCAAAAATCAAATATTTTGTTAATTTTATTCATTTTTATCAATTTCTTACTTTCTTGTTTTTAATGCTATATGAAAGCAATTTTCTTGACTTTTTAATATAGTTGATTTATCTCGAGATTTCTTTTTATTAAAGATATTACACCTACTTACAGATTTATTGATTTCATTTTTTTAAATTATGAATTTGGCTTTTAAAATTTTCATTCAAACACCAAGAGAATTTCTACTAGAAGTAGTATTTTCACATTTTTATCGCTTAAAAACTATAACATGAGATTTTTATAACCAATCTGATATTAAGTAGTTTATGAAACTTGTTTTTAAAAATGTTTGCCAATTATGCTAAAGGTAATGAGGAAGCTACGGGCCGGTTTTCTTTCCAACAATGATAATAAAAAAAGCATGTTGTGTTTGCCCAGGGGAGATAACTTTGGAACACAAGCTGAATTTACAATTTTTTTAATTGACGCCAATCTCTTGAAAAAGATTTCATCTAAATGATTATTTTTAAGATGAATCTAAAGATCTGTCATTCCTCTGAGAAAAGTGATTATTTATTCTTTTTAATGTAAAATTTCTATGACATTTCCTTAAGGGGCCTCATGACAACAAAACCCGTGTTGCTTACATAAGCGGCCTTTTTTAGTTGGTCTCCCACAAAGATAAGCATGAGTATTCCAGTCTTTATAGATTTAGCTGTTCCCGAGCAGGTAATGAACATTTTTTTTTAGTTTTTTCCGTTTATTATTTTTGAATAGTTATAATTACAATGTTCCCATGTTCATGTCGTTTACCCGTTTGTGACATGTTTCCACATTGATTCAAACCGCCGGTGTGGTGAGAGTCTCGTGTAGTAGTAACAGCAGCAGCAGCTTTTAATAGTCATTTTAAAATGTCGCATGTATTTCTTGAATATAGTTATGATAATTTATCTTATGATTTGGGAATGAATAATGTCTTGGAATAATTAGCCTCATAATTTTACTCCTTGATTTCTATCACTGATACCGGTATTTTTATTACAAAGAAAAAAAACACATGTGACTGGTTTTCACTCAGTGGCCATTTTGTTAAAAAAGGGATATTTCTTTTTGTTTTTTATGAATTTAGTTCCGTCGACTTTATTTGATGTTTTCGTTCCTTTTTTGTTTTAGAAATCCGAGTTCGACTCTATATCTTCGATCATTCAGCTGCTTCCACCTTCCAAATTTAGTCGCAACAGAGAAAAAAAAAAGCTGGAGTCAACCATTAAACTTTATTTTGCATATTTATTCCAAAATTCATTCTTTGCCATTTTATTTTAGCGAAATCTTCACTTGTAGTTGATTACAAACAAGTCATCGCCTATCTGTATTGCAACTTTGTGGGTACTACTAAAACAGCTGTCCAATATTTACGCTTCTCCTACCTAAGGGCATGAATGCAAAATTAACTGAAACGACTTCTACCAGAATTCGAACTAGGACCGTTAAATCCGATTTCTGTTCCAAACCATTTAACCTGTTCAGTTATTCGAAAAAAAAAACCTCCTTTATTTGTACAGAATTAATTTTATTTACTAAAATGTTTGCTTTTAAAAATATTGACCAACGAAATAATTGCAGGAACAAAAACAAGAGTTTGCTTGACAATCTGTGGGAGTCAACTGTCAACAATGCATAACTATGTTGCTTCATCAATTTCTGGGGCAAGTAAATATAAACAATGGTTTCCCTCTCTCAGGTTCACTATGGAAGAGACTGTGGCTAAGATTATAGTTCAGGGTGAATTAGAATCATGTTTTCCCGCAAAAACATTTTTAGTTCAAAGGTGACGTATCGATCAATCGACAGACCACGTTCAAATTCCTGCCGTCTTTCACTAAAAATGGCTTTTTTTTTTTTTTTTTTTTTTTTTTTTTGTGGAAACCGTGAACCCTTTTCTTCACACACTAGCTATGGAGAAAAGTGTAAACTAAGCTCTTTAGCTTTGCTTTGCTTGAACAATCAGTAAAGAAAGCACAACTCTGAATTCAAAACCGTGAATAAGGAAGAGGGAAGCTGTAGAGAGCCATGATTGTTTACAATCTACAGCATGAAAGGAACCAATCTCTAACCATGGGCACATACATAGAGATAAAGCTAATGCAAATATTGTATGTAATTTATGTATGTATGTAATTTGTAAGAGATTGTTCCACATAACAAATAACCCTTTCTTTATGTAAAACCAAATTATCTGAAATTTTGGCTTGATTGATTATTGCAAATCATAAAGTTGATACAATGGGACACTGAAAAGAGCTTTTTTTTGTTTGTTTTGTTTTATTTTTTCCTTTTTGTTCAATTCATGTATTTTCTTTCATACCCTTAATTTTTTTCTCCTATGTCTATGACATGTTATTTTCATTAGATTATTCAAATTCTTGATTAATTCACTTAATCCATAATCTTTCTCATTAAGATTTTAAATTTATTAACTTGTGCCTATGATGTGAAAAGGGTGTAGAAATTATGGACATAGAAAATGAAATTGACAAGCCATATTCAAATTCTAATTAAGTCTGTTGCATTCTTCTCTTCTCCCTTTGAAAGCAAAGCAGACCAAACTCTAGCCTTGTTTGGTAACTAGGCTAGGAGAATAACTCTCAATTCAAAACAGTAGAGAAGGTAACTGAGAAAACTATTCAACTATGGGTTATAATTTATGGATATTATAAAAGGGAAGTTCTGGATACCGTTTGGTATTAAAGAAAAGCAAAAAAAAAAAACATGCACTTGCAACAACTGAACCCCTCAATCTTATGAATAACTCTTGGAATAATAATGACTCTTCTGAAAATTATTGAGGCTGTCTTTTGCACCCCAAGAGTGTCATAAAGCCAAGCTCCTATGCCAATATTTTAGTACATTTGTCAGTGTGATGAATAAGTTGTAGAATGTTAATCTCTTTATCACTGTTTTTTCTCCAAAAGTAACTCTCTGCATTTGTATACTGCTTTACTGAAAACAACTAAAATAACCTTGTGTACAGTGTGGTGGCCGCATCCTAACTGATGTGGCTTTTGTGTTAGTTGGGTAGTTCAAGTGCCTGCATTCTGGCCATGAGACCTAGTTTCAAATCTCACCATGGTCAACTTTTCAACAAAGGTGACTTGTTATTGGCATGGGGAAATGATCCCCTCATGTGGCACTATTAGAAACTGCCTGAAAACAATACCGTGGGTTGATCCAGAAACTTGTGAGTGAAAATTAGGTATATGAAACAGTTTGGTAACTGTTAATGGTTGTACTAACACAAAGTGAGTCATTATGACCAAAGGTTTGAACGCACTGATCTTGTTCGACTACTGATTGCGCCAGATTATGCACTCCCTTCAGAAACTGTAGCTCTGGTCCACTCATCAGTTGCAATATAAACCACAAGTACGCTCTGTAGTTGTTGAAGAAAAACATGTATGTCTGAGCAAGTCTTGAGACTGACAAATGTCAATTTCCCAGGAAGTACCTTTTCCTCATTCCTTTTTTTTAAGTAACTTCTGTGGCCCACTATTCTTGGATCAGACCAGATTTGGTAAAGATTCCATTTTATAATTGATTAATAAATTTCCCAAATTAAAATTGTGAAATTTTAGACAAGACCATCCTGGAAGTCTTAGCCATATTACAGATTTTATTAACTGGATGAAAGTCTGGTTGCTAACCTGAAGGCATTTGTTTATAAATTTAGGGCACAAAATTGAATTTATTTTACATGTACTTTTTATCTTGGATTGATTTATTATTAAATGAGAATTTTTTTTATTTTAGACTGCTGAGTTACGGGCTCATTTAAAATCACTTGGGGCAGACATCAAAGAAGAAAATCATGGTGACCTGAGGCAGGACTTAAAAGAAATTGTACAATGTTCACCACTTTGTTTCAAAGAATCTGTAGATGCAGGTATGTATTGCTTCTTTTGTTCTTTGTATATAAAAATATGAATTCAATAAACAGTTTTGAAGTGGAAAATATCTGAATATTGTGAAGCATTTATCACTTGAAAATGTTAAGAAGAAAAATTTCAATAATATATTAAAGTAGATGTATTACAGATGACTGATCACAATAATCATCTTATTTAAGGATAACTCCTGAGATTTACGTCAGTGATCAATGCAGGAACCTTTATTGATGTCCACAAACAGTGTTGATAAATGAGTTTAATTAAAAAGAAAATATATAAAGACCTTTCATTCACAAAGAAAGTGGAATGATTCATACTGTATAAGATTTAAAACTAAATTTTAAAATAAAAAATTTAGTTCCATTGTAGGGGGCAGTCTACTGCATTGTCTCTGGGTGAGGAGTCTACTGCACTGTCTCTAATTCGTTTAAGAAACTAAAATATATTGCACATTTACACCTGTTTATTAAAACTCTGTAAATACATTTAAAATACTACAGCTTGTAAATAGTTTATTTACTTTTATTATTTATGGTGTCTTATATTTTCTCAATTCATTCTAGTTTGAATAGGAAAACTCGGCCAAAAAAAAAAAAAAAACTTATGGCCATTTTTATTTGTCTTTCTTCAGAAGTGGAGATGGCCTTCAATGGGATTGTGTCCCTCATTATGTTGGTTCCAGTCAATGAAGCTGACGAAATAATTTCTATTTTTGCTGAAATAGTTTCCAAAGCCCCACCGGGAGACAAAAGGGGTCATCTAAGGCTTCGCTTGTAAGTTTTACAGCATTTATATTCTATTCCTTTCCTGACTAACCCTATTCTTTTTTTTTCTTTTTTTTTTTTTTTTTTTTTTTTTTTTTTTCAAAAAATTGAAATGCTTGATTTTTCCCTAATAAATTCTTAATATTTGTAGGTTGACAAATGTTTTCAATGGTTTAGACGAGAACTGTCCTCTTCGCTATACAATATATTATAGCATGTTGCGCCTTGGCAAACAAGCAGATTTGTTGCAAATGGTACCAACTGACCTCAATAAGGTGAGAATAAGATTTTATTTTTATCATTATTGTCAATAGAACATTGAAGTTTGGGAGAACAAATTTGGTCGAAGAAAAAAAAAATTGTGTAAATTTTATAGCAGTTAAAAAAAATGGATGAATGTGTGTTTTGTGTGCATATATATATATATATATATATATATATATATATATATATATATATATATATATATATATCACATAACTTGCGTTTGGGGTATGATTCAATTTCATGGATTTCCCATTCATCAGGTACTTAAAAAAAAAAAAAAAACAACCATATTGAACAGTTCATAACTTTTAGTGCCTGATGAATGGGAAAAACCATGAAACAGTTGTACTTCAAACATAGGTATATGTGTAATTATTAATATATACTTTATAGCTCTGCTACATTGAGCACTGTCTACACCAAAAATTAAATAGCTATTTGTTCACCTGTATGTGCACATAATCGCACACATATATGGTTGCTGCTATCTCTTTATTTAGCTCATTTCACTATATATATATATATATATATATATATATATATATACACACACACACACTCTCTGTGTCTGAAGTTATTAAGCAAATGTAAATTTCAATAATTCAAATCTGGTTTGAAAAAAAATTGTCAAACTTTAAACAGTCAATTTAGATGTCAAAACAGTCTGAGTTAAAATTTTAGGAAGTATCAATGTTTTGTAGTTATTGAAGTTATTTTGTGTATTCTAAAAAAAAAAAAAACTGCCATCTGAAGTTCTTAGGCAGAACCAAATAATCGCATTTTACTTCAATAAAAAGGCAAAATCATAAATTGATCAGCACCTATAATAGAACAAATAATAAACATATATAAGTCTTTGAATTCTTTACATTTTAATATAGTGACCCTTCTCAATAACAGCCAGTAATCTATTGGGTTTTTTTAATTTCTTTTTTTTTCTTCAGCAGGTTCAATTTCTGACATGGTAGTTTTAATTGCTTCTCGTAGGTTTGTTTTGCTGTTTGTTACCTTCATATAATTTCATCTTCACAATTGACCATAGATCTTAGATTGGATTCAGATCAGGACTTGATGGTGGCCATTCCATTATCTTATTTCCTGTAAATCTTTTATGCTCAAAGAATTCACAGGTAAACTTTAGATACATGAAGTGTGTATTGTGCATAAATACACACTTCACTTTGTAACTGGGATACTGGGTCTTTGTACTATGCAAAGAAAGTCTTGTTCATAAAACCACAATAGTTAGCACAGTTCAGTTTAAGTTCTTGATTGACTGTGAACAGTCCAACACAATGGTTTTGTCAACAATTTCCAGCTTATATCACTATCGCCTCCTTGTTGCCTTATTTTAGCTACAGGCACATCGGAATTGGATAAAATCCATCCTTTGGCCCATCCATCAGGTCCATTAAATGTCACTTGAGATTCGTACATGAAAATTACTTTAGAAAACTCAATTTTCATGTAGATTTGATCCAATTTTGACGCTTTAAAATATTTGCTTTAGTGAGAAGAGGTTGCCTAAGGTTTTTTTTTTTTTTTTTTTTTTTTTTAAGACCTCAACTCACAATGTATTCTACACCTTTTGTCCTTGACTCCCTCAATTCCAGCCTTTTCAAAGATCTGAGTGGTTGCTTTGCTATAACTCTCTTAAGTTACATTCATCTACAGGAAACAAGTTCTTAAGGTCTTTGCTTAGAGTTCTCAACTTATATTTTCAACAGCCTTCTTTGTCATTCAATAATCTCTACAATGCTCCTTTGATATATCCATTGTGGACATCACTCAATAACTTTATTATTTTCTGTTTTTCAGCAGTTGTTAGATCCTTCCCTTTACCCATGTTTCAATATATTATGGACAAAAAGAAAAATATTTTTTTATTAAATTTCAAAGCTAATATTAGTTTAAACTGCATGATAACTTAAGTCAGTCTATTTTCGTAAATTCCAAATATCTCAAAAACTAATCATTAAAAATGGCAGAAAACTTTGTTAAATATTTTACTAAGGGTGGAGTTATTGAGGTCTATTTCCTTTGCATAATAACTATAAAACATAAAAACAAACAGATCACATATATATGATATATATAATTGCCATTCTTTCTGCTTAAAAAGAGAAAGCTATAGAGACTTAATGAATATGTTCTCTCATACATTCAAATAAACATTTGAATCTGACCAGTTGCTCTCATAGCACACTGATCACTTATTACACTAGTTCTCAATTGGAGTCCACACACAAAAAATAGTAAATAAGGGGTTAATTACTCACATATTTTAAAATGGTTTATTTTGAGTTATTTTACTATTGTACATAAATGTTCCATAGGATTTAGTTGTTGAATACAAGTTTATTTTCATTAAATTAGTTTTACTTCAAAATAATGCATATACATTTATTATTTCTATAATACTAAACTTAACTTATCAGTCCATCCTTACAGACTGACCTCAGGATCTGTTGGGTAGAGAAGACAATTGGTAGCCAAATAACAATTTCTTACATTTATGTTCATATTGCAAACACTTCAATGCCAAAATCTTCTCAATGTTCATTTTATTTTAAAATTATTTTCCTTTATAACCCAGATTGATGTTATGCAATTTTTGCACTGTCAGCATAAACACTATTTTATAATTTTGTGTTGGAAAATTTACATTTTCTGTCTTTGGTTCTTCTCTTTGTCTCTTTTTACCAGAGTGCAAATGATTATTTGGTAATCAGTTTAGTAAAGGGGTCCAACTTTCTTTTCACTCTTACCCTTTGATTAACCTTATCTAAGTCATTTTAACGCAATAAAAATGTTTGTTGCTTTTTAGGTAAAAGCTTGGATTGCCATGTGGAATCTCCCTGTACAAAAAACGCAAAATCTTTTACGTATGCTTCACGATGCAGTGTTGGAAGCCAAAATGAGGTAATTCTTCATCATCATAGCATGTCTGCTAGTCTAGGTTGTTTGAAAGTAAATAAAACTTGATTTTTCTGATATCTAACATGTCACGTTGATTGCAAAAATGAGATAGATTTCTTTCTTTTTAACATTACCTTTTAATAATTTAACTTTTCTTTCTTTTTTTTTTTTTTCTTTTTTTTTTGTCGCCACGTTATAATTCTTTATTCTACACACTTTTTGTCTTTCTCGCTATGGAACTGTTCTAGGCTTCTTCCAGGCAATAAAAAAAAAATATTTTTTTCTCATTAAGAAAATGCTGTAAATGGTAATTGAAATATAAAATATCTGACAAATTGAGTAGCTGAGTGGAAATTTCCCAGCCAAACTGTCATGATTTTTACATGATCATCAAACAAATTGTCAAGTATTAATAGCTCGGGGATATTTAAACCATTTAACTAGTTTTTGCTGATTGCTTCTTTCATTTGGTCTTGTTTGAAACAGTTGTTTAGTTCTTCAAAAAAAAAATAAGAGTTAATGAATAGAGTATTCTTCTAACTCCCTACCTCTATAAATGAAAAACACCTGCACTTACTCAAAATCCTTCGTGGTCCTTTTTTTTTTTTTTTGTAAACTCATACACATTTTTCTTTCTCATCTCCTAATTATGAAGAAATGCTACAACTCAAACTTCAATAACCAATCTGATACAACTAATTAACAATATTTTTTGATATTTTGAGTATGTTGGCTATATCTCTCATATAACACTGATTATTCTCAAATGTTTTTTGCATACTAGGTATGACAATCTACAGCTGTGTCCTGGGTAAGACGATAAACTATGCCCAATAGCAAGGCCTCTGATCAGGTTTTGAGGAGCATGGAACCACCTCTTAATTGCTGGTGTTCCCAAGTCCACCCTGAACTGGAATGGTAGCACCTTTTAGTCCCAACTAGGGGTAAATAGTTAACCCCCAAACTGAGGTCAAAACACTATGAAAGTGTAAAAATAAGTTTTAATACCAGAAATACTTTGCAAAAAGTTATTACCAGCAATACATTTTTGAAGAAAAATTGTTACCGGTAATACATTTTGGGGAAAAAAAAAAAAAAAAAAATCAGTGATAAAAATTTTGGCATTAATAACCCCATGGAGGTTGATATGCTGTAAAACAAACTAAACAAAATGTTTTGATTTAATAGTTATAAACATGCCTAGCCAACTGGGACATTGTCTAGCAAGGAATTTCAGTGCAAAATTTCACAAACCATTTTTATCATGTCCAGTCATTCACAGAACCATCTCCATAAACTGCACCAATCTTTTTTGCACAAGTCACATAGGTTTGTGTTTTTGTTTTTTTTTTTTACAGGAGTAATTCTGACAAAATCTTTTAGAAATGCATGTTATAACTTTCACAATTAACAATAAAAGTAAGGCACATTTTGAATAACCTGTCACATGTGTGTATGTAATGTAATGTAATGTAATGTAATGTATGTAATGTAATTATCTATCTATTATTTTGAAATTGTGCTCAACAGCACTTCAGTCACAGATAATGAATCTCTGTCTGCTGTAACACAGCATCCTGAAATTCCTGAGTTATCTCTGGAACCCACTTTTCTGGAAGTGCAAGTTTCTAAATCAAGCAAATATCGTCAGGAAAAGTTCCTGGCAAGGATGCTATCCCTGCTGAAATCTACAAACATAGAGGGCATACGCTTTGTAAGCTATTGCACTATCTGTTCATTCGAATTTGGAGATGTTCCTCAGGATTTCAAAAATGCCTCCGTGCAACACCTATACAAGAAAAAAAAGGTCTTAAAACGGTATGCGATAACCATAGGGGTATCTCACTTTTGTCTGTCTGCGGAAATATTTTGGTGAGTCAACAGAACTGTAAAACACATTGTTGACGCCAACTACCCTGAATCTCGGTGTGGATTCCACTCTGGTCATGGCACTATAGACATGATTTTTGCTCTACATCAAGTTGCATATATAGTCCATGAGTGAAACCAGGAGCTATTTATGGTATTTGTGGACCTTATTAAGGCCTTTTGATACTGTAAATATTTGGTATTCTTGACAATATGTTGAATGTCATTTCATTTCATGTCAGTATGCAGGCTAGTGTTATATTTGATGGTCAGCATTCTGATCCATTTGATGTCACTAATAGAACTAAGCAAGACTGGATCATGACACCTGTTTTGTTTGCACTGTTCTTCTCTGTGATGCTGAGGTATGCTTTTCAGGATACAAAAACTGGCATTAAATTTCATTTTTGAACTAATGGAGGACTGTTTAACCATCAGCGGTTTAAGTCTAAAACACTTCTAAATACCAGTATTATACTTATATCTACTTTAGCAGACAACACTTCCCTTGTAGCTAACTCTTTAGAGAAAGCTCAAGATTTACGCAGCTGGTTTTCTGCAGCATGCAAGGCATTACCATCAGCGTCAAGAAAACTGAAGTTATTCATCAACCTTGCCCAATACTGAAGCAAATTAGAGGTGTAAAAACAGAGGTCCCTTTACAAGTTGGACTCTTTCAAATACCTCAGGAGCATGGTAAATTCAAGTGCATCACTTGACGAGATTGTTAATCACATTGCAAAAGCCAGTGTTTCCTTTGCTTCGCTGCATCATAGGTTGTGGAATGAAAGGGAAATAAAGCTTTACACTAAAATCCACGGTGTATAAAACTATCGTTTTGTCAACTCTTTTATATGGCTCTGAAACTTAGACACTTTATAGATGGCATATGAAACGATTAGATGTCTTCCATAAAGGCTGTCTCCATACAATCTGTGGCCTAACGTTTGATGATCGAGTGTCACATGCCGATCTTTTTGAGAAATGCAAGATTGGTACCATCGAGACCTTCATTATGCAATCACAACTACGTTGGGCTGGCCTTGTGTCAAGGATGAGTGATGATCGCATACCAAAAGTTCTTTTATACACTGAACTCTATAGTGGTCATAGAAATGTTTGTAGGCCTTGGCTTAGGTATAAAGATAAACTGAAAAGCAAGCATTCTTGTGTCAACATTCCATTCAATAACTTTGAAGAGGTACCTATGAAGAGATCAGAGTATCGTTCTCACTGCCATTCAGGAATAATACACCAAGAAGTAAGCATTAGTCGACTACATAAAACGAGAAAGCAAAATAAGACATCTAACAGTGTTCCTACTGCACTTGGATACAATACATTCTCCTGTACTGTTTGTGGTCTTTTGTGCAATTCTCAAGCTGGTCTCAAAAGTCATGCCCGTCATAGGCATGCAGATAATTAGTTTGTGCTTGTTGGAACCTCATACGTCGAGCTCGACAGGAGAGTCCGTCGTGTGTGTATGTATATTCACTTTTGATATACCAGAAACTTACACCACTTAGTGCCGTCTATAGTTTACCGTTCCTTCTATGCAATAAGATTTTAGACCATTCTTTAATTAAAAATTGAATTGCTTCTCTACATTACTACTGTATAAATAGAGGTTACTAATTAAAATTTCTGCTCTCACCTTGAGGGAATAAAACACAAAAGGTTTTCCTCTTGTCGTTTCTTTTTATTGGTATATATAATGACCAGCTACTAGTTTCTGAGTACACTCATATGCTAAGGCACTTAGTCAATTCCTGTTACAGACACCTGCTCAAACGTCACATAAGCCACATGTGGTTTATACTGAGCCAGCCTTAGTTACAGTTTCTGAGAGAGGGTGCATAATCTAGCATGATAACCAGTTTGAACAAAGGCCATTATACTTGTTGCTGGAATAAACCTACGTATCTCTCATCTCAAAAGCTTAATACTGTCAAAGGTTTTTTCAATAAATGTTTTCAGACTTCTTTTCCTTTTTTTTTTCAGTGAGGCTGCCACAAAAGTGATGATAGAATTACTTGGAACTTATACAGAGGATAATGCTTCTCAGGCCCGAGAAGATGCCCACAGGTTGGTAGATTTTAAATTCTTTTTACTTTGATAATTTTTCAGCTGAAATGAATGATTAGAAAAAATATCTAAAACTGAGACTTGGTAATTTGAGAAATTTGCTTTCATCATGTGATGGAGTTGTCCTATTTTCAGCCTCTCTCTGTGCAAATATAGTTTCATTTAAACACACTAGATTTTCTAATTCACAATTCCTTTATAACGGTCAATTCACTGGACTGATATTTATTAGTGCATGTGATGACTTAATGCTGCTTTGAGGCAGGATCTGGTTGATAATGGGAGACAAAACTTGTAAGTTAAGTGAGTGATCTTTGATATATTGAGAACAAGAATGTGGGAAAATTATGGAATTTAAACTGATAAAATGAGATGAATGGGTGCCCTGAGAGGATTGGAACCTGGGACAACTTAACCAAAAAAACAGACACTCCTGCAAAGAGATTGAATTGATGACAGCTTTGTGTTCTCAAAATTTCTCCTGGGATCGTTTTGAAAAAACATATCTAGGTTAATCCTTTTCTACAAAAATTGTTATTTCATTACTATAGTGATTACCTACATTTTGATCTGATCTGGGCTGTCATTAGGTGGATGGTTATTGCAAACTAGGGATTAGTAAACCTCTATGAAATGACTGGATTCTTAATAAAACTAGCAGTCAAATTCCATGCCAAGCTCCCGATAAACACACAAAGATCTTTTAGCAATGAGACCTACACAAAAGAGAAGGAACTCCTTTCTATTTGTTTCCCCCCTTGGACTACTATTTGAAGTATAGTATCAATGTAATATTGCTGCCTCAGGTCACCCTTGAGCTACCTAACATTATATACTCATCCATATACATATATCATCATAATAAGCATGTTGATGGGTTTGACAAAAGTGTTTTTGATTTTTTTTTTTTTTTTTTTTTTTTTCTCCCCTCATCTGTAATTTCTATTTAACCCTCTAGAACCCGGAGAAGAGTTATCACGGTTCCACAGTGGAATTCAATTCTACTGCAAGATACTCAACATTTTCGAAAAGTCCTACTACTGGGTGGCACCATCACAAAAGTGATTCTACTGTAGGAAACATACAAGAATATAGTGATGGTACCCAACTCCTCATGATGAGGGTCCATGAACCATTATAGTGGTATGTTGGGTTGCTGTAGACTAAGACAGAATGGTGGTGGTATAACTTTGCTTTATGCGGATGAGAAATAAATTTGTTATAAAGTGTTAACTCACAATAGAAATGTTTTTACAGAGAAATGAGTTTTCTAATTTTCTGTTTTGTGAATTTGAATTTTAAGGCTTCTGCATCAATAACCATAGTTGATAAAATTTTAAGTTTTTTACCAAACCTTTTCTTCCCTCACATCCTTTGCAGATGCATTGTTACTTGCTTAGCAGATCCAGGCACTTTTCTCATGGACCATCTCCTAACACTGAAACCTGTTAAATTTTTGGAAGGAGAACTTATCCATGATGTAAGTTTTCTTTTTTTATTGTCAGATTCTATTGTTGCTTGTATCAAGATGTCTACCATACCGTTTTTGTCACAATGTCTTAATAGGCTAAGAGGAAAAATGTCTCCAAAATTTTATCTATTTCTCTAAACTTCTCAAAAAAAAAATTTTTATTTTTTCAGTTGCTGACAATATTTGTTACAGAAAAACTTGCAAAATATGAAGCCTTTTATGCAAAAAATGTAGACTTTATTAACTCTATTGGTAAGTTCAACTAAATACATTTCTATTGACTATTTCTTGGGCCAAGTATTGAGTGAAATTGTGGATCAGTCAATTTCTCTTTATTAATTTTTATTCAAGTCTTGAAACCAGATACAAGTGAATCTTTTTGTATTATCATTGTAATTAATAATTGTAATTTAGAGAATATACTTTCAAAATGTTGATATGCACAACCTTAAGGATCACAAGTTTCCTGAATCAATTAAACTTTATCACCATTCCCACTTTATGAAATTTTTTTTTTTTAGCTAACAGATCTACAAGAAAGTCAAATTTTTAAAAAAAAAATTTTTTTTTAGGTCTCTCCCATGAAAACAATATTCGAAAAATGAGGCTCTTAACTTTCATGCAAATGTGTGAGAATAAACGAGAACTGGATTTCATTACAATCCAGCAAGAATTGCAACTTGACAGTGAAAAAGTTGAGGAATTTATTATTGAAGGTAACTATTTCTTTTACTCCTCCCACTTTGAGCAAAATTTGAATTCAACTACCTCTGCTACTTTCAATACCTTAGAATCAATGAATATGCTGTCAAATTTTTTAAAATAGGAATTACTTATTGTAAATTGCAAAATATAGAATGAGTCTCCCTCAATTTATTTCTCTTTTAAATCCTCTCTTTCTCAGTCCTTAAGACCAAAGCAGTGCGTGCCAAAATTGACCAGATGCAGAAGAAAGTTCTCATTAGTTCGACCATTCACCGAACATTTGGTCGTTCGCAGTGGCAGACCCTTCGTCAGTGCCTGGTCCAATGGCAGGCCAACTTAGAAGCTGTGGGAAACAACTTACAATCTTTGGTCTTAATGCAAAAATCACCACCTGTACAATAATTGGCTGCCATCTACATCCACAATCCTTATAACAAATGGTAACTGATGATCAAATAAAAAGTCAATCCAACATTTTTATTTCTTTTTTTTTTTTTTTTTTTTTGTTCCTAAATAGCCAAAAAAAAAAAAAAAAAAAAATTCCAAACGGACTTTGTTTTGAAAGAATTAAACTAAAAATGGCATCTTAAGTAATAGTTTTAAAGCACAGAACTCCATAGGAGTCCAAATGAAAATAAATAAAACACAACTTTGAAGAATGAAAGATTTCTTTTAATAGAATAAAGCGAGACTGAAAACCAGATTTTTTTTTTTTTTTCTCAAAGAGTTTCTCCAGTACAAATACAAATCAACCAGTCATTTAGTGCATTTTGTTTATGTAATTAATATATGCCATTTTTGTGTCCAAGATTACAATTTTTCATCTCCCCTCTCCATATGCCAACATTTCTTTTTCCTCTTATCTCCTTTCAGCACAAAAATTTATATAAAATAAAGCAGAAGCCATTCAAGATTCAAATTTTCTAATTGAGATCAGGGATATTTATTATGCACAAATGAAACTCTCTCATTTGGGTTTCACAATTAAACTCTTAAGCAATATGGCAGAACAGTCATTTTATTGCCTTTATTAAGTCATGAAATTATGGTTAGTAATTTAAATGCAAATTCAGTTACTTTAAAAACAATTCTTACAATAGTATTGAGTGGGAGCGGGTTGCTCTTAAGCTTGAGCAACTGTAACAATCTTATTTAAATTTTTGTAATCAACTAAAAGAAAAAAAACTTGAATCCTAAAACAAGTACAGTAAAGAATAGTTAAATCTATTTTCTTATTTTTAATCCTGGGATTCTAAATTGATTTCTACGGTCTTATTGCTCAATTTTTAGCCAAACTTTGGATCGCAGTTGTGATTTAAGACAAACAGATGAAAGACATAAAAAATATTTCAATGTAGTTATTCAATATGAGATGATAGCCTGAAAGTGGCTGATTTGAGCAATAGTTAGGGAGATGTATAGAATGATGGTTGAAAATGTTAGAGATCAGCAGGAAATCTTAGATTTGTAAATTTACATAAAGTTAAAAATGAAAGCTCAATTGCTTTGATTTACTATTTACAATAAATGCTTTGTGAAAGAAAATATTAAAGGATTGTAGTCTGCATTAATATTTACAGGGGTAGCATGAAATTCTTCACATGAACTTGATGTAACAATTTTTTTTGTCTCTTCCTTCTCACACCATTTTCTTTCAGCAGTATTTAACTTGAGAAAAAGTTTTTGGCTGACATCAAGTGAAAATATACAAGTTGTGGGGTAAACTCCTTAGGTCTGGAAAATTTAAAAGTAAACTTTTTTTTAAATAGGGTTTACAGAATAAGTTATGGTCAGATTTTAAATGAATTTTGCAAATTAAGACGTGAATGCATTTCCTACTTAATAATTCTGTTTTAATCAAGCTTCTAAGAACATAGGGATTCTTGGAGAGGAAAAGAAAAAAAAGTTGATTTTACAAGCAAACCAATTCTTCAAAACAGTTACTGTGGAAGAAAGGAAAATGCTTCCATCAAGTGGGAGAGATAACACTCAGTTGTGGAACATATTGACCACTGCCAAATAGAATCCGTTTTTTTAACGCAGACTTACCAATTCTTGAATTTAGTGAGCATTTAACTACCTGCTAAATTAATGGCTTTTTTTTTTTTTTGCTTCAGGTAAATTTCTAAAGAAATTTGTTTTTCTAACTCAATTGCACCTTGCAAGTGTTGTGGAAAATATTTTAAATTCTATTTTAATATTTTCCCCTTCACTGGACCAGTTATTACATTTCATGAAGCATAAAGTCTGGATTTGACACCTAATGCTACAAATTTACTTTGAAAATTTTTTTTTATTTTGGGGAGATGAGTAATTTCCCCATGTCATTTTGAAATTAAAGGAAGAACGGGTTCAGAAATGAGAAAAAGAAATGGTATCAATAGCTTGAAAATAACATTTAAGGATTATTTAAAAAAATTCAATGGGATTTCAAAAACAATATTGTTTTTGAGTATTAAGTCTACAACTTTTAGATCTCAAATCAAAGAGAACTAACTTTAAACCACATCCTAATTTAGGACAATTGTCTGGTTTCTGTGATGCTAATGTCCAAAATCCATAACTGTCATCACAGGTATATTTTTTTTTTTTTTTTTAACCAAATATTTTGAGTTAACCTTTTTTTTTGGGGGGGAAGAAAAAAAAAAAAAGCATTTCTTGATATTCTTACAAATATGAAGGAGATAATTGATGCCAATATTTGGAGCCAAACAGACAATTTGAGGCTCTTTTCCCCTATGTGATACCAGAGATATGCTGAATACATTGTTTGGTCCCTATATAGCTCACTTTATCTGGACAAGGTTTTGTTCATAGAAACCATCTTTATTGTCATGTAATTTTAGCAACATTCAATAAAACTATGCAAAATGCTTTTTTTTTTCTATGGTTTCTTCATTTATGAACATGACCATAAAATTAAATTTTATAAAACATTCATCATCAAAGGCAGTAATGAAAATATTCTTTTATACCAGGATAAAGCTTGGAAGAAAAAAAAAAAAAAAACTACCTTCCAAACTCAAAGAATTACTGTTTGTTTTCTTTTGGGCTTTTATTTTTTTTTTTTTTTTTTTTTTTTTTTCCAGATTTTCACTGAAGAGTTGGGCAGGTCACAAAAACATTTTATATAAAAAGTTGGTTATTCAGTTGAAGTCAACCCATTTAGTTTTTGTTAACATAGAAACCAAGTTTTGAATACTGCTAAAATTAGTAATACTTTATGAAGTCACATTTCAAAGGGGAAATGAAGGAAATTTTGGAATAAATTCAATACAAATTTTTGAAGGAAAAATCTGTAGAAAACCTGGCAGTTGGATAGAGCCAGTTATTTTTAGTCACCTTAAAACTGGTGATCCTGTAACAGTGAAGAGAGTGGGTTTTGTAAACAAATGCAGACATGCAGGATTCTCCTGTGACCATGTAAAGAAAGTGTTGGAGGAGTGACAAAAAACAAACAACAAAAAATTAAATACTGACAGTGGAAAGGAGATCAGAAGCTAAAATGTTACCATTTCTACTGAAAAATTAAATTTGTCAATGAAAAAAAATTCAGGTTAGAATTTTGATGGGTGGGGTCTCAATTTTTCAATACATCTGTTGCAATGATTTGTACTTTAATATTTAAATAAAATTAAATCGTAAAATGTTGAAAGGGGAAAGTTTGAGGAAAGTCTCTCACATGTACACACAAACTTAATAGTGGACGGACAGTCACTCACTGGGAATAAAATTTTATCCTCTTGATAAGCTCCGATAATTGCTAGAATCAGCTGTGCTGTTAAATGAAAAAAAAAATGAACACCTTTTCAAGGTGATTATATAAACACACAAGAGCTATTCCTAGAATCCTTGGTGCCATATGTTTATTTATAGGAATTTGCACAAAGATTCTCAACAACTGTTTGTGTTACAAAAAAGGTAAGACAAACAACTTGCAAGAAAAAAAAAAAAAAAAAAAAAAAAAAAAAAAAATGGTGGCAGGGGTACTATTGACT
Organism: Acanthosepion pharaonis; assembly: GCA_903632075.3. Lineage (NCBI taxonomy): Eukaryota > Metazoa > Mollusca > Cephalopoda > Sepiida > Sepiidae > Acanthosepion > Acanthosepion pharaonis. Next base: position 1,995,089 of record CAHIKZ030003723.1, read on the forward strand.
TATATACAGTTTAAGGTATTGTTTTTTTGTGTCTTGATAGAAACACACATGTACAAATGTATTTTAGTTTATCGGTGAAGAGAGGAAAAACTGTACAGTTGACCAAGCCATGACTGCTATAACCAAGTATCATTGACATTCATTCATCTAGAATAAAAACCACTTCAAACCCCAATGACCAGAAAGCAGTGAGGGTTGAGGGAAAGATTTGTTCACTAGAAGAATGGTGGGTGGTATCAGAAATTAAGTTTGCTGCATTTAGAATTGGTCATTCTTTTTTTTTTTTTTTTACTATTGAATTTTTGTGCGGATTGTGCAAAATTAGCAGACTATATGAACAATGCTCATTTTTATTACATAATTGAAGAGAGTAAAACAACACGAGGAAAGTTAAAAGATTTACTTTAATTTTGTTATCAAAAACAAAATATGTGTATGGAACATCTGCAAGCATTTCAATTTCATAATCAAAATGAAGTATTGAAACTGAATGCAATTAAAATTTTGAAGATATTCACCAGGCAAAAAGTATTTCTAAAAGCAAAAGAGGTTTCCATTTTTTTGATGCCAAGAGTTTCCAGTATAGATTTTTGGGGGTTAAAGAGAAGAGAAAGAATAATAGATTAAAATAAAAAATTATTTGTTTGTTTTCCATTTTTTAAATGAGGAATCTATTTTCCTTAAGCTTAAGGCAGTCACAAGGGTACAAAACAAACAAACAAATAAATGTAGCATCAATATATTTCTTTTGTATAAAACTAAAAACTTTTGCATCACTTTTTTCAGGCCTAGCAAGCTAAACTGTGCAACAATGCTGCAATAACTGTTCAGGGCAGGGCACTTTCAGTCAGGTTTTTAAAAAAAAAAAAAAAAATCTTTTCTTCTATACAATCATACACATGAGGAGGATGAGGAAAAAAAAAAAAAAAAAAAGCAATCACATCTGACTTGTTAAAGCTTATTTAGCCAGGAAAGGCTTTTTTTTCCCCCCTAAATAGAGAGGGAGGGGAAATTTTTTTTTTCTCCTCAAGTGAAACCAAAATGTCCTATACAAATCTTTTATTATTTTTTTTTTTTTTTTTTAATATTGCTTGTGTAAAATTATTTGCTTGTTTTAAAATATACTGTCACAATCAAACAGACAAAATAACTGGGAGGGGCGAGTTAAAACTAAATTTTTTATACTTGTAATATGTAAACAAAAAAAATAAGTGTGTATATATATATATATATATATATATATATATATACACACACACATACATACAGTGTGTGTATGCGTGTAGATGTAGTGAGATTTCCAAACAGCAAAGCAAAAAAAAATTAGTAAGTAATGTCAAAGACATTCAATATCGTTTACTCCATGGATAAAACCAAAGCCAACAAATTTAACCAAAATCTCAAATGGTTGAACCACAACAACCAAAGCACAGAATTCATAGACAAAATAAATATTTATTTTATATTTAAAACAGTTACTTGGAAATCGCCTTGTGATTAATTTAGGAATAAATCTAAAATGTTCAAGGAACTAAATTCAAATAATTTATATCATTCAACAATCTGAGATTGATCCTGAAGAAAAAAAAGAAAAAAAAAAAAAGAGAAAGAAAAATTCATCTTTGAAAATAGAGTCAAAATCTTTTCTCAATCTTTGAATCCAAACATGTGATGGAAGCCATTTTGTTTTACTCTTTCTTCAGGAGCTCAGGGTGGGGTGAGGGGGATGGAACAAAAAACAAAATAATATACATTAACAAGGGGAATAAATTCAAAATCTTAAGTACAAACATATAAAAAGAAATATATATATATATATATATATATATATATATATATATATATATATATATATATATATATATATGTATGCACAAATGTAGACATTAATGTATCCAAAAATCATATGTACACGAATTCTCATCTCTACACATAGAAATGTCTAAGTGTGAAGACAAAATGCACAAATCATCAGATGAAATCGATGAATTACTCACATGGCGTAACATGTGAAGAGGAGGAGGACGACGATGAGATTTTTTTTTTTCCAGTGTATTTTTTTTTGTATTTATTCAGTTCCAACAAGTAAGCAATGACTGACATCAGTTGTGACCAAAATCTTTTAATAATGGAATTATTTTTAAGTTATATGCCATGTCTTACCAACCAGAAGATGAAAATGTTGATCCAACAGTTAGTACATCCTCTCATGTGGAACTCACCAACTGCATAGTCAAAAAAAATAAAAATAAAAAGGTGACCACAAATGCACCACCAGTAGCGTACATATGAGTGGTTAATTGTGACCAAGATTACGAGTAACAACAGCAGCATTGTTAAATTCTTCAAAGTGTTGGTTGATGGAGGAAGGACGTGTGGTTGTGGTTGAAAATAACAAGTGGGGAGTAAAAGTGGGAGAGACGACTGGTTGATATATCCAAAGGAGCCATCATCAGGGAGCCTTTTGGGCTTGTACATCATTGGTTTTGTGGAATGGTAAGTAACAATAAAAGCTAGCACCAAATCTCAGAAAGTCAATACTGGTTGTTGCTTTGCATCAAGAACATCTGAAAGTTTTAAAAACAAAATATATAAGTAAATAAACAGCATAAAATTTTTTTTTTTTTTTTAAATCAGTATTTGAAATATATATTATATAAAAAATCATAATTGTTTCAATGTCCATGTCATAAAATCATGATAGTTGAGTTAATATGGAAGATTGATGAATATAATTTGATGACCAACTCAAAGCCAATAAAAACAACTAAGTTCCTTTCAAAAAGATAGAAAAAGCTAATAATCAGGCAGAAATAAAAATGTTCAAATTTTGTATCTATAATTAATGAAAAAATAAAAGCAGAGTTATTCAAGGAATATCTTAAATATTACTGTATTGTTTATTCAGGTAGAGAACATTTTGTCTTTGTATCCTTTGTAAATTAATATTTGAACTTGGAAGTAATTTTTTTCCGGCTGGTATAGAAAAATTTTGTAAAAAGGAAATTGAAAACAACTTAGATGTTGAGAAAAGAAAATTGTTTTATTTACATCACTTTCAATTAAATAATCTTAAAGTGAAGAAACAGGCAGACTAATATTAAAGAGAAGAACCAGACAAACCTAATAGCCAACATGAAATCAAGTGACATGGCAACAGATTTTTGTCAACTCTCTGAAACATCTCCAAGATGAAATGACATAAGTAGTTAAGAATTGGATGTTGATGAAGAGAAAAAAACTTCAATGAAAAAGAGAGTGAAGACTCAATAGAATTTGCTAATGCACTGAATAACCTTGGTTATCAAGTAACCTTTCATATATTTCAGTCAAAATGCTGTGATCAAAGTTAAAAACATACCCAGTGAGATACTGACCAAATTAGTCAAAACAAAAAAGTAACTAAGATATCTAAACATTGTAGAGGTAAGAGTACAGAAAAATGACCAACACTATTTTGCAGAATGCCCAACAAAATTTCATTAGCCAAACTTAAGTGTAGCAGCAACAACACAAAGTGATGAAAGTCACTTCAAAAAGAAAAGTAAAGACCAACATCACTTACTGAGTTTTAAGTGCAGAACTTGAATGAGAGTAAATTAAATACAGCTTATAGATGAAAGTTTGCATCATTTTTCCGGTTTCCAAAATTTAGGGGGTGCAGAGGAGAAAACACTATCATCTGCAAAACAGTAAAATTTGGGACTATTTTGAGAACAGTTAGGGGAAATGAGTTTTCATAATAACTAATCTATAAATGCTTGTGTCTACACTTGAAGGCACAGAGTATAACTATGAAAATTTTAAGTCATTTCTATTTCACTAATCTCAAGAGGGACTCAGATATTAAACCAATCAAATCACAAATTTCCTCAAATCAGAAGATAAATATGAAAGGCAGAGAAACACTTAAAAACAGGACATTTGATGTCATTTTAGATTATTTTTTAGCTCTAGTAATCAAGTTTTTCTTTGTTTTTTGGGGGTTTTTTTTTACAATTTTCAGAACAATTTATCCATCTGAATGTCAAAGACAAAGTGACATGAGCCCATTATGGAAACAACTTCTGACAAGATTTTTCAATGATAAAGAAAATGGAAAAAAATAATTTTAGTTCCAGATTTCAAATACAAATTATTAAACTAGCTAAATACTTAGGAACAAAATTAAAAAAACAAAAAACAATCCTAGGAAAACCTTTTTTTTTTTAGTTTGTAAAATAAACTAAGAATAGACAGACACATACAGGAGACATGAAAGTTATTGAAGTAGAAGTGGGGGGGAAAGAAAGATTAAGAGAGAAACAAGATAGATTTAATTACAAGAGATTGAAAGAAACAGACTAAATAGATTTTGCTGAACCAGTCTGAGCAAATGATCTACTCAGTCTCTGGAAAAATTGGGTCAGATTTGAACCTGTACAAAAAGTTACTATTAACAAATTTGTCCTAAATATTGGGAATAAACTAAGAGCCACTAAATGCATTACATGTTAAACATCTTGCCTGAACAATTACAGTCAATCAATAGACATAAAAAACTAAGAATGAGGTGCAAGTTTATTAATCCAGTATTTAAAAGGAGAAAATAAAGAAAATACAGTTATTTAGTCAGTTATGTGCCATGCATGGTACACACTTAGGCGATCAGGTATCTTTCAATAGATGACTGACAAGGCAGATTTTTTCCCGTAGTAGGTTGCCATTTCTTTCTGTGGTAGACCAGTTGCCACAGTTACAAAGTCTGCTCAGCATAGTTGCAGTATAAACCACAGGTGGGTGTTGAATAAACACAAATGCGCCTGAGCAAGCGTCTACAATAGGGATTGGCTAGCCACCCTAGTAGAAAGGTATCCTCGAATATGAGTAGCCAGCTTAAGAAAAAAAAAAAAAAAAAAGACCAGTTACCATCCAAGGCTATAGAACCCAGTCTGTCCTGCTATTTAACCATAACTGTGGGGATAAGAGGAGGATTCATACCTTTCCCAAGGGTATTAGCCCATAACATTGGTATTAAACAATGCAATACATCTCATTCAAATAAAATTGACAAAAATTTAGAGTAGTGAGGAAGCAAAAAAACAAACAAATCACATACACAGAGAACAACAACAACAAAACAAACTCACTAAATTAAAATCAAGTATAATGATTTGAATAGCTTTATTAACTACAAACCTAAACAGGCAGAGCAGATTTATTCAATAAAAGCAAAATTGAAAAAAAAAAAAAAAAAAAAAAAACTGAAGATAATTAAATGGAAAGGCCAAGACAGAAACAGGCAAATAATATATGTTCATAGTTGATATTATTAAGTAACATACTTGTTGACAGCACAACTATAATAGCATCATCTACATGCAAAAAAAAAAAAAAAAAAAAAAAAAAAGATAAAGATAATAATACAAGCCTTATTAATAAAAGGCAAAAAACAAACACTTAATAATATCAACTATGGATGCAATATTTTGACAGTCTTTTGAAAAATGAAAACATTTCATAAAACATACATGTAACAAACTATTTCTTATCTAACAGTTACAATATTTCATCCTTGAAAATGGCTAAATGTATAGCCAAAAGTGCTCAGATTAAGAAAACATTCGGACAGTTTTTATATAATTTATCATGTGAAAAGAAAAAAAATTATTAGATCACATGAGAAATTGTATAAAAACCTAAAGATGCATGCATGCATACATACATATATACATGCATATACACACAGTTGTTTTCTGTTTTTTTTTTTTTCGACGTATGAGGGTCAAGCAATTCAGTTCCTAGGAACTGACAGCCAGACACCTGCACACATGATTTGATTATAGTGGTGAAGGCTTTGTGCAGAACCAACAACACTTTTTAAAAGTGGGGAACATAGAGATCTGGTGCACAATGTGCCACAAGGTCTCCAAACAACCCTCTGCAGGTTTTGAATTCAGTTATCCTTTTCCTAGACCAGTTGCCATCCAAGGCTATAGAACCCATAGCTGGGGGTAGAAGAAGAGAATTCATACCTTTCCCAAGGGTATTAGCATGTAAGTGAATGTAATGGATTCAACTGGAATTTGAACTTGTCTCTGATTTTTTCAATCAAGCTGCTATCCATTACTCCACCATACCTTCTCCCTCATATATATATATATATATATATATATATATATATATATATATATGTGTGTGTGTGTGTGTGTGTACAAACCTATCATTGAATGCAAAATAAGCCCAAGAAGAAATTAGAACACAAGTAGAATCAGTGTAAGACATGTCACACTGAGTGGGGTTTGGTGGCCCATGCACATTTTCACTGACCCTTACAGAAACAGCAAAGTCAAAATTAAATTGTGATGGTTTTGCTGAACAGATTTATTTGCATAAAGAAATGTATTTTCTTAATGCATAATAGACAAAGGGCTATCAAAATCTTTTACAATGAAAGGCATTAATTAAGCCTATTACCTAATTGAAGACAAAAGATGTCAAATAAGTCAATGTTGCTTTAAAGCAAAGACTTCAGAAATGAGTTTAAACTTTTGTAAAAACAAAAAAAAAAAACTCACCAGCAATAATTCGATACCAAGGAAGAGTGACATAGGTGAGGTAGGCATGAAGAGCAACACTACTGGCACGACGTCGTTCTTTAAACCAATGCCAAGGCTGACCAAACGAAGTCCCCCAAAAGCCGTTGTATTGCTCAGTTTCAGCAAGTTCTGAAAAGAAAAAAATATACATATTTCAAACAAACTCAAAATCAGATGTCGTTTGTATGTTCCTTTCATCCAGTTTCAGTTTTTAATGCCATAATTCATAGCAATATCCTTCCAGTAGCCAAATAGATGTTAAACACTTCCTGTCTGAACCCATAATAAAATTTAAGAATGCCATGCAAGAATATATAATTTCCTAGAATGTTGATTTGTAACTCATCATCAGGTGGAGATGCTTAGGACTTTACAATATGAATTAAAAACAATTAACTCTGCCTAAAAAGAACTATAGAAGCAGTTTCAACTTTTACAAATTTGTGATTTCATTTCAGAGAGGTTAATAAAAAGCAGATTTTAAGGATATCAAAATTTCAAGCATCCTACACAAATTGCTGGAGGGATTTCAGTTTTTGTTTTATATTTGTATGCATATTACATGGTAAATTTGGTTAAAGTTTTCAAAATATATATAAAAATGTTTTAAGCAGAATGTTATTAGTTAAAATCTGAAACAAAAATGCTTAAAACAAGATTAAAAAAAAAAAAAAAAAAAAAAAAAAAATTTAATAGCAAGGAAACAATCCAGGTAGTTAAATGTTATTAGATATTTGATAAAATATGTCAAAGTTGAAAAGGTTCAGATTTTCTTTATGAAAATGCTAATCCCCATGCAATAACAACATTCCTCAATGTAAATGGAAATGAGATTCTACCATATCCACCTTGTTCTCCAGACTTTCCCCACAAACCTCCTTCAACAAAAAAAAAAAAAAAAAGAATCACCAAGCATCAACAGCTTGAACAATAAATAATTTACCCAGAGGAATTCATCTTTAGAGCAAGATATTATTACACATAGGCAGATGAAGGGTGTTCAAGTGAAAAGTGATTAAACTTAATGCTTCAGTTTGCCATTACTTGCAGTGAAAAGTACAGCCACCCACCACATCTTTCCATTTGTTCAGAATTTCCTGGTTTAAATTATAAACACAAATTCCAAAATTCTGACCAATCTAACCTCATGGACGTAATGGCATTCTTGTGCCAAAGTAAATCTTTTGGTTTTCTTAAACGACAAACTATTATTTTTCAGAAATTCTTAAAGAAAAATATATATGAATAACAAAAAAATTAATTTCTAGCCTTTTTTTTGCACAAATTGATGCATATTTATTTGTTTTTTTTTTATATACTATTACACCCCACCAACTCAACTGGTCTCTAATTTTTCAGTTTCATTGACAATTGTCAATGCAAATCTGACTTCAATAGATTATCAATATAAAATTGATGTCAGTTCTTTTGCAAGTTTTTGTCGATATATTATTTTCTATTTCAGAAATTAACAGAAAAAAAAAAAAAAAAAAAAAATTATTTTTCTACAACATTTTTTTTTTTTTTCTTTCTCTTAAGTTAATTAAATTAGAAGCACCAAAGAAATTATTTCAGGAAAGAGTTTCAAGCAGTTTTAGTGGAGTAATAAATAAATAAAAAATACTTTCCATTATATTTGATGGAAAGTTTCCTTCACTCATTAAAGCTTTGCCTTTATTCAGACTTGCAACAAAAAAGTTAAGATCTGTACAAACAAATGGAGAGTGAAAAATAAAAATTTAAAATAACCAGAACATGCTTCTCTTACCAAAATTTGAAATAATAATAAATTCTCAATTGATAAGGTTTTTGTGTTTACACATCCTAGTGAAAAAAAAAAAAAAAAAAAAAAAAATTTAATCCAACAAGAGCAAGTGTTTGATGTTAACAGAAAATAGATATCACTTATGAAGTTGATGAGCCAAGAGATAAAAATCATTCATTTCGAAAAATGTACAATTGGCTATTAAAAAAAATAAAAAAAAAAAAAAAAAAAAATAAATAAATATACTAGTAAAAACAATAAAATTAAAATCCTTGAATGCATTTCAACTTTACTAAAAGATTAAAATTTACAGATAATATAACCAGGTTACATTAAATGATCACACCTACAGATTAATATGTGCACAAGTTCAAAAACAACAGTACTCAAACTCTATATTAATACTGTAAATTCTCCTTCAGTGTTAAAACTGGCCTGTACTCTCACATGTATACAATCATATAGGTGGCCAATACTATGCTGGGATTTATTATTACATGTCTGTTACACCTGTTGACACAAGGTAAGCAAACTGAATGGGTTAAGGACAGGGCTGGATTATGATCTTTTGGGAACCCCTAAGCTAATGAAATTATGAGAAGTGCCACCCCACCCCCGACTTTGCCACCCTCTAATTCCCTGCAGTCTTGAATAATATCTATCTCTCTCAGGGTCCCCACTCTTTTTATTAAATCAATTTTCAAGACATTTCTAAATTTTCCAGGACAGCACTCGTTCACAGAGGTTTTATTTACCATTACATCTAATAATGATACATTTAACCAGTTTTATTCTTACTTTTTTATGATGTAAGGTTAATGAAGTATTTTGGGTTCATTACTGACAAGTATATAAATGGATTTAATTGTTCGGTACTGGAGTGAAAAGAAGGTAGTAGTAAATTACCTGGACTCTCAGTTTATGGGACATACCCAAGCAGAGATGCTTCTTAAGAAAATGAAAAATTCTCTATCTCCACTTGATCCGAACAAGCTCCTACAAATATCTATAGATGACCCACAAGTAAAGTGGGAGTTTATGAGATTATTTGAGGAGGACAGAAGCAAGGAGGACCCGAATGCTCAAAGCCGTGGTTTCCATACAGTTCATGGGAGTTTTCAATGGGGTGAGAAGGAGACAAGATGGAAGATGAAAGCCTGAGAACCCTTTGGCAGATTTTTCATGATACACCAGCTAGGCAGGATGATTTCATTGAGTGTCACAAAAACCTCGAAATTCCCCCTCGAATTTTGTGCTCACAAATGGATAGAAGATTTGCCATCTGTACAGAAATTTATGAACCACTACAAAAAAAAAAAAATTCTGCAAGGTGGAACCAATATCAGAGTTCTATCTCTCAGTAAAAAAGGCTGTTGGTGACCACCTTTTTGAAGCCAAGCTACAAGTGTTTTTTTTTTTAATCTATATGGCAAGGCTGCTCAGACCCTTCCTTGAAGCATTTTCAAAAGCATACCCTGCCATTTTGGAAAAAGCTTAAATCCATCCTGGTTAATTTGCTTTCATGCTTCATGAAGAGAGATGTAATCAAGGCTAACAGTAAACCCTTACAATTGCTCAAAATTAAATGGTGTTGAACAAAGAGCTTTATGTACTATTGAAAAGAGGTTGACATTGGCTTTGTCACCAAACATGCTGATATCAAATCCTCTGAGAATCTTCCAGGCAACCAACTGCTGGGCACAGTTTAGGAAAGAATGTCTAATCTTCTCTCTACAACAGCAAAGAATCTGCTGGAAAAATGTCCACTTAATTATGTGGCAGTAAGACATTTAAGATCTCTTCATCCTTTGTTCATGATTAATGAATAAAAAAGTGCTGTATTAAAATTTGAAAATCTCCAACTGCTTCTGAATGTCAAATGGCATACTGCACAGCAACGTGACCAAATTCTCACTGAATATAAAAGATTACTGAGATAGCCCAACAAGAGTTCCTAGAGTAACTACAGAAGTAGCTCCTGTCAAATAGACATTTCTAGGAATTTTTTAAGAGGTAAAGTAGAATACACAAATCTGCGGAAGTTACTGAAAAACGTTTTCACATGGGCAAGCAACAGTTGAAAGGATACTCTGTAAACAAAGATATTTTGGTAGGTAACCTGAAAGAGAAGACATTGATTTTTCTAAGACTTAAACAAGATTCATTGTTGGATGGCACATTCAAAATAATATACTCAAATGCCTAATGCTGTATTGCAAATGTTCAAGAATGATGTATGTTAGTTATTTGAAGGCGGAAAAGAAAACAGAATCTGCAAATGATATTAAAAAGGAAAGACCTCAGCTCTGAAATCACAAAAGTGACCACAAAGAGACAAAAAAAGTAATGGTCAGCATCAAAGTATTGCAGGAAGAGGCAGATGCAATGGCAGAAGAAAACTGAAAAAAAAAAAAAAAAAAAAAAAAAAAATCGACAGGACTTTACACTGCTTGCAAAATACAATGCCTACCGCAAATTGCAGAAAAAAAGTGACCATTCTTGATATCACTTTGTTTAAATTAAAGGAAGAAAGATTACAAAGCTATAAATAGACAAACATCAGCATTCTTTCCAAAGCTTCATGTGTAGCACTTTATTTTCCGTAAATCCAAGTCAGTTTTTTTTTTTTTTTTTTTACACTGTGTTTTTTTTTTTATCCCTGGTTATTTATTTGACAAAAAAAAATTTAACTTGAAATCTCTATATCAGTTCATTTATGGCAATAATGCATCTATAGGGATGCCTATTATTATTATTATTCTATCCATTAAATCAAGTGTCTTCAACTGAACCAAAGATATTTCATCAAGTACTATTTTCCAACCTAAAAACATCATAAATCATTTATTTGAATAAAGAAAATAAAAAGTTGTTTTAACCTAATGCCCAGTGTCAATTAGCTTCAAATAAGTTATTCCCCTAAAAATAATGTCTACCAGCTTTTGCTTTTGTCCGACAACCATTTTTTTTTTGTTTACAAGGTATCAAGAAAAATGTTATCCTTTAAAAATGAAATTAGATTCTAATAAAAGTAATTTAATAATAATAAAAATTACATTTAAATTGCTTAATTGTCAATGTTTAGTTTACAAGTGTTTTTTTTTTCTTTTCGACAACAAAATTCTAATAATTAAATTTTGCTGTCAAAAAAAAAAAAAAAAAAAAAAAAAAAACACTGGCAAACATTGATAATTAAGCAATTTAAATATAATTTTTATTATTGCGTTATTGAATTATTTTGGTGAGCTTTTGTTCGTTTTTCAACTTTTGTGATCCTACCACCGCTCTGTTTTACTTTTAAGAAATATTTTTAGCAGAAATGTTCTTCAGTAAATACTCCCTACATAAAAGTTCAATAAAATAAATTTAACAACATACAGATCTTGTTTTAAACAAGTAAAAAGTTTCTACTTAAGATTCGTTTTTACTTAAATTACATTGTCCACTAGCGCTAGAAGCATTAATTTAAAGTTTTAAACATTAAATAAGTTGAAAACAAAAAAGTAAACATTTTGAATTGAATCCATTTTTTTTTTGTACTTAATAGCAAAATTTTGAATGAAAATGTTCTATTAAAAGTTTCATACCAACATTTACAATTAATTCACCTAATAATATTTTCCGTCAAAATTGACTATTTTATTCCTCAAGTGAGTGGTTTTGTAAAGTAACAAAAAATAGCATATGAACAATAATTTGTAGTCATATTTTTCAGAGGTGGGTTTTTGTTACTATAAAAAATTGAAAAGGAAATACAAAATATGAAATCCAAGGGAAATAATCTTATATTCACCCTGAAATTTGAAACCCATTTATATTTAAATATATAAAAAAAAAAAAAAAAAAAAAAAATTTATATATATATATATATATATATATAACCAACGTTATAACAAAATCAAAATAAATATAAGTTTGTTAATATTGATATCATTTCAGTTTATGAAAGTTATAAACCTCCAGAAAATTAAAATCATTGCTTTATAAAAGCTAGAGGGGCCCTAAGCTGCATCCTATATTAGCCTAAATCTGGCCCTAGTTAAGCATCATCTCATGTCTCAGAATGGGGGACAAATCTGACAATCACGTTAACCAATAAGTTGTTGAACATCTATCAGAGCAAGTCTAGTAGCATGGCATCATGTAGACTGGTGCTACAAAATCAAAGAACTGTATCAAATAACTGAAACCACATTATTTGAGGACTTTCAAGAACTAAAATGAACAGTACATGTAACTAAGAGAAAATAATGACAAAAATGTTGATGTTCAACCAAAAGGTTATGAAGAAAGTCCATATCAATAATGGAAAGAGTAATAACAATTACTGGACTTGAGAAACCTATTTTCCTGAAAACTTGCTTTAATAGAAAGATTTTATAAATTTCAACTGTAAGTAGCACTGGCTGCTTGGTCAATGAATGTTGAATATTTCTTTATGTATGTATGTATAGCTGACCATTTGTATTTGAAGATACTGGTCTACTAAGGCTGCTAGTCAATCCCTATTATAGACACTTGCTCAGGTGCATTTTGTGTTTATTCAACACTCACAGAGCCCACCTGTGGTTTATACTGCAACTATGCTGAGAAGACCTTAGCTACAATTTCGGGGAAAGAGCATGTTATCTAGTGTGATCAACAATTTAAACAAGGCCAGCACGCTCAAGCCCTCAGCCACAATGACTTGTGACTTTGTGCTAGCACATTTCTTTATAAGGGAACAGCTAATATTACCATTATCCTGTTGAAACAGTACATGCCCTTCTTGCAAAAATGTCAGCAGAACAGGTATAACAATGTTCTGGACATAAGTAGCACTGTTCAATATTCCCTCAGTATTTATTCATGCAAGCAACCAGGACCTGTTCTTATCACTCAACACAAAGTACCATTCACAAATGCTCCATATTGACATGCCTGGAGGTCATAGTTGCTTTGACCTTTATTATGGACATCATGATGTCCTTACTGTGTGTCAATATAAATGAAAGAGACAGTAGAAAGTAAAACTTATGTTCTTGCTCTAAAATGTAATAAGATGTTTAGATAATTTTGATTCAGTTGCCACTCCACTCTCTCTCTCTCTATATATATATATATATTTGGTTGGATAGATGTGAGTTTATATGTAAATATGTTAGCTCTATCTCTGATATTGAGCGCTTTCTAATAAGTACACAAGATATATAATATATAAATAATTATACATATATATATTTATTTATATACACTTTTCACACATATATATATATATATATATATATATATATATATATATATATAAAATCACTATAGAGAAAAGTTAAGGAGTTAATTGCTATCTTCACTTGCAGCTTAAGATTACTACTACTACTGTAATTTAATCAATTTCCATAGATTACATATGGAAAGAGGAAATAAGTTTTCATCATAATCTGACAAAATTTGAATTCATCATTCTTACCTTAGGAAACCAGTGCCTTACAAATTAAGTCACAGAAGCACACATCACTATTACATATTATTCTCTAACACATGTCTATCTGAGGTAAAAAAAAAAACAAATAAATGCTATTGTTTTTGAAAAGGTTTCAAACTATTTCAGTCTTTATATTTCATTAAATATTTTTATAAAAATTTTTCTTCATTTTGCAAAGTAAACTAAAGTGATTTTGTAATTAAGAAAAAAAATAAAAAAGTATTTTCCCCTCGCTTTGTAGAGAATTTAAGATCATCCAAATGTGTAAAGGTCAAAAGATAACACAAGCAATTGAAATTTTGTAGAATTTGTTCATATAAATAAACTGATGAGAAAGCAACAAACAATGCATATTTGGGAGAAGAGGGCAGCTAAGATGACCTTTTCAAATTAAAAGGTCAGAAATAAATCTGAACATCTATTTAAAAATAAAGATAAACGAAAACTGTTAAATATGAAAAATTATTTTTAAGTATATAACCTTTTTACATAAAATATTTGCTCATTATTTCAAATTTTTGTTCAACTCTGTAACAAAAGAACAGCAACATTTTTTTGTGACATTTTTCATAGATAAATCTGAAAATCAATTTAGAAAAAATTAAGTATTTTTTCTTGTAAACAAAAGTGATCAATAACTGATCAATGCAGATTGAAAATGACAAAAATGATGAAAAATGTCTGATGACCTTCAGTTGACATACTAAAAGAAACTAATAGTTTTCATGATAATTTACCAAATTAAACCAACTTATTTCTCTTGAAGAGTAATAAGACAAGCCTAAGTATTAAACTAAGATTAAGTAACAAAGATTCAAATCAAACAATTGGGACTTATTCTGAAAGGAGAAAAGCAGAATTCAGAAAACAGTTTTTTTTCTTATATAATCTCATCACAATATGTATAATTAAAAGAATCAAACTCTTTCATCAAGAATTTACAGAGTAAAAATTTGTAACAACTCTACAAATGCTTATTCAAAACTGATATCAAACAGAAAAATTCTGCATTAAAAGGATTTTAATGCAATGATTAATTTTAAGACAATTTGGTAAAACAATTAAAAATAATTGTGATAATATTATCATCATAAAAAGTGATAAGATGCCATAAAAATATCCATGAAATTATTTTAAGTAATGCAAAGAAATTCTCAAATTAAAATGTATATAAAAATAAAGACTAAGATTCTTTTAGCAAAAAACAATGGCTAGAAACAAAATGTTAATAATTAGAATTAAGCAAAAGAAAAAAAAAACATTCAGCAGATGAAATTATCAAAATCAAGTTCTACAAAAATGAGCATGTTTGTTATTGAGTAACATGAAAGACTAGCATTTCGGTACCATGCATTTCAAGTGGCAATTTTTATCAGTTGTCATTACCCACTTTCAAAGGAATTTTTGTAGCCATTAGTATTTAACCCATTTCTTCAACATAAAGCAGCAATAATGCACCATTGATTTAAGGATCTTACAAGACAAAACAGCACTTTTTAACTAGAACAATAAAGCCCCAATTTCAAAATGCAGCCAACTGCAACAGTCAACAAACATTTATGATTATTTATAAGATTTAATTGTTTTTTTTTTTGTAAATATCAATTAGATTTGGAAGAATATATTAATTTTTAAGGTAACAATAGAAATGTTTGTTTTCTTGGAGAAATAGGTCAATGCCCCAACAACCAAAAAAGCTGTGTGAAATGTGCAGATAGCCCTTTCAAGCACCCTGCCACCACTAGGCTGGGCTAATTAACTTCCACTAGTAAAGGAACAGTGGTAAAGACATATAACCTTCTGGAAATAAAATAAATATAACTAGACAGACCATTTCAGAAAAATATGCAAAGTAAACTTTAATAATGTCACCAACCAGAATTCCAGGCATTAAAAAAAAAAAAAAAAAAAAAAAAAAAACAACACAAACAAACGAAACAAGCACATTGATGGGGAACAAACAGAAAAAAAACTTTATTGAATAATTCAAGAGAAAAATCCAACAATGAAGTATTTAAGATAAAACCATATTTGATATTTAATAAATTAAGTTGGTTGAAAGAAAAAATAAAATAAAAAAAAAAAATTAATATAATTTTGGTGCAACACTTCATGTGGCACAATTTCTAAATTAGAAAAAGAGAAAAAAAAAAATTTTCAGAACACTTATGTGTATAAAACTAAAGCCCAAAATTATAAATATATATAAACAACAAAAGGTCTTTAAAAAAAAACAAAAAAAAAAAAAAAAAAAACACATTAACATAGGGTTTGCAAAAAGCAAATATTTCCTTTTCAACTAAATATTGTCAGTAATATTTCACCATTTAAAAATTAAATACATGCACCTGTTTTCTTCTGTTTCAGAAAAGAAAGAAAATAAGCATTAAAAAAAAAAAAAAATAAATAAAAAAAAATTTAAAAGTTCCTATAAAATTTATTTGCTAATCAAACTATCCCTTACATTATATTAAAAGGCAATATTTTTTTTTCCATGCAGTTTATTGATAAAGTAGCAGCTTTACATTCATCACTTTCAGGGCTTGGCAAACTGCTTTTGAATAGAATTTAAAAATCAAAGAACTCCACAGTAGCCATGTACAAGGCTAAAACATTAACCCATTGCTTTTTGGATATGACAACTGAATGACAAGTTTTGGTTTTTTTTTTTTTTTAAATAAATCTAAATTTAATAGGTAAAACTATTAACTTTCCAAATTATAAACAGGTGTTTTATGAATATGTAAAAAAAAAAAAAAAAAAAAAAAAAAATTGCATTTTTTTTTCATCTAATGTCTTATCTTAAACATTTGTTATGCAAGCCATTCTTAAATACTGCACCCATTTTTAATGCTTTCCTCAATGTCAAAATAGATAAAAGTCATTCCACATCCCAGTTAATACTTTCTACACAATGTATTTCACTCTTTTGCGTCTATGCAGTCACTCTGCAACAAGCTTATATGAAAAGGTTTCTAAACTGGTCATTTTAACTGTCTACTTGATCAGTTTGGAATATTTTTCACATGTTATCTTCATAACTTTTAAGCCATAGTTAATATTGTATTCCACCCTACTAAACACATCTTTTACAGTGATTTCAATTCAATGCTAAAATTAAATAATGAGACAGAAAGATACTATTCCAAGTTCCCTACCAAAAGCAAACACACACACAATTGTTATAAAGATTGTTCACATCTTTTTAGATTCCAATGTCATGTTCTTCAGTTACTCCCCTCTAAACCCCCAAAGTCAACACATTGTTACCATATCTCAAATATTCAGCTCTTCATGAAGACAAAAACCATAGAAATTCAAAACTAAAATCTTACCATATACGCTTTTTTCTTTTTAATATAGAGAATTTTCAAATTAGAAAATAATTATATTTTTGTAAGTAGGAGGCCATAGAAGATTTGCAGGTTGACTGTAAAAAGCTTACTTTACTATATTGATCAGCTTTATAAAAAACACATTAAAAAATTTCAAACTTTTAAAAAAGGTTTTGTTTTTAGCAACAGATCAAGTGCACAAGGAAGTTTTATTTTCAACTCTTAATAAAAGAATAACAGACACACAATGAGTGAAGGAGACAAACTGCATCAAACAAAGGGAAGTAAATAAAAGACACAAAATATCAAGTTGATTAGCATTTTTTTAATAAAATTCAAAATATTTTCTGCCTTTTTATATAGACATTATTAATTTAATAACATTAAGTATCAGTAAATTTTAAGCATTAAGATATGTTAGAGAAAAAAAAATCTTATTAGATATAAATCTAATTATTTCTATAGAAGTTAAAAGGGTTGTGCAAATGCAATTTGCATTGCTGGATACAGACAACAACTTCCAGAATCTAACTAATAAAAAGCTCCTCATTGTAACTAATGAAAAACCATAGCTATAAGAGGTAGTGGCTCAGCTAGTGGTGAAAGGAGCATTGGAAAGAAATCAAGCAACAGTGCTCCAAACAACAGACCTACCACATTGTGGGCAAACACAACACAGTATATGAGTGATCGACTGGACGGCATGTTTTTGATCCCCTAGAGAAAATTGAGAAAAATGACAGCAAAAAACAAAAGCAAAATATTTGTTCATATTAAAAATAAAGTAAAAGTAGCAGTAGCTGCAAAAGAGAAGTTAAAAGCATTTTATAAAGTCTAACTAGATTAAAGAACAAATAAAAATAATAAAAAGTTACATAATTTTTTTCTTAGACTTTCAGAACTGCTAAATAACAAAACATCAGCAAACACCAAGTTGAATATATATATATATATATATATATATATATATATATATACACACACACACACAATTTCACACTCAATATAATAAATGTTAGTCCAATCGAAACTAAAAATGTACAATCACTGATGTTTACAATTCAACACCCTCCATTGAAACATTGTGAGTGAATTCAAATTTTATTTATAAATTAAAACTTTCTAGTCAAATGTATATGGGGGAGACCCCTCAAACTAAAGATTCAATTTAGCTGAAATTATTGCAGATATATTGTACAAAATAAAAATTGAACTCTTTTATCTTAATTGGACAGTGAGAAGAAGTTGATACATGAAGAGATCTGGACACAAAAATTTGCAACCAGTTGGTTCCAAATTAAAATATCTTCAGCTGTAGAAATAAATAGACTTGTTCATGAAAGAAAATATTTTGAGTGTAACAACTGAATAGGTACAAAATTTGTGTAGATTCAAACAAATAAGAGAATTTCCTTGCATTACATTATATGGACAAAACACATACTCAAAAGATTTTCAGGTATTTTATAAAGTGCTTTTTCCCCCCGAGACATTACACAGCTTAACACTTTCAATATTTAGTTTAACAGGTTATTAAATCATGACAGACATTGTGGAGGATGTTTATTGAAACTCTAAAATGACTATTCAAATTTTCAATTTCTTTCAGCCCTTGATCAAACAGTAGCTAAATGTGATCCCGTCCATAAATTCTCTTTCAATTTTCTCTTCTCTATTTTCCAATACTTGCTTTTTATAATCCATTTTTTTTTTTTAATTCCACAACTTGCACTTTGGTTTAAAACTGCTCATTTACTTGTGCATGTTTGACTGATAAGGCTATTAACTCTTAACATTTCTCAAGTTGAGAAACACTAAAACTATAGTGGAAGCTTTTGTGCTTTTGAGTATGAAAGATTTTCTGATTAGCAGATTTGAATCTCTTTCTAAAGAGCACTTCAATCTGACTTGGCAGTTTGAAGCTGTCAAAGTTTTCAGAGCAATTATCTATTAGCTGGCAACTTATATTGTGAAAGCATTCCTCAGAATAAGCTTCTACTGTGGGTCTTTGCTAAGGACCTGTTCAGTGGTTTCTATTTCCTAATCAATATACCTCATTTGGCCCTTACGATTGTTTTGCCTAAAAGACTATCTGGCATTCCTTTACATCCATATTGTACTCTTCATTGGCAGGCAAGAATGCTTTAGAGTAGCACACATATTCATAATCTCCTCCTCTTGATAACATCTGAATACATCTACTGACCCTGTCACAAATCAGTTATTAATTATTTTGACAAACTTTGTAAATTATAATTTAAAATTCATCTAAATCAAAAAGAGAAAAGAAAAGAGAAAAGAAAAGAGAAAAGAAAAGAAAAGAGAAAGAAAAAAGAAAAGAAAAGAAAAAGAAAGAAAAGAAAGAAAAGAAAAGAAAAGAGAGAAAGAAAAGAAAGAAAAGAAAAGAGAAAGAAAAGAAAAGAAAAAAGAAAGAAAAGAAAAAGAAAAGAAAAAAGAAAGAAAAGAAAAAGAAAAGAAAAAAGAAAGAAAAGAAAAAGAAAGAAAAGAAAAAAGAAAGAAAAGAAAAAGAAAAAAAAGAAAAAAGAAAAGAAAAGAGAAAGAAAAGAAAAGAGAAAGAAAAGAAAAGAGAAAGAAAAGAAAAGAGAAAGAAAAGAAAAGAGAAAGAAAAGAAAAGAGAAAAGAAAAGAAAAGAGAAAGAAAGAAAAGAGAAAAGAAAAGAAAAGAGAAAAGAAAAGAAAAAGAAAAAGAAAAGAAAAGAGAAAGAAAAGAAAAGAGAAAGAAAAGAAAAGAGAAAGAAAAGAAAAGAGAAAGAAAAGAAAAGAGAAAAAGAAAGAAAGAAAAAGAAAAAAGAAAAGAGAAAAGAAAAGAGAAAGAAAAGAAAAGAAAAGAAAAGAAAAGAAAAGAAAAGAAAAGAAAGAAAGAAAAGAAAAGAGAAAGAAAAGAAAAGAGAAAAGAAAAGAAAAGAGAAAGAAAAGAAAGAGAAAGAAAAAGAAAAGAGAAAGAAAAGAAAAGAGAAAGAAAAGAAAAGAGAAAGAAAAGAAAAGAGAAAGAAAAGAAAAGAGAAAGAAAAAGAAAAGAAAAAAAAGAGAAAGAAAAAGAAAAAGAAAAGAAAAGAGAAAGAAAAGAAAAGAGAAAGAAAAGAAAAGAGAAAGAAAAGAAAAGAGAAAGAAAAGAAAAGAGAAAGAAAAGAAAAGAGAAAGAAAAGAAAGAGAAAGAAAGAAAAGAAAGAAAAGAAAAGAGAAAGAAAAGAAAAAGAAAAAAAAAAAAAAAGAGAAAGAAAAGAAAGAAGAGAAAGAAAAGAAAGAGAAAGAAAAGAAAGGAGAAAAAGAAAAGAAAGAGAAAGAAAAGAAAAGAGAAAGAAAAAGAGAAAGAAAAGAAAAGAGAAAAGAAAAGAAAAGAGAAAGAAAAGAAAAGAGAAAGAAAAGAAAGAAAAGAAAAGAAAAGAAAAGAAAAGAAAGAAAAGAAAAGAGAAAGAAAAAGAAAAGAGAAAGAAAAAAAAAGAGAAAGAAAAGAAAAGAGAAAGAAAAGAAAAGAGAAAGAAAAGAAAAAGAAAGAAAAGAAAAGAAAAGAGAAAGAAAAAAGAAAAGAGAAAGAAAAGAAAAGAGAAAGAAAAGAAAAGAGAAAGAAAAGAAAAGAGAAAGAAAAGAAAAGAGAAAGAAAAAAAGAGAAAGAAAGAAAAAGAAAGAAAAGAAAAGAGAAAGAAAAGAAAAGAGAAAGAAAAGAAAAGAGAAAGAAAAGAAAAGAGAAAGAAAAGAAAAGAGAAAGAAAAGAAAAGAGAAAGAAAAGAAAAGAGAAAGAAAAGAAAAGAGAAAGAAAAGAAAAGAGAAAGAAAAGAAAAGAGAAAGAAAAGAAAAGAAAAGAAAAGAAAAGAGAAAGAAAAGAAAAGAGAAAGAAAAGAAAAAGAAAAAAAAAAGAGAAAGAAAAGAAAAGAGAAAGAAAAGAAAAGAAAGAAAAGAAAAGAGAAAAGAAAAGAAAAGAGAAAGAAAAGAAAAGAGAAAGAAAAGAAAAGAGAAAGAAAAGAAAAGAGAAAGAAAAGAAAAAGAAAGAAAAGAAAAAAGAAAGAAAAAAAGAGAAAGAAAAAAAAAGAAAGAAAAAAAAAGAGAAAGAAAAAAAAAAAGAAAAAAAAAGAGAAAGAAAAAAAAGAGAAAGAAAAAAAGAGAAAGAAAAAAAAAGAGAAAGAAAAAAAAAGAGAAAGAAAAAAAAAAGAGAAAGAAAAAAAAAGAGAAAGAAAAAAAAAAGAAAGAAAAAAAAAGAAAAAAAAAAAAAGAGAAAGAAAAAAAAAGAGAAAAAAAAGAGAAAGAACAACATGAAACATCACCAGCAGCAGAGCTTATACAGATAACAGTACAGAAAGTTAAATGACAGAATAAAAAAAAAATTAAAAAGCAAACAATAAGCCAAAGGTTCAAGTCTCTCCTATAAAATATTCCATCTTGAAACTATCAGAAGTCTGCAGTCTGAAGATTAAGTAAATCAATGGAAACAATTTCTATTTTGGTGATAAGATTTTAGAAGTAGCATGGATTTACACAAGTAAAAGATAATTTTGACACCGATATTTTGTCTGCTCCTGCTTACACATTTTTTTTTAGCAGAAAAAAAAAATAAAAATAAACAATTACAACACTGATCCTGAATGATCAACTAAGGATTTTACTCAATATCAATGTAAATGTCTTAAGATAACCATTTTATTCAAATAAGAATTAGCTTTATTTTAATGTAACAAATATTTCTGAGTAAACATTTAACTTTATAAGTCAGAATAAATTAATAACTGGAATTAGAAAAAAAAATAACCAAGAGGATTTTAAATTCTGGTTTCAAAGCAAATTGGCCCACCTCATTGAAAGAAAAAACTGTCAACACATTCCATCTACAATTTTCCTTATTCTATACTCACTTAAGACATGACTAAGATCTATTTGTCTTTAATGTTGCATCCTGCAATATTAGCCATATTTGCATTTCAGTTTGAAGTGTGAACTTTCTTTTGAATAGACAAGTCTTAAAGGTTAAAAATAACTGAACAGTGGGGAGCTGACCAATGACAATAGAATTTAGATTTAAAACAAATGTATTTCTCAAAAGGGAAAACAAAAAGGCTTAAAACAGATTAACACATATCTTTCTAGTGTCAGTAAATGGAAGTTTCCCCCCCACCACCACATATATTAGGATAATCTTGCTTAAAATTAATATATTCATGATTTCAAATGAAAACTTGGAAATTTTCCAACATATTTCAGTGAAATTTTCACTTTTCATTTTTATAGTTTATAATTATACTTCAGATATGGAAAAGGTGTCAGTTTAACATGATACCAGGAGGAAAGGGTAAAAAAAAAAAAAAAAAAAAAAAAAAAAAATGCAAAGGCAAAATTAATTAAAACCCAAAGCAAATTATTTAACTCTTCCAGACTTGTCACAGTAAAAAATACACTCAGTACTGAGAAAACCAGAAAGTGAGAGGAGTTAAAAACAGATTAATCAGTAAAGAACTTTTCAAGGGCTTGCAATTATCACTTGATTTTAAGCAATTACATTTAACTAGTAATTATGTAGAATTACAAGATTAAAGTGATTGAATAAAGCGATTTCATTGCAATAAAATTTAAATGTTAATCTTTACTGTTCTTTTAAAGATTTGATCTCTGGAAGAATCTTGTATGGAACCATGGTAAGATAACATTGCTGGCAGAATTTGATTAGAACGTTCTTGGTCAATATCAATGAAAATTAAAACAAAAGAAAATATGGGTCTTAAAAATTATAACTGCAATAAAAAAAATAAAAATTAAAAAAAAAAAAAAATTAAAAAAAAAAAAATAAAATAAAAATTTTTTTTACAGATATTAAACAAAAATAAAAAACACAAAAATTAAATGTTACAGAATTAAATCTCAACTACTCAGAAAATATGATCCTTGAATGACAAATTAGAAATCCTATTAAGTTTAAAAAATAACTACTGTCATGGCTCTTTCATCCAGTCAGTGAAAGAAAATAAGAACATTAAAATCATATGGCAATGTATAAAGAGATTTTCATAATAATAAAAGAATATAAAGTATAATGAAAAAAAACTTTCTAACCATCTTGTATTGTAGCAGCTTCAACTTCATGACAATTGTCTGTTCCAATGTTATCTACATTTTCAGTTTCAGACCGAGACTTCTTAATGTTGAGCTTGCGGAAACTTCCTCGCATAAAAGAGCCAACTGTGGAACTGGGGTCACTCATTCTGCGTTCATTGTAAGAGTTTTGCTGAAAGTAAAACAAGCAAAGTATTAAAAACTTCAGCATTTAAGAATTTCATGTTCTGAATCATCTTTATTTGCAGCAATCTCCTCTTTAAAGCAAGCAAACCAAGAAGAAAGAAAGAATTAAATCAGTTCTGAGCAAGAAGAGAAGCAGGGGGAAGTTTAGTATTCTGAGATCAAAGTATTCATTTGTTTAATCATGCAATCAAATTTCATCAACTTTCCCTACCTTGAAAGGAGGAAACATAATTTTGCAGCAATTTGACATGCTTTTAGCATTTTTTTCCAGATCAAGTGACATTAATAATAGTAAAAAAAAATAATCACAATTCAGAAGTTTTTATATGGACATTTCAATAAAATCCCAAAAAGACAAAGTTCAAAGTAATTCCTATTATAAAGATACTGACAAAATACTGAGTTTATGATGCTATGAGATGAAAATTCAAATTCCCTTAAGAATTTTTTTTTATAATATAAGTGGACACTGAGATCAACACAGAGTGGCAACAGTGTTTCATGCTCGAGTGCAATCTTCAGGCCTAAACAAGTGATGGCTTTAAGTTTGGGTTCAAGCATGAAAGACTTGCCGCTTGATGTTGACCTGTGTCCACTTTTATATTTACATATGTTCTATCCTTTTATCCATAAATATATTATACCTTAAAACTATATTTTTATCATATATAATTTACATCTATTAATGTCACTTAAAAAAAGCATTAAAATTTGTAAATTGAAGAAAAAAGTGGAACCTGAAGTAAATAAAGAAATCGAGTTGACAAGCTTCAGATAAAGAAATAAACGTTGAAAATTAATAGAAATTAAAGACAGCATTTTTAAAACAAGGAATTCTGAACTTAGACAAACCAACACTTTTCTAAGAAACCATTTACTAGCATAAAAATCTGCAAGAAATTCACTGAGGCCATTTGAGTTTTTCTAATCACATTCATAGCAAGTGTTACAAAACAAAACTGTCAGTCTTGCAGTTTCACAATAAGAGAAGAAAAGTGGATGCCAATTTAAGTTAACATCTGTTTTTACAGTATTTTGTATTTTAGCCCAGACAAAAACTATCTATTCTAACAAGTAGTGTCAGACGTCTAACATGCCCATGTAACCAAAATAGGAGTAATATTCACCTAATCTTATATTTTCTTTTGAGCATCAGACTATACCAAACAAATAATTACCTATTAGGCAATAAATTGTAATAATTACCCAATCTTATTTAGTTTAATTTACTTTTCCTCATACTTTTAACATATTTTAGAATATTCATGCCCAGCCCTATAGCAAAAAGCAGAAAATAGCAAAAAAAGCAGAAAATAAATATCTGGATTTATGAACCCTAGTTTTACCTTTTATTCTTTACATTTATTCAAAAATAGGGGAGAAAAAAATAGGATCAGTTTTTGCAATCAAATTGCATATAAAACCTGATAACCCCAAAACAAACACTAGGCTCACTTTGTCATCCTTGGATAATTTTCCGGCCATTGTATCATCCTGAAAAAAATAATAATAGTTCAAGTGATAAGCAGCATTTGATGCTTGACAGGATTCAAATGAAAAGCAATCACAGTGAACTTATAGACTTGCAGACAATGCATTCCACAGTTGTATTCCATTAGCATGCAGAACAGAATTAAAGTTAGTTGTTAACAGTCAATGCACACATTAAGACAACAGAAAAAAGTGCTCTGACGTTTTAGCCATTACTATCAAATGGAGACCAATAAGGTCATTTTTTATTTAGAAAAAGCAATTCTGCAAAAAAAAAAAAAAAAAATATACAAAACATCTCCACTGGATAGATCGAGAATTATAGTTATTTCAAATTCACCTTCCCTACTTCATTTAATTTTCCAGATCCACTAGAAACACTTCTGGTATAAGTTTAGAATTTGTAAAATATTGACACCTATATTCTAATATCCATAAAAAGTCATCAAATGAATATAATTTTAATTTAATAGGTCTTTAATTATAGGGCTGAAAAAAAAAAAAAAAACAAACAGACTCACATGTCTGGACTTTTTACTGATAAACACTTTGTCAAATAGATTTTTCTATCAACAACAATTGTTTAAAAAGATATTTTACTGACAGGATTTTTGCTGAATATTTTTTAAAAATATATTATACAATATGGGTTAAAACCAACTTTAGTGACTGCTGTTGTGTAAAGAAAAAAAATTAAAGTTTAATTTTTAACCATTTAAAAATAGTTTATGTTTCTGTCAAATAGTTTTAATTATACCAAGATAAATGTGCACTCACTGGCCAAAATATAAAAAAATTTCTATAAGAGTTACTTTAAGAAAATGGATTTAAAATGTGTATAGTGAAAAATACATTTTCTACTAACAAGTGTAACCAATAAAGTCATTGAAAGATTGAAGTGGCTGCTTGATAAATACAAAAATACAGATAATTTAGATTATTTGCAGTCTAATGCTCACAATTTATAAGGTTGCTTCATATTCTTAGAAAAAAACTAAAAACATTGTTTATTGTTTTTATATAAAAGTTTATAGTATAAAAAAAATGAAAACATTTAATAGAAACTGACAAATGCAGATTTGTTTTATATGATGTTCTTAGAATGATTTGGAAAAATAATTGCTTTTGTTAAGCTTTAAATAATCAATCAATCAATCGAGATAACTTATTGACTTGAATGTTAAGAACTGAATTAGAAGAAAAAAAATCTCTGTTGACATACCCCTCAATGAAAACTCCTGCTAGTAAAATTCCTTTTGACAACAACAAAAAGTTTCTCAGCAAAATGTTTGACTTTTGGACTTTATGCTAAATGCATTTTTATATATTTAAGAATTTTCTATAGCATTAAATGATAAATAAAATACATTCAACAAAGCAAAAGGGGAAAGAACAAAAAATGGAATATTTAAAAAGTTATGTTTATGTATATATTTACTGCTTATTTTAATTCCCAGACTACATATAAATTTATTTTTTTTATTTTTTATACTGATTGTCAGATGTAAAAGAGTAGAATTTCCAAATTCTCTGTCTATAAAACATGCACATTAATTCTTTAAAATGTTCTCTGGAAATGATTAAATATTCTTAGGTTTCAGACTTCCTGGAGGAAAAGCTGAAACTGACTGAAGTAGAGAGGATAATTAATATCTATTTTTCTGATTGCTTTCTTGTCTTCTCCAACCGCCACTCAAAAATGTCTTTATACATTTTCATTTAGTCTCCTCATCTTAAACCGTTAAACGAGACTAAACATTACGTCAAAGTCACAAGTTTTTTTTTCTGCAAAACTTTCTTTAAATGTTGGTAGTTGCTGAAATTGAATTTAGTTGAATATCATTTGATGTTTAAATTTGAGAAAATCGTCTTGGCAAATCATGACATGTCCAGAAACATTGATTCAAGTATCCACAAGCAAAACATCAAGAGAAACATAAAAACTAAATTTTTTGATTCAGTATATATCATAAGAGAATAGAAATATTGACTGACCTCATCTTCAAAATCATCAACAGGGAAATTCTCCATATCTGGGGTCTCAGGACCAGATCCTTTCACCCTGCTAACTGCCATTTCAGCAAATCCTTTTCCATGAGGACCTCGCATACGCACAAATTCAACTCGTTTATGTCCTTTAAACCACCCTAATGACATTGTGTGTGCCCAACGAGATGTTAGACTTGCCTGGAAAAAACAGCATTGAATATAAGAGAAAGCTTCTCATATTCAAGAGTCAATTTTATAATCGTGGATTTTTTTTTTTTTTTTTTTAACCTTTTGAGAACTTTGGCATATTGTTCAACTTATAGTAATTTATCTATCACTAAGTATAACCATCATACAAATGGTATGAATTGCTGAATGTAAGATAGTAAAGAAAAATGAGTAACACGAGTAGAAAAAAAATATATATTTACAATATTTTTTTTTTAACAAATCAAACATCTGTTGCTCAAGTGTACAAACATTTCACATATAATCCTTGCTGTTAAATGTTTCTAGCACAAAAATTGCAGGTGTTCTCTGCAATTTTTGACAAGATGCATCAATAAATCTATTTAAAAAAAAAAAAAAAAAAATCATTAAATAGCAATGTAGGTTGCACATGCATTTTATGAAACAAAAGCATAATATCCAAATTAAATTTTTTCTTCCTACAGAACAGGATCCCAATATCTCAATGTCTCTCATAAAAACTTCCTGCCCACCCCCATTCACAGATACAAAGTTTTTTTTAATAAAATTCAAATGGCAACTTTATTTGGATCCAAATTTTGCCTAATAGTTAATCATTTCAAATATTAATGGATTTCTTTAAAAACATTGATAAATTCTCCATTCAAAACTAATCAATCTAATTTATAAGTAGATTTTTGCAGTTCTTAAAGGAAACAAAAATTAAAGACATCTCCATTGTATATTCGTTTCTTTCAGATTTCGTCAATGTATTCAATGAGGAAAAAAAAAAAAAAAAAAAAAGTAGAAAATTATGATATCAATTTTAATGACATTAGAATGAAAGTACAGAAAAAGTAAACTTACTCTAGCATCATAAACCTTTTTAAGTGCTTCATATTTGATAGAACCAAGGAAGATAACACCTTGAAATTTACCATCATGGTCAGTGGCCACCAGTTCCACACAGATGATTTCACTGTCTCTCACAATAATATCAGCAAATGCCTAAAATATTTCATAACATTTTTTATAATTACATTGGTAAATATTAAATCTTTCAGTTTCTTACTGATCTTGATTTAAAATAAGAAATTCTTTCAGATTCTCATTCAATAATTAATATTAAGTTAAAGTTTTCATCTATCTAAAACAAAAATTATATAGTTAAGCACAGGTCTTTATAGAAGAAAAAAATTCAACTAAGTTTTTGTACCTTGACAATAGACAAGTCATGTGAAGAAAAATTGATGGTATGAAAAGCAAAAACCATGAGAAAGCATCAGTGGGTGGAGATGATTGGGTTGCTTTAAGGTAGAGTAAGGGTTAAGAGCTAGTCTGGGTGACAATTACTTATCAATAGAAAGTCATATTGAATAGCCATTTCACTGGGTGAACCGTATTTGATGCTTTAGGCAAGCTATGAAAATAAGCTAGAGCACCTTGTGGCATAATGGTTAGCAGGCTTTTCACACAGTCTATAACTATAACTTTTCAACTTCAAAATGAGAAATAATCAAATTCAAAATGAGAATTAATATAATACTTATAAATTTAATATTTATTCTTTTATTTTTACTTAAAAAGGGATATAAAAAAAAATATAAACGTTCCTAAGAAATTTATTTAAAAGATTACATCATCTAAGTTAATTACAGAGGGAAGTAATCTCTGTATTCCAGATACAAAGTTAGTGCAAGTCTCAGGGGAAATATTATTAATTGCCTCGAAGAGCATCGTTTCTAACTTGCTGAGGCGGAATTTTTTAGTAGTTAAAGATCCCTGGCCATCACCTCTTAAAATCCCAACAATTGAGTCTGCCATACTTCTTTTTAAAAAAGCTTTAATGACTGACCAAACCTTTTCAATGGGATTTAACATCGGACTATAGGGGGGGCAAGTCTGAAAATTTGATGTTGCTTAAATTCATTCTCCTCCACAACTTCAATTGAAGTATAGCAAGGAGCGTTATCAATAACTAAGACAACTCCCCTTTCATAAATTTCATTTGCCTTTCTAAGGCACTCCCTGGTCCATTCTTTCGCATCCTCTTTTTTAAAAAAAAACCCTCTTAATTTTATGATTAATTAATCCATTATTACTAATACATCCAATAACATGGATGTTATTTCCCCTGAATCCGGCTGCGACTGTAGTGCACCTCGTGTCCTTTTTAGAGCGAACTTCTCTTCTTGAAATATGGAGATTAACATTGGTTTCATCCATATAAAGAATTGGCACACTGAAATTCTAATAAAGCTACTGCACAATCCTTACATTTTGCCTTATTGACATTATTATTGGCAGCTTCTGGTTCATAATGAACCGCTTTTAAAGTAAAGGCCATGGAGTCCAAGTGCTTTCTTTCGTCACACGAACCTCATACTTTTCGACCAACTTATTTACAATGTCTTGAAGATCAACCCTAGGAGAGTTTTCAATTAATTTGGCCATAAAATTCTTATGCTCTTGCGTAATTTTATATTTTCTTGCTCCTCCCCTAGAGTCACTTATCAGCACCCTGGTCTAACCAACAGTAAGCTGTTGGCAGAGGCACACCAATTGTTCTGGCCAGGTCTTTCCAATTTCCTGCTGCGGCAGGTGTAGCTAAAATCTGGGCCTTTTTTTCGCCAGCTACAGTTTTCTTGAGGTAAGTCCTCTTTGGAGCTGTTTCTAATTCTTCTTCAGCTTCTTTTGTAGAGGTTTCTCCAGCATCAGCATCAATTTGCCTATACAGGACTTTCTCCTCCTACTTTTATTGTGAGCTCACCCAATGCTTTCTTGGCCTCTAAGTTGTTTGTATTTTGGTTTTTTCTTCATCTATATAATGAATACGAACAGTCAATTTCCTTACTCATGGGGTAAATTAATTGAAAAAATAATTTTCAATTTACCAAAAAAAATCTCATTTTGAAGTTGTTTATTATCATTTTGAAGTTGAAAAGGTATAGACTGTTCAATTCTCACTTTTAGCTCTAAAACTTATGGCCTTGTAACAGATTATACTTTAGCAAACTACTGGACACTTTAGTCTGGAGTAATGGCTAACAATCTAGGCTGTTTGACCAGTAATTCAGTGTAGGAAGTTTTATCCTTACCAAATGCCCCATATTTGTAGCCTTTTGTCAAAGCTAAGGCCAGCAAAGAAGGGAACCTTTATAAAGTAATGACTTGTCTTGCAGATCATTATTAGTACATTTGATTTTGACTGGTTGTTCTATACTTGTGGAAAAACCAAGCAATGCTTAATAAGCAGACGGGCTGGAGGCAAAATGGTTAGTGGATTAACTATTGCTAGCAAGTTAACCTCACAAAAGAACCCACACCTTTAGCATATAAAGGTTAGTAAATTACACACAGAAAGAAAACTCCCCTTTCCTCCAATAGAGGATTTACATGCTGAGGCATCAAAATTTCATAAGTAGCAAAATTTGACAAAAATAACAATGTCTTGTAACAACTGTGCATGTCTGGATCAAAAAGGTAATGGCACCGTCAATAAACAAAAAGCCAATGGAGGCAATGTGATGGTTAAGGAAATTCTCTGCTATGAAACAAAATATTGACATTCACATCAAAAGAACTTGTTGCATACCACTGATCTCAATATCATTGAAGAAGACCAGATAAACTCTTATGGCAAAACAGTCTGCTACAGTATCTTGCTGCACAAGTTATATGGGAATGATTTCAGAAACCAAGAAATCAATTTACTGTGCTAGCTACCAAGTTAGTGCTGCAGAAACATCACCACATAATTTGTAGTAGTTAAAAAATGTACTATTAATATACTGGCACCAGTTTCCAGAGGAATACTTTACAGACCCTGAAGAACTTATACCTTATCAGGTAAGAGCTGTTTTGCAGAATGTGAAGGACGACTAATACAGTTTGTTTTTGTTTAAAGGGAAATAGTCATAATGTTTCAACTTATCAATGCATTTGGTGAGTCAGGTCATAAATTGTAATGTAAAAAAAAAAAAAAAAAAAGTTACAAATTTCTGATGTGTTTAATGTTCTTTATTCAGATCTAGAATGAAAGATATGAAGTTCCTTCAGTCAAATACTGAATCCATTTTGTTCAAACACCAACAATTGCAGTAAAAGTAGGAATGCTTTAATACTTCATCTCCCCAACTGATTTACTGACTTCTTGATGGTAACTAGCTAGTCCTTTCATCTAGGTTTTCATAAACAAAGTCATATAATGCATATGTATGCTTAAGTCACATGTAATACTGAAATACCAGTTTTGAACACCCTGCTATGACCTTCTGTAAGCAAACTATTTTACTGAATATGTTAATACAGTCCGAAACAATGTTAAGTTCACATTTGACCAATGAATACGGTTTCCTTTTTACTTATAGAAAGAACTACAAGTAATATATCTGAAGATTTAATGTATTTCAGGAATGGCAGGTAGAAGAGAAAAATGCATGATGCATAAAAATGAAATTTGCTTTTCGCCATTGATTCAAGCTGTCATAACAAACTGGAGCTCTTTTAAGAGTAGGAAAAATGAAAATAAATTTTTCAAGATAAAAATATTAATTAAATATTTGAAAATAAATAGAACAATAAGTTTCATATCTGATCAATACAAACTTTAAATAATAGAGAAAAAATATAACTTATTGCATTAAATGAAATATCAGTCAACCCATAGAGTTAATTTAACTTCAAAGAAAATTGGAATTTTCATTTAAGGTCCATACCAATTTGATAAATATTGTCTGAAATTAATAATTCTAGTATTCTCATTTGCGGTTTCATCGCAATCTTTAAGAATTCTTTTTACAAGTTTATCAAAAGTAATATGTAAATGTATGTTTGCATTTTCTTTTCATGAAAAAGAAGAAAAAAGAATTGATGATGTTTATAATCAAAGATCCAATGCAATAAAGAAAATTTACCTCCTCAAAATTGTCCACAGAATAAAAGATATTTGGGTAAGCAATTTCCTCCTCAGTCCCTTTACTGTCCATTCGCCTTCGACTAGGAGATGGGTAAACTTTCTAAAGAAAGAAGAAAAAAAAAGATATTACAGACACAGCATAAAGAAATACATTGTTCTTTAAGATTAAAGGAATCTTGTCTATAATACGATTCTTGTCATTTAATGGATATTTACCACAATTCAATTTTCTGTGCACAAGTGTTTTCTAAATAGGTTTCATTGAATCAAGATACTTCATTGCAAGCTCTTTATAGTTTAAGTAATCTAATTGTTTAAAGTTTCAAATTGTAAGTAACTGCAAAACAGTTACCAAAACCTGGACAACTGTACTTAAATGAAAAAGTAAAAATGCAGGACAAACCTTTACAACACAGTAAAAATTTTAGAAACCATATCAGTGAAATCAGCAATTGTCACTGCAGATTAACAAAAATATAAAATTTGGAAACAAACTATAAAAACTGCAATTAATTTAAGTTCAATTTTCTGAACTACTGAAGAAAAATACAATCAAGGTACTTGTGCAGGTTTCATTCCCTACCCACAATAGGTGACTTTTCAAAAACAGCCAACTTATTTATAATAATAATCATCATTATAAAAGCATTTCACGTCATAATATTTGTATATTAATTTAAAAAATATTGATAGTGTAAAAAAAAAAAAAAAAAAAAAAAAAAAAAAAAAAAAAATAATAATAATATACCTGTGTAAATTTTTTTAATATTTGAAGATCCTTTTCACTTGTTCGTGTGCAAATGGCACATGTTACAGTGTATTCAAACTGAATAGAAAGAAAATGCAGATAAAATTAGATACTGTTGCCCAATACTATTCAGGAAAGAAAAATCAATAATACATTGAAAGTTATACGTCATGTTAGCCAGATGATTTCAGATTTCACCCCCTTTCACTTCAGAAAGATTTTCATAACTATTTAAATAAAGGAAATTAGGAGCATTAAAATATTTAAAACAGATAAGATGGTAGCTAAGAGAGCAATAGAGAGACGGTCAAACACACACTATTCAGGTTTACTTAATTGAAGGATTATTATTGAAATTCTTAGACACGCATTCTTGAATTAAACCAGAAATGAAAGATGAATCAAAAATGTTTTCAGTTATGACTAAATTTCTAATATTTAAATAATATTAGAGAGTTGTACCTTTTGACCCACAAGAGTTTATTACTTTGTTATCAGACATACAACTTTACTTATAAAAAAAAAAAAAAAAAAAGTATCATGATCCTTAAAAGCAAATTTAAATAATTACATATTATGTAAATGTGTGTAGGCTACAGAACTGTATAACACTCAAATCAATTTTACAAATTCATTACTGAATTCAACATTTTCTGGGATAAAATAAAAAATTGTCTATAAAAAAAAAAAAAAAAAAAAGAAAAAAAAAAGCTAAAAGCAACTAAAATCTATTTAGTTGCTAAGTTGAGAGAGCATGTCAACAAATTAAAAATAAAAAGTGTATAAATTGAAGATTTAAAAACAAAACAAAAACAACAGTTTAATGCTTAAAATTGGTGTGCATCTTTTCTTTTGCCATCTTTTCCTTCTCTTCAGAAAATTATTAATATTTGATTGATTAGTCATTTGCCATAAATAAGATCCACCAAATAATTTCACAAACAAAAAACCAACCTGATGTAGAATGAGATTTAAATAAACAGTTTCTTCCCAGTCAATACCCCGATCAACAAGAGCTGGTAGTTTTTTGGAATCTCTCCGATAGACTTGAATTTCAGTCTGCAAAAAAGAAGATTGATGATCTGTTCACTTAATTTTATGAAATGATTTTCACTGCAGCAGACAATTACTGAATTACTTGTGTCATTCATATCAGGTAACCATGTGTGAATGCTGGATTCTTTTACTATAAAGGCATAATAGTAATCATTAAAGTTACAGTTTGTATATAAGACTAGTTTTAAGGGGGTGTGGATTTTATTTTAAATGATACTAGATAATTCCAAATATTTGACATTATATACAAGGCAGATGTAAAGGTATTTTTCTGCTTTTCTTTCAGGAAAAAGCTTTAAGGAGAACAATGTAAATGAAAAATACCTCAAAGTAAATCTTTGACATAATGTAACCACAATTAATTTATAACTAGAATTCCAGTGGATTAAATTGAAGCTTTGTATATTTCATAAGGATAGAATAAATAAAAAAAAAAATAAAGATAAAAAAATGAAAACTTAGAGACCTTCGACACTCAATGACCATAATAGAGAAGTGAATGTACCATAAAACTAATTTACTTTCTAGAATGAGACTATTACTTTCATGTACAACTTTCAGAACAAACTCAATGACCTTGACAAATAAGGTATTAATAAGTATTTTTAAACATTTTGCATACAATTTAAAATTAATCAAATATCTATGTACATCAGCCATTTGCTCAATACATAAATAAAACTATATAAAAGAAAAATATATATAAAAAAAAAAAAAAAAAAAAAAAAAAAAAAAAAGAAAAATGAAACAATGGATTCAGTACCCAAATGTAAATAAGCTAAGGAGAAACTAAACAACAATCACTTAAAATTATTTTCTTAAAATTATATACAACAGAAACTACAATAATGGCACCTATTAATACATATCAAATTATATAATTTAACATGTAAAGGCAGGCAGAATGTTGTCAATAAAAGAACTCAATAAATATCTAAACCAATAATTATCAAAACTTATAAAAATTAGAACTTTTTCTTTATGCTTGCCATATACAGTAGCGTCCAAAACTAAGGGACAAAATTTTAAAACCTAATATTTGTTAGAAATAACAACTGTGAAAAGCTGAAATTTTGACAACTGGTAGTCGTTATCATCCATAATAACATACTAAAATTTGAATCATTTGCAAAGGATAGAAAAGAATTATAACAATTATTTATTTATTTTCAAATTTGGAACATCCAAAAGTAAGGGACAAAATTGAGAAAAACAATGTAAATGGCAAAAAAACAAAAATACATGTACAATCAATATTTAGTAAATGAGCCCTTGCTCTCAATGACAGCTGCATATCTTCGACTACAAGAACGAATCAGTTCTTGACAATCCTCGATACTAATTTTAGACCACTCTTCTTGAAGCTTCACCCACAAATCCTCCGTGTTAGTGGGATTTCTTTCCATAACTTTCACTCCCTAAGGTCTTCCAAAGATTTTCTATTGATTTAAGTCAGGACTTTTGCGGTGGTCAATCCATAATTTCCAAATCTTGCTCGCTAAGGTAACTCATTACCACCTTTGCCTTGTGACATGGGGCATTATCTTGCATAAAGGTAGCCCTATCGAAACCTGAGTTCTGTATGATTGGCACAACATGATCTTGAACAATGTTTTATAGATCTGATAATTTACACGAGTTTGTAAGTGGACAAGAGGCGTTGTACCTTGGCTAGAAAACATTCCAAATACCATGACGCTTCTTCCCCAAACTTGACAGTTTTCTTAGTACACTTTGCACTTAATCTTCACCAATACGTCTCTTTACATTGTTTTTTTCCATCATTTCCAAATAAATTAAACTTGCTTTCATCACTGAAAAATACTTTTTGCCCAATTTTCATGTGTTTACATACCTGTTTGCAAACTCTAATTCTTCTTATTCTTCAACTAACAAGTGGTTTCTTCCTGGGGTTCGATTAAACAGCCCTATTTCTTGCAGTCGTCTACAAACAGTCTGTCTTGACACATTAACACATGAGGTACTATTCATAACCCTTTTTAATTTCTGTGCAAGACTTAAAACGGTCCTTTAATGACATACGCTGCATTATTCGATCTTCTCTTGCTGAAGTTTTATGGGTCTGCCGGTTTTAAAAGCACTAACTATTTTGCCAGTATCATTGTAGGATTTAACAACCCTGCCTACAACACTCTTGGAATGTTTCACTTTCTCTGAAATCTCTCTAATGGTGTGCTTTTCCTTATGTAGCTTCACAATAGCTTGTCTCACAGAGTAATCAAGTTTTTGGCGTTTCGCCATGGTGCCGGCTGATGCAACATTTACAAATGACTAAGTAAGACTTATTCTTTAGAGGAAATCAAAAAATTTGAATATAGCATACTGTTTACATTGTTTTTCTCAATTTTGTCCCTTACTTTTGGACAATCCTATTTTGAAAATAAATGTTATAATTCTTTTTCTATCCTTTGCAAATGATTCAAATTTTAGTATGTTATTATGGATGATAACGACTACGAGTTGTCAAAATTTCAGCTTTTCACAGTTGTTATTTCTAACAAATATTAGGTTTTAAAATTTTGTCCCTTAGTTTTGGACGCTACTATATATATATATATACACACACACACACACACACACGTATGTAGGTGCTAGCCTATTTTTATGAGAGTTCATTCTGAGTGGCTTGACAGTTTTCCCAACAAGAGAGAGAGAGAGAGACACACACATTCATTTGTGGTTGGTTGGTTGGTTTTGGCATATAGGTAGAATTCAAATTCCTTTGATAGAAGCCAAAAGAAAAATAGGTTAAGTAAAGCAGTCCTTCATCCCCACACCAACTCAACTGTCACCTCCCCTTCCAAGTGGGAGATAGCCATGGAAATTAGAAAAATTCACCACAAAGTCACCATAACTGTATCAAAGCACCATTGAAACAATATCAGTCTGTAACACAGGTAAAAGTCAAAAAAGGCTAAGGTGGAATATGACTTTGGTACAAAACGAAAAAGTGTTAAGTTGAGATATAACTTGGAAAAGATGAAAAGGATTAAAGAATGGAATGATAAACTAAGAGAAGAAGCAAAATTGCTTTTATTTTTGAAAGTCTATTTTTTTTTTTTTTTTTAAAGCAGAGATGGCTTGAAGAAAGAAACTGTTGTTTTGGGGAAAGATATCACCAAAGAGGCTATCTGGGAAAGCTAGGCTGGCAATTGATACCACTGACTTAAATTGGAAGTTATGAAAACATCTAAGGATTAGCTGGAAAAGAAAAGTTGAGTGAGAAGATAATATTTGGTAATTTTTAAAGATGAGGCAGAATTGAGAAACTGATTTATTCCACCTATCAAAAAGTGAAACTTGTAAACAAATCGAGAAATAGAATTTCTTTATGTAAAGACCAAGCCCAGGGTTCATAAGTGCAATTGAACAAACAAGATATGGAAACCAAATACTTACAAATAGCAGTCAGAGGAAACAGCTGGTAAATTTCTGATTGTAAAGATCTCATAATGGGAAAAATGTGCTGACAAAAATTAAAGCAATAATTATGGTTAATGACCAAAAGTTAAGCGTTTCACCAACGAAGTTTAAAAATTGGATTTGTCAAAATGACAATCAAGGTGAAAGGCTTAGTTGAGATACCAAGAGGGACAGAGGAATTGCCTACATAATGGTGTGAGGCATAAATGAGTCATATGAAAAAAGGACTGCCAAATTTGGAAGGATAATTAATTTTCTAAAACCAGACAACAAAGAACTCTTTTTGGAAGACTGGGGAAACCCCAAGTCCCCAAACACATCAGCCCGTTGGGTAAGAGTCAATATAAGCAGATTTGCTGAAGCAACCAAGACAGAGTTGCAGTGAACTGGAGAAGCAAAGGAGACATTACCACGCCGCTGAAGCCCACAGAACTTGCTGCAAAAGAGAACTCTTAACTTCAGCCTTGTTCTTAGCTAAAATGAGCAAAGTGTCACGATTGAATTCAAAGTGGCAAGGGTTAATATCTCTGTACAAAGAATGATATAAACCACTTAGAAAATTGACCTGAAAAATTTCCAGTCTTTTTTATTTTGTCTGCAAAGAAGATTGTTTACTTTTTTCCTTGTGACATAACTTTTCTGTGGTTTGAACCAATGCTACAATTGCTAATGACAGTCTTTGCCTGTTTTGAGATCAAAAAGCACAATGTGGCAGAGGAGAGCACAGATGGGAATGACCACTTCAGCAATCAGCAGTGTAGGAATTGATCAGGGACCAACTGGCAAGAAGTGTCATAAGTCTACTCTGTCCACATAGTGTCAAGCTCACTGCTACACTATCAAACTGACCAGCTACCTTACAAAGAAAATTATGTGGCTTACCAATTTTGTTATCCCATTCCAATTACCTCCTCATATACTAAATGTCAGTTAAACATTGCATGCTCAAAAGTTCTATGGCTGCTGATTGACTCTCCAAATTAGTTATCTGAATGTTCATTCCTCAAAATGACTGGAAATCAGAACTGTTTTTTTTTTTTTGTTTGTTTAGGAGAAAGGTATTTCTATAGCCCAGTCCTACTTCTCTTGAACAGGAGTAGAGGCTCATAACTTGTTTCCTGTTTAAGAAGGGGGTTCCCTGATTCCATTCCTTTTCTCAGGACTTAATAGTGGTGGTGTCGAACTTTTTGTGATAAGCGAGGATGGTGGCAACATCTCTTCATACCGAGGGTACCAGGTTAGCAGTTTTCTTGTTGCTGTTCTGGACTGGTAGTTAGGGGCCCAAACTATTGTGTAGTGTCTTGAGATGCTGGTCTGATCAACAGTTTCATAATATCAGGGTTCTTGCAGTACCAAGTCATGCATAGAAAGGTGTCCCTGCAAGCACCTTCGGTGGGCAACCCCAAGGCCACACTATGTTGCAGTCTGCATCAGTTCCCTTCCTGCACATGTTACATTAGATGACCGACAGCTACCACTACCCTAGGCCTTTCCTTACCAAAACAACACACCATGACAATAAGATACCAAAGATATAAATCTAAACTAGCTCAACAAAAATCACGTAAACCTCTTCAACCTTTCTTTCATTCATAGTATTCATATAAACTTCTGCAGTGTGGAATCATTCCTCATTGAAAAGTCTCCAGACATCCTAGCTTTCTGAAAAACCAATCTTAACTCTTCAATCCTCCAATTTCTTGATTCCTGAATATCTTCCTCTCCTTAAGAGTGACTAATGTCCACATGCAGAGCCTGGGTGTTTATGTCCATGAATATCTGCCACTAGCTAGGGAACTCTCTCTTGAATCTCCACACCACTCTTACATGTGTCTCCATCTGTCTCTACTTAATTCAGTCAGCTATCTCTTCTTTCTCTACCATTCCACTTCCTCTCATGACTGTTGCATGCTAGATAGTATTTCTGATAATATAGACAAGGCTATCTCCCTACACACATCTGCAAATATATTTTTGTTTGTGACTTTAATGCCCATCATACTAGGTGGCTTAAACACAGTCACTGACCTCTATCCCAGACTCATGTTGTACTTTGCAGCTCTGCCCTCTTGGCAACTTTGATCATGCAGTAGTGTCTGTAAACATATCTTTCCACTCCCCTACCAGTCAAGAACCTCGTATCAACTGAATATCTTTCCATTGTCAACATGTGGATTGGGACTCATTCTGGGACTTCCTTCATGACATCCCCTGGAATGTAGTTTTTAAAATCATCCTGTTTCTAAATGCACATCCGATTTCATCTCCTGGGTGAAAGCTGGCATCAATGCTTTCATTCCAGCAAGAAAATACCAGGTTAAACCTTATTCATCTCCTTGGATCTCACCTACATACTCAGCAGCTATAGCCAACAGGAATCAATTCTTCTGGCTGTACCAGAGCGACACATCTGATTGCAACAGACGTCTCTTTGTCTCTGCTCATAATGAGTGTAAGCGTGTCCTCAAAGAAGTGAAGTTACTGTTTGCTGATAAAATGAAACAACATATTGCAACTTGCAAGTTTAGTTCTAAAGATTATTGATCATTCTCAAGAGTGTGCTGAACAACAACAAATTCTCCATCCCTCCTTTATTCAATCAATTCAAAGTCCCAACATCTACAGCAGATAAGGCTGAATGCTTTGCTCAGAAATTCTCTTCCAACTCAGCACTTGACTCAATTAGAGTACCCACACCTGATTTCCCTTCTAGAACAGAGGCTCTACCGAGTGGTATGTGCATAACCACATCACAGGTCACAGACATTATTTCTACATTAGACTCCCATAAGGCAAGCAAAAGTAACAGGATCCCAGCAGTCATCCTAAAGAAATGTGCTTCTGAGCTGGCCCCAGTTCTCTCCAAACTCTACAACTATTGCCTCTCTGCTTCCTGCTTGTTAAAAGTCCTCCTCTATAGTTCCTATTTTTAAGAACTCTGGAGAACCTTCTGACCCCTCTAATTATTTGCCCCATTAGTTTCCTACCACTTTTTGAAGAAAAAAAAAAAAAAAAGAAAATCAATGATAATGTAATTAAGCATTTTACCTCTCAAACTTCTGACAAACAATATGGCTTCCATTTTGCCAGATCTACCACTGATGTGCTAACAGCTACTACTGAATATGTATATCAAGCTCCTAATAACAGCGAAACTTGAGCTGTGGCTCTAGATATCTCAAAGGCGTCTGACAGGGTTTGGCATGCTGGTCTTCTATGTAAGCTCCAGGGATACAGTATTACTGGACGTGTTTGATTTAATCCAATCATTCCTATCAAATCGTAAAATGAAGGTCATTTTGAACAGGCTCACTTCCAGATCCTTTCACACAAATGTGGATGTCTTCCCAAGGCTCTATCCTGGGTCCTACACTGTTTCTGATCTTCATCAACGATCTCCTTGATGTCATCTGTTCCCAAGTAGGCATCTATGGTGATAACACTACTATTTACTCCCGTTTCAAGAGCAAATCCCTCATAGTTGACAAAGTCAACCTGGTCACTGCTCTTGAAAAGGACCTCCAATCAGTGGTTAACTCTTGCAGGAAATGGCTTGTTACCACCATAGCAAAACTTTCTAGCCCGCTATCAGAATGGCTGATGCTAGATTCATGGAGAGCAACACCTCTTGGTCTCATGTTCTCAACTGACTTGAAGTGGAACACCTACATCAAATCAATAGCTGCATCTATTGCAAGTAAAGTTGGGTAACTGTGTCATGCCAGTAGGTTTTTTTCTCGTCAGAGTCTATCTTGCACATTTACAAATCTACCATTCATCCATGCATTGATTACTGTTGTCATATCTGGTCAGGTGCTCTTGCTACGCACCTCGAGGTTCTTGACAAAATTCAAAGGATCAGCAATGTAATTTATCCAGACTTGGCATCTCGACTTCAGTCACTTTCTCACTGTCTTTTCTACAAATATTTTCATAGTTAATGCTCTGACAATTTTTTTTTTTCATTCCATATACTTGCTTCCCTGAAAACTACAATCTTCAAAAATTTAAAT
This sequence comes from Acanthosepion pharaonis, assembly GCA_903632075.3. Classification (NCBI taxonomy): domain Eukaryota; kingdom Metazoa; phylum Mollusca; class Cephalopoda; order Sepiida; family Sepiidae; genus Acanthosepion; species Acanthosepion pharaonis. The sequence continues at coordinate 2,036,318 of CAHIKZ030003723.1, forward strand.
GCAATGTCAATCGCCATCTTCTAGAACTACATTCAGCTTTTATCCTTTCCTCAATCACCTCTATACCCAGTCTTTTCTCTCTTTCACTCTCTGTTACCCCTGTGTACTAGTAGTATCCCCACTTTGCTTGGGGCGAGATGATTAAATAAATTAAAAAAAAAAAAAAAATTATCCAAGGTGGATAAGGTTTAAAAGGACTTGATCAAAGCAAAAACCCTAGATGATGTTTAAAAACACAGGTTAAAAAGTCTGAAGTTGAAGGTACAAAGTAAAAAAAAAGATTCAGAACCTTTTATCATCGATTTATTTAAAAGGCAGATGAAGAAGAGGCAATCATTTACTCCATTTCTCTTTTTATCGAAACAAACATTAAGTACAAAGCTACAATACTTGTATTAAATTCATGACAATAGATTTTACTGAAGATAAAATGTTAAAAAAAGATTAAATGTTAATACCAAGGTTAATTATACAAAGTTAAATTAATATAAAAAAAAAAAACTTAAATAGTAGCTCAAGTTGTCCAATATAATTTAGAGTCAAAGGAGAATTCATTGGAGCCACTTTAACAAAACTAACCAGTCATACTTTAACCAGAATTTGATGTTATACATCAATAACATGCACAAAAAAAAAAAAAAAAAAAAAAAAATCATTTCTACATTGTTTATTATTTCTGCAAACAGACTGTTGGGAAATAAAATCTTTACCCATCAATATTTAAGGCAAGAGAGAGGAAAGTTATTTTTTGAATGTGATGTCAGGCCGTATTTTTAAGAACATGCAACAGAAGACATTCAACTTTATATATCAAGTTATAATGAAAGTTCCATCTAGTTTTTCAGAGTATTTTTAGTAAGATTTAATAAAGTCAAATCTACAATTAATATTTGACAGTAAATATATCATTTTCTGCCTGAATTTCTGGAATGAGGAGTTATTTACATCAAACTAATGTCCTCATTTTTGTTATCACATTTTAGTTGCTGAACCCTCCAACATTCTTCAGATATCTGTCCATTTACATAGATTTCAAGGGATTTATTTAATTTATCAGGATAGATTAAATGTCTAGGGATATCATGCTTTGTTTTTAGAAATGCTCAGTTATTGCTCACTTTGACTATGCATCCCAGAAATTGAACTCACAATTACTAATGTCACAAAATTCATAAATTTAATCTTCAGAAGAATGGCCTAGTGGACTAAAGTTTTGATGCATGAATTTGGTGAGTATAGAGAGTTCAATCTGTGGGCCAGGTAGTATAGTCCCAGTGGAAACAGAACAAAAAATAACTGAACTGTATTAAAAATAAGATGATATTCCTAGGCATGAACAGCAAAAACAAGAACAATCTAAGCCCCATAGATTAAATAAAAGTTCAGTTTAAAATTCCAAGAAGGTTACCTGGATTGACAGACGGAAAATTCAAATCTCATTTTCTTTCAAATTGTAAAACTTATTTCAAGAAAAGCATTCAAATCAATGCCATGTTTTTTCCAATTAAAGAACGCATTCATTAAGCCATTCTCTTCACAGAGGTAATAATATAAATACAATGGCAACAAATTTTGATAGCATAGTGTATGAAAGAACTCTTAAAATATGGTCTTCCTGTTTCAGAAAGGAGGATTTTAGCCCGAATCAAGAGAAGGTTGTCCAAGATAACTTATTTTGACACAGCAATAACAGCTGTTGATGCTAACCCAACTATTAGAGAGGGAATTCAGCAGGCACTTCAAAATTAGCCATATGACTGCCTATTACGAAATGAAAAGGCTTGGGAAACTGTCAAAGATTGGATAGAGTGTTTTATATGTATTGTCAGCAAAGAATCAAAAACAACGTGTATCATTGCATTACCGTCTTGCTGGATTCAGTCATTACCAGAGCATGATAAGCAAAGGCATCAGTGGCAGGTCTACTTAAAAGCCAAGAAGGATTCTGAGTTTATGATGGGATATACTTTTATTACATTGATTATTAATCACTGCAGGATTAATACCAACAGTTAAAGCAGCTAGTGTGGGAAGGGTTGCTTTTTCTGAAAACCAAAAAGGGATCATCTTTCACAATGGTAATGCTACGAGCATAATTATAAACATTAGACTGCTTACTAGGGAGAAGGAGCTTGTTTTTGCCATTTTATTGTCACATCAGCAAAATCTTTGAAGAGAACCTTAGACCATAATGTGCTTTTCTACTATAAAGTAACAATAAAAGTTTGAAGTTAAAATATTATCAAAAATTATTATGCTGGAATTTATTTTTATTGAATCTGAGCAAGATTTATAGGAACAGAAAATACAAGCAAATTAAAAAAATGAGATGGGAGATAGAGGTTAATTTGAATTGTACTCAATAAGAAAGAGTAATATTTCCATACTTCAAAATGGAAAACAAAAATAAACAGGTACACATTAAGATTAAAGGTAACTTAAAAATGGGTAATATGAGTATTTTTTAAGCCTTTTATTTTTAATTTAAAACAAAAAAATTAAAAGTCTATAGATTCTCACCTGGATCTGTGGAATTCTACCTCTATTGATATGTGATTTACGAACATAGAATACCATATCATCTCGAGTGTCATCATTGAAACTTCCTACAATGAAGTATTCTGTAAATAAACTGGTCCAAAACTTGTTTGTACTCACAAGTTCAATACTATCACCTAAAAGAGAAGACAAAGCAATTATCAGTTACCTTAAAAAAAAAAAAAAAATCTTAGTATTTTAAATTTATAAATCTTTCATGGATATTATTCCCATTGTCAAAAGAATAGATAATATTGCTGGCTTCAAAAGTATAAAGTTGGGGGAAAAATTAGTAAAGTTCAATTGTACAATATTCTGAACATTTTATAGTAATTCTTAAGCATTTTTAGAGGAAGAAAGTATAATTTTATATTTTTTAATAAAATGTAGAATTCAAACAGAAACAAATTTCAATTAACTAAGAAAACCTTAGTAAATAACATACAATATGAAAAAAAAAAAAAAAAAAAAATATCAAGAAGTATAAGCAGTTAGATGCTAATAACCCCCGACATGTGGATGGTGTAATTCCTGGCGGGGCTGCCTATGAAACTGTGGAATCAGGATGCTGAAGGCAACACCTGCTAGGTGATAAACCTTTTACTTATATATAAAGAGAAAGAACAGTAAGTTCTATAATTGAATTTGAAGTTTTTAGCTTCCGTTTTTGAAATATGGTAATTCCTGTGTAGCAATGGAACATTATTTTTAAATAAGTAAATATATATATATATATATATATATATATATATATACACACACACACACTTGTAATGCTTCTAAATTCTCTAATTTTACCAATTCCAAAAACTCTCACCCTTAAGGCCACAAATGTTAATTACAAAAGGCAGTTTTTACAAACAAGTCATTATTATCACTGCCACCACCATTTATACCAAATTTAAAAAAAAAAAAAAAAAAAAAAAAAAGAGAGAAAGTTGAAGGAGTCAATGGATCTGCAAAAATGATACCTACCTTAAATAATGACTGCCAGTATTCAATTTGCACTTGGCTCACATTGCAATACTCAAAAGAAGACAACTAATGAATATGGATCTGCACATGAAATAGATATCTACAGCTGGAAGCATCAAAGCCAAAGTATAGCAGCTTTCTTTTCAATCTGTCTCCGCAGGAGGGATGGACAAGGCTAAGCAGTAAACAACTTAGCACTTCAGTTTTGAATAGAAGGAGAACTTATCCTCTTTTAGCAAAAATATTGATCATTCAAAGCAAGTGCATTGGTAAAAAGTCAAATGAGCGAAGGCAGCAATGAGAAAATTAGCTTTTCAATTCATAGCCAAAACAAAAAGCACAATTTTTGTAGAACTAATCAGTAAAGATTCACAGTAGATAAACTGATGCTAATAGTGTTTAAACTAGAAACCAGTCCCATTTACATAAAATGAAAATAGTTTTTAAAGTGCAGACAAGTTATTCAGTATTTGAGCTAATGAAATAACTGAAGACTTTAAATTAGATATTCAAGAAATTTACAAGAAGGTTCATCCAGTTGTAATGTGAAAATAGTCAATTTTCTTCCACATTTAGTCACAGGAAAAATAAACACAAATTATCCATTTAATAGTAGCAGTAATAATAAAATGTCTTTTGGCAGTGTGGGCATTAATCTGATGATTATAAATTTTGTAAAAACTGTAAATCTGATCACAATAGCATCATTTTTTTTTTTTTTTTTTTTAAGTCTTGAACCACAAAATCTTCCAAAATTGATATTTGAATTTAGTTTTTCAATTATTTACAGGAAACAAAAAATTGATCATTGTGTAATAGAAACATTTTCCAATATTGAAATAATTATATCAATTCAGAGAATAGCAGATCTAAGAACAAACTTTTCCTTAAAACTTAGTCAATGGACTTCAGAAATGTTTAATTTGTTCTTTGTTTCAGTTTTCAACAATTATTTTAAGACAGAAGTGTGAAAATTCTTATAAAACAAGTTACTAATATTTAAATTTACAAACTTCTAATCAGTTTTCAAAAATTAGCAAAGTTATTCAATATTTGAACTAATGATAATTTTTAAATTTAATGAAATTTAATGCTTAGAGGTACTGTAAGTTTAAGAAATTTATTTTATAGTAAATAGATTAGACACCAAATTTTCTTTTATTATAAAACCCTGGAACTTCATATTTAAATGGATAATTTAACAATTATAACACAAAGGACAATACAAATAAATACTAATTCCAGTTTGGTTTGTTTTAGGACATATCAACCTCAATGGGTTATTTAAATGCCAACAAGATTTTTATTGCTGGTAATAAAAAAAAAAAAAAAAAAAATTGCTGATATTATTTTTATACTTTCATTGTGTTTTGAACCCCTTTTTTGTGGTGGTGGTGGGGGGGGGTACTATTTGCCCATAGCTGGGACCCTGACAGGTGCTACCACCCCACTGGGTCAGAGTGGACCTAGAAACACCAGCAATTAAGAGGTGGTTCCATGCTCCTCAAAACCTTCTAATCAAAAGCCTTGCTCTCGAGTGTAGTTTATCCTTTTACCCCGGACAACTAATTCCAATAAGAATTATGTTGCATATTAGAACCGATATTTAACCATTTTCACAACAGCTTAAAACTAGGTGCCTATATACAAATCAGGCTATTTCCTCCCCATTTAAAATACAATGATTTACTGGCAGATACAGTGATGCATCATGAAAATAAAACTAACAAATAAGAAAAAAAAAAATCAGTAGATATTTCAAATGTTAATATAAACACAAAGAAATAGTCAATTTCAGTTCTCCCTTTGTTGGCAGGGAATTAAATTGACAAAAAAGTTCATATTATCAACTTAGCTACTAGAATGACAAATACTGATAGCCTAGTTCAATATTTTTTCAGTTTTTGCTCAATTTAAAAAAGAAATAAAAAAAATTTACAAGATTTTTTTTCTCTAGAAAAAAAAAAATGATGTAGTTTATAGATAAAGTACTGTGAATGAGAGAATGTTTTAGTGACTGTAAAACTTTATGGCCAGATAGACCAGTTGGAGTTGATAGCCCTTAAAGCATAACATTGAAAATAGCTAACAATACATAATACAGAAAACAACATTCAGTCATTTACATCAGTGTGTGTGTGTGCACGCACAGACAGATACCTGGTGAACAGTGGCTGACTCCAACTAAAAGTTTCATGTATTATCATGAAATTAATATAATTATGTGCTGTATCATATTAATTATAAGCCATCATTAGACACTTTGAGAATCTGGTATTGTTAAGCACTATTTTGCTTTTAGCAGTATGCTTCTTTGCTGAGGTGCTACTCTTTCCAATGATATTGAGTATATTCCCAGTACACCCGCAAATCTTTTCTGGTGTTTGAATTTTTTTTCTTCAAATAATTGTGATTTTACAGCATTTTCACTTTGGCTAAATGAGCATCCATCCTCCTCAGTGAGTTTGGTTGGTGTGTGCATGGTATGTACACATCAGCTATCCTTGTAACATCTTGAACTTGCCCATTTTCACAAATAACTGTTGCCAACTGCTCGATAATTGCATGAAAATGCATGAAATTTATTTGTTGTCGGCAACAGTTTACCAGGAATTACCCTAGAAATATTAAGGCTCTGCCAGTTAATAAGCCATTGAGCTCTCTTTCTCTGGTGCAACTATGTAGCAGAAGTTGCACATATATTATATATATATATATATATATATAATAAAAACACAGAATAATAGATACTGTAAAATAAGTAAAAATGAATTATCACTAACAATATCAAGACTTATCTCCGTACAAACAAAGTAATGTCATGCTCAAGGGTATGCAAAAAGTGGCATAAGTAATCTTCTTTGAGAAAACTAAAAAAAAGTATTCAATAAGTACTGCTTCCAATTAAATCATTTGAAGATGGTAGACATGTCATCAAGATAACACTATATTTCAAATTTCTTTGGTCATCAGGTAACATTTGTGTTATGGTCCAATATCCTCGCACCACAGTTATGGTCCAAGGTTAGAACCAAGGAAGAACACCACAAACACAAGAGTAGAATAACAAAGATATATTACAACAGAAATATAGTACAAGAAATTGAAGGTGTTAGTAATGACTGTCCGTCTGGTTTAGAGTGAACTAATATTGTCTCGACTCGTTACACCATTCATTCATTATACCTCTTGAGAGGCGCAGTATTTATAGTGTCAGGAAGAGTCCATTATCATTATAGGTAAGTTTCTATAACACCCAACTTCCAAAGCTTTTGCGTCGCAGGGGTCTTTAGTATTTTTTTCTCTTTGGATTTATTATCAAAGGCTCTGTGACTTTTCTTTTCCTGGTCGATTTTCGTGGTTCAGACATTGTTTGTGGCCTTTGCATATCAAATGTGTCGAATATTGTATCCATCACTTCTTCCTGAGGTGGACAGTTAGAATCATCTAACAGCCTCTTTCTTATTTGATTTACATGTTTTTTTATGTGAGAATTTCAGGCCCTGTACTATGTAAACCATGTTTCTGATTCTTTTTTCAATTTTACCTTGCTCCCAGTAGAACGTATTGTTTTTATATATCTTTAAAAAAAAAAAACTCTCTCCTGGGTGAAATTTTCTTTTTGGTACGCACGACATTGGTATTAGCTTTGTTCGTTTTGGTAGCAATTTGTTAAATACTGATCTGATTTTTCGGGCGAACATCACTTCCGCGGGTGATAATGCCGATGGCGTAGCACTGTTTAGTGTAATTCAATATACTTGTAAAAATTGTTGCAACGTCTATTCTGTTGGCACGTCATATGCTTTCCTTAACGCTCTTTTGAGTGTATCTACAAATCTCTCCGCTTGCCCATTTGATCTTGGGTGATATGGTGGGGATTTGATATGTTTAACTTGAAAAATTTCACAAAATTCTTGAAAGTCCGCAGATGTGAATTGCGTCCCATTATCAGTGACTAGACAATCAACCCATCTGAAGCGAGCAAACAGCTCATGGAGGCAATTTATGATAGTTTCAGAAGTAGGTCTTCTGCAACGAAACACTTCTGGCCATTTGCTATAACTGTCTACTATAATCAAATAGTAGAAACCATCTATTGGACCAGCGATGTCTATATGGATTCTTGACCACGGTCAATCTGTCTCTGGCCATGGCTTATGGATGGTCGGTGGTGCTTTCGCTGCTAGGGAACAACCCTTGCATTTTTCCACCATCTGTGTAATGTCTTGATCCATGTTTTGCCAATATACGTAACTTCGCATTAACGATTTCATTCTATTCTTTCCTGGATGGCCCATGTGGAAGTCCTTTAGGATTCGCCTTTGTAGTGTTTTTGGAATTACAATGCTTTCGTTATATAGTAGAGCATTGTCACATGACGAAAAACTGTGATACATTTTTATTTTTTTCTGCAATTTTTGTTTTTGTTTCTTTTATGAATTCATCATTTTCTGCTTCATTTCTTATCTCTTGTAGTATAACGGGGAGGTTTCAAACTGTACTACATAGTGATGTCTTGATATCTTCTTCACATCGTAGGGCTGCAATTACGGAATCTTCCAATGGCTCCGTTTTCTTAGGTATTAGTCTCGAGAGACCATCTGCATGTCCAATTTTGTTCGTGGGAAGATACTCCAATTTTTAAATTGTAGTTCAGTAAACTTGTACCCCATCTTAGCAACCTATTTGCAGTGTAAATAGGTAGACCTTTCTTCGATCCGAATATTGTTAATAACGGCTTGTGGTCAGTCTGTAAAATAAAAAATCTACCGTAAATATATCTATGAAATCTTGTAACTGCAAAAATAATTCCTAGCGCTTCTTTTTCGATTTGTGAGTAATTTTTCTCTGCTGGTAGTAAAGTTCTTGAAGCATGCACGATGGGTTTTAGTGTCCCATCCAGCATTTTATGCAGTATACATGCCCCAACTCCATAGGCATTCGCGTCACTTGCAACTATTATTTCTAATTTTGTGTCATAGTGCACTAAAAATAGATCCGCAGTTAGCGTCTTAATTATTTTGTCAAATGTTTTCTGGCATTCATCTGTCCACTCCCAAACTTTTTCCTTCTTCAACAGTTCGCTTAGCGGTGCGCATAATTTATGCATATTTGGAATGAATTCTTGGTAATAATTCACTAAGCCTAAGAAGCTTTGTAATTCGGCTACGTTTTTTGGAGCTGGCATTTTTTTTATTGCCGTAACCCTTTCTGGGTCTGGAGTCTTCCTTCTTCATCGATGATATGTCCCAGATATTTTATTTCCTTCATAAAGAAATCGCACTTGTTTTCTTTTACCTTGAAACCATAGTTTTGTATTCTCCTAAAAACCTCTTGAACGTGTTCCCAGAGTTGCTCAATGTTTTTGCTATTTACCAGTATGTCATCCAGGTATGCAATCATGTAATCAAGTCCGCCTAGCATAGTATCCATTATCTGTTGAAATATTACTGGCGCAACCTTAATCCCAAATGGTAATCTTTGGAACTTGTATAATCCTTTGTGCGTGTTTATGCACAATAATCTCGAGCTTTCCTCATCTACTCGTATTTGTAGGTACGCTTTGCTCAAGTCTATTTTTGAGAAAAATTTTCCTCCATTTAGTTTTGTGAAAACTTCTTCTGGACTGGGTAGAGGATAGTGGTAATCCTTAATCGCTGCATTTAATCCCATTGAGAAATCAGCGTATACTCGTATCTCCCCCGATTTCTTTTTTATGTAAACCGTAGGTGCGGCCCATTGACTATATTCCACTTTTGTCAATATACCAATTTTTTTGAGTCTATCCAACTCTTGATTTATTTTTTTTATTGAAGCAAAAGTTATGTTCCTTTTCTTCTTGAAGATGGGTTGTACATTTTCTTTTATTTCTATATTTGTTGCCAATTTTTTTTTTTTTTACACCTCCCGTGGCCAGCTGAAAATACTTTGGGGGAAACTCTTTTAGTTTCTCCTTTAATTTATCTGCCTCAGTCAATAAACTTTTCCCTTTTTGGCAGTGTGTACTTATTGGTAAATCCCAGAGGTCAAATTTCTGCATCCAGTCCATTCCAAATAAATTTTCTGTATTTCTTAGGAATATACATTTTTAATTTTTTCGTCATTGCATTGAATGTCACATTTGTAATAACTTCTCCTTCAAATTTTATTTTTCTCCTAGTTACCGACCTAGCAATTTTATTGGTTCTCAACATGGTCGGTTTGTTCAATTTTCTCCATGTTTGTACGTTAATAATAGTTAACTCCGATCCTGAATCCAATTGTAGCCTTTTAACATCTCTGCTTGCATGTATTTTCCCATGTTTGTCTCGTCCGCTTGGTCAGTCCTCGTGACTCTTACTCTGCTTTCTTTCCTAGTCCAACAATGAGAACTTTTATGACCCTCTTTTTTGCATGACAGACAAACCTTAAAGCGGTATGGACAGTCTTTATACCGATGCAAAGTCCCACAGTGATAGCATGGACTGGGTGGTAGTTTTTTCTGATATCGACTGTTTGAAGTAGAAAAATTTGTTTGATCTGTTTTTGAGGAGGGAAAATTGGTTTGGTTTGTTTTTGAGGATGTGCAAAAACGTGTTTGTCGTTGTACTTTACGTATGTGCGAGATGCCAGATTCCTCTATATCTTTCGAGTCCTTCTTCACGCTTATACATCTCTGACAGTCTTCGGCCAATTTTTGTAGCATCAAAGCTGGTTCACTCTCCAGTTTTGTAAGAATTCTGCGTCTGATCTCCGTCATTCGTCGAAACCAGGCCTTGAACGAATATTAAACATTTAAAATTGTCCGGGCTGAGTTCAGATAACTTAAAGTCATCACAGTGTTTATTTACAATGGAAGCGAATGTTATATAGTCTTCACTGTCCTTTTTTGTTAGATTCAGACATTTCCATCTTTTGTGGAATAGTGAGGTATTTGGGCCAAATAGTTCTGTTAACAGTTTTATGGCTTCCTTGAAAGTTAACTCATTTGTTTTTCTTGGTAGGATGTAGTCTACAAATTTAGTGTGTTTGCTAGACCCTAATTTTCTTAGTAGTAGACGTACTTTTCTCGCGTCTGACCAATTCCCGCAATCAAACTCATATAAATCTTCGTACCTTCTGAAGTAAGCTGCAAAGGTTTCGTCTTCGTCTGGTTTATACGTGAAATCTTGATAGAGTTCCATATAGTATTTTTTGTAGAGAACTGTTTCATTTTGGAATTTTGCCCTTTATTTGTTATTACCCGTAGCAATAATTCTTGTAGTTCCAGATGCTTTTTGTTCGTTTTCTGTTGCTGCTCAAATTGTATTTTCATAAGTTCCAATATGGTTGCCTTAAAATCTTCCATATTTACCGTAATTATGTGTAAGTATTTTTCTTTTAGTTTAGACTTCCAGTCTTTGTTGTCTGTTATTATGAAACCTTAGTACGGAAAAAAAAAAAAAAAAATTCCCTGTGTAGAATTTGTGTCTTTGTTACTACTGTAATGTTGGTGTAAAAAAGAAAATTTTCTCTTTTTTTTTTTTTTTCCTTATGTTCACGTAGAACTTTCTCCCCCCCTCACTACCTACGTTGTCTCTGTTACGGACAACCAATAGCAAAAAGTTTTTTTGTAGATTCTCTGCGTAGAGCTTGTTTCTTGAGTATACTTTTTTAGGATTTCTCTGCATAGAACTTGTTTTTTGAGTATACTTTTTTTTTTAGGTTCTCCACGTAGAGTTTGTTTCTTCAGTTCCTCATCACCACTGTTATGGCCGACGGATAGCAAAAAGGTTTGTCCTCCACGTAGAATTTGTTTCTTCAGTTCCTCATCACCACTGTTATGGTCCAATATCCAATATTTCTTTTTTAATATTATTTGTAAATATAAAGAGTTTTATCACGAAATCAACCTTAGAAGATTTTGAAAAGTCATGTTAACATGAAAAAAATGAACCATTTATGAGGTAATACTCATATCATAAGCAGTTCAAAAAGTGAGCTTGAAAAATAAATAAATAAAAAAACTATTTGGTTCAATGTTAAGTATTCAAGATTTGCTCTGGTGGTTACCCATATTAGAGGTAATTTAAAAAGTATCAAAATAAATATAAGAAAATGTTGTTTTTTTTTATTTAATGATTTCCATCTCACATGTATTTGACATATCTATGTCATGATGATGCTTGTTTGTTTAGCGGCATATCGGCTCCTTATGGGTCATTTAATGCTGAAATTTAATTTTCTTGAGAGCATTAGTAATTTCTTTTACAAAAATGTATTGCTGGTATTTTTTTTTTTTTTTTTTTTAACTATGAAAATGTATTTTTATACTTTCGTAATGTTTTGATTTTGTTTGGAAGTTCACCATTTGCCCATAGCTGGGACCCTAACAGGTGCTACAACCCCAGGCCAGGTTAGACTTGAGAAAAATACCAATTAAGAGGTGGTTTCACACTTCTCAAAATCTTTCAATCAGAAGGCGTGTTACCAGACATAGTTTATTGTCATCCCCGAGACACGTCATGATGAACAACATACTTTAAAATCAAACAACTCTAAAAATGGATTGAAAAAGCTAAAGACAATCTCATAATTTTTTTTTTTACAAAACTTCAAAAGTAATTATGACACATTTAAGTAAATTACTGAACACTTAAAACTGCTTTTCATGGGAACAGCCTAGAGTTAATATTAAACCCTGAAAAAGATTTCTATCATTTTGAGTCTCCCTTCAATTAGTTTATCAACACATTACAATAATAGCTCATTTCTGTATATAAGTAAGGCAACATTGAGACTTAATTGAAGTGTCAAAAGTAACACTTTCTTACATTAAAACTTAAAATAAATCTGTTTATCAAAGAAAGTTTTCAGAAATAGTCATAAATTACAAGAAAACCTGTCATTAGTTTTAATAAAATGCAATTAACCTTATAGAAAACCAAGATTCTAAAGAAAGAGTTTTAATGTGACCAGTTTTTTTTTTTTTTCTTATCTGCAGTGAACTATGGCTTGAATAAGTTACTAACCTCATCTCTTTCTGTTTGTTTCTCTTTGTTTAACAACACAACCTCTCTTTCTGCAAAGAAATTCTACTAATTTAGGAAAAAATCTTAACACCTCACCATTCTCGTTTCTGCTAACAAGGAGCAATGATTCTTAAAGAGCTTATGTACCATCAGTACATAGCATCTTTTTTAAAAGGATTTAAAAAAAAAAAAATAAACAACTATATAGTAATGTTTTTATTTTATTTTGTAAGTTTTATAGCTCTGCTATGATACCTATCATTTTGCCAGAATTATAGGTTATGGGTCTCATATCATGCATGACTCAAGACCAGCAATGCGCATCAACTTTGTGTGGTATTGATTCCACAAATGGACCAATGACCTCTGAAGAGACATTTAACCATACTGACTTAATAGCAATCCACAGCTCCCTGATATCTAAGTGCTGGATTTGCATACAAATAGACCTCCCAGGGCCTTCACCACACTCAAACCATATTATCAGCCCAAATCAACTGAAGTCATGATTCTTTGGACCATGCCAAATGTTACCAATTTTCAGGGTCCAATTAGTGACATCACAAGCCCAAATGAATTGCTGTGCTTAGTGGTGTCATGTTAATAGGTTCACCCTGGTAGGTCATCTGTTCTTATATCGCATGGAAGCTGAAATAACTTGCTGGATATGTGTCTGACACCTTTTGCATTGAATGCAGATTTAAATCATGTCAGTGTCACTTGTCTGTTAACCATGAACATGTTTATCTAAGACAATTCTAGTCAGATGCCTCTAGTCATGAACATTAAGGACTAGTAATTGGCTACTGCACCGTCTCTAGCGGTTAGTAATGCCTCCTATCAGGTATTCCTATAATACACAGAACACCTTAGAATGAGAATGTCAAATGTCCCCAAAATTTCAGAAATTAAAAATGGGATTTTTCATCCATCTGTCCACCCACTATTATGTCCTGTTTAAATTCTGATAATTCACAATGTCTTACTATGAACAATAGATCCAGTGTTTACACAGAATCACCAGATGAATAACTGATATAGGCCTGTACATTTCCATAACAGTGGCACCAACTATCATTACAACTTGTGACTTGACTTGTCTGTGTATATTTGAGAGAGAACATTAAATTTCTGGGAGAAATCAAAAAAAAAAAAAAAAAAAAAATATTCCAAGCTTTTTGGAATAAAAGAAATAAAATCTTTACATGCTGTGTCCCCTTGAGATATAGGCAGTCATGGCTCTCCACAATTTCCTGTCCCTTGTAGCTCTTAATAAACTTTGTCTTATTTATCATAAATAGTGTTCCACCATCTATTTACTCAAGGTCACTAAGTATGTTATGCATGGTTTTTCTCTATCCTGAACTATCAGATTTTCCAAGCCTTCTTTCCTTCCTCTGTGTGCTCCAGAAACCTCAATGACCTCTTCCTGATGTTAAGTATTATTTTCCTTTTTGTTTCCATTTTCTCCAAGACTTCATCATTGCTTACATGTTTGGCCTATGGTATCCCTCTGTAGAACCACATTTCTGTTGCTTCAAGTCTCCTCTTCATCTTTGAAGAGATCATCCAACACTCACTGCCATACAGGAGGACAGATATCATGTAGCAGTTTAGTACTCTTTTCCTTATTTCTAGTGGAATTTTTCTATTTCTTAGTACTCTGCTTAGCTCTTGGAATGTTTCCTTGGCTATCCCAATACACCTTTGAATTTCAGTGTCACACTTTCAATCCTCTGTTAAAAAACTTCCTAGATATTTATATTTCAGCACTTGTTTGACTTTGGTATCTGATTTACAATCATCCTTTTGCTTACAACCATGCATTTTGTCTTGTTGCTGTTAATGTTTAATACTTTCTTCTCACTTTCCTTCACTACCTTCTGTAGGTGTTTTTGTGCTATAAATAGTAAATTCACAAGGAAAATCAGTGATAAAAGGGGAAACAAATGAAATATGGTCTTAAATACCAAGAGATAAAATTGAAAATAGAAAATTAAACTAATAAATATTAAAAGTAAGCTTATAAAAGAAGAAAGTACCAGAAAAAGCAAGAGCTTGAAACATGCACAATCCAAAACCAATAGATAAAAAGCTACCAAATATATGGACAAGATGCCAAAAATATAACTAGCCCCCTATAAGGCACTACTAGACATCTCACTCCAGTCAATCAATTCCACCACAGGATTAAGTTTTTGATCTGATGAAGTCTTATGTAAAGCCTGTTGAAAAATCCTGGGAAGTAAAGAGGCAAGTTATAAAAAAAAGGAAGCAACTTTCAGAAAAGATAACTATTGCCTGCTTGTAAGAACAATAAGTTTATTTATCAAAGATTACAGTTATTAGTTTAACACTTCACATTTTAGTAGTACTATGGCCTACCCACTACAGACCATTAGTGATTTATGTGTTAACATATTGCAAAAACAACAGCACTGACCTGAACTGTTAATTGGTAATCAGTTCAACAATTTGATCAGACAAAGTTAGTCTACAATTCTTCCAAATGATCATCAATCTGCATGCAAAAACTAAAGCTGGTGAAAATATCTTCATTTGATCAACTCTTCTTGGGCAATGGATTATGGAGGAGGTGGTGATTTCACTGTGTCAAAGGCCAGTTTTTTTTTATTTTCTCCAGAATTATCATCTCATTCTAAAGACAGGTTAATTTAATGATGAACAGCAGCAATCCATCATTTCATCTATAAAGAAATTTTTAGACAAACTTCACCTATCTGATCCTATCTTGATTTAATTTCATGGCTATTTTGTTTCACCTACAGCCCACTTAAAGAATTTAACCAACGTAATTTCATTTTCTTTACGGTAATATTATTTCAGAGTTTCTCTTGTTTCTGATGAAGAGGAAAGAAAAAAAAGAATTAAACAACACAGAGCTTTTTCTGGTATGCTAATAAAATTCAAACTACCTGGCTTGATTATCTAGGCTTTTCACATATACTTATTAAATTGATCCCACCTCCATCATTCCAATCAGCCACTACAAATAGATTTACTTAGATTTAATACAAGGATAACCAAGGAATACTACCAACAGTCACTATGGCAGATAAGAATGTTCTCGAGATAACAACAGATAAAGTAGTGGTTATGCTTCAAAATGGGAAACTGAGAAGCACCAAAGATGGCATAGTAACAGACCTTTTTCAAGATGCAAAAGAATTTTATAAAGAAGTAGAACAGCCATTTACATAGTGCATATGGGAAAAGAAACATCTTTCCCACCTTTCACAAAACTTAAGTCTAGAAACAGTAATCAAAAGAGTGATGAGAAAAAACACAAAGTGGGCGGGACACATAGCAAAAAGAAAATACAGCAGTAAAAAGTCACTCGAGTGGTGCTCAATGGGGAGCAAACACAATAGGTAAAAATGATAGCAGGCTTCACTGGTAAGATATGGCAGGTGTCTTTGTCCAATAGTGGACTAGAAATGGCCGATTTGGATATGAAGAAATGGGAAAAAAAAAAAAAAAAAAGAGCTGACTAAAGAGGGTATATAAAAAAGTAATTAAAGGAAATGAAAACTAATATAAGAATCTTAAACAAGTCTATGCAAAACCTCATTTTCCTGTATTTTGTCCAAGAATAGATAAATTAAAAAAAAAAAAAAAAAAAAAAAAAATGTTAAAATGTCTTGTGGTACAGAGGAGGAATCTCTCTGCATAGCCGAGTGAATTTTTTTAGCGTTTTACGTTTGCTTTGTTCAGAGAGAACAAAAAAAGTTCAAACTTATGCTTAATTTCACTTCAAAGTCAAAACCGAAATGGTTAATGGAAAGAAAGCACTAATGACGAAAATCACTAAATGAGTCACTAATCATCGAGGTTTGACAGAAGTAACTCAAATTGATAACATGAAAACACTACTGAATTTAATAAAATAAAAGTAAAGCTGATTCTTCTTAACAATTGCGTTGGAGGAGGAAAGATTTAACGTCCCGCCGTCCTCATACCAGATTCTTAGGAGTTCTATGCAAAGTAAGTAATCGAATTAAAAAAGCAGGATAGCATTTTTGTCTGATTTGTTAAAAAGTACTTTTTTTTAAAAATTCTGTAAAAAGAAAGAAAGAGGCATTATTACAATACATACTACAGAAAAAAAAATGCTATGAAATCGATTTTTCCATTCATCTTCTCTCTCTCTCTCTCTGCCGCTACTTAATTTTATGTTTTCGTGGGTGGCCATAAATAAATAAATAAGCTAAAGAAGCAAAACATCGGTTTTTAACAGTAATATTTGCGCTAATACATTGAAGATCTTTTTTATTTCTTCGGTCCAAATTTCTTCAAAGAGCGTTGTGCAAATTTAATAACCGGTAGCATTTTATGAAAGAGGTTTCCTTTTTAATCTAAAACACGATCTCTTTTTCTCTAAAAGATTCAAATGGACATCTTTTTACTTTCTATGACAAGTTAACCTTTTTCTAACTTTAAACAATTGTACATTCGAAATTTCAGTATCAAGAAGTCTTTGTTACTGGTAATTTTTGTTAAGCTCTGATGTCGTTCTTAAAAAAAAAAAAAAAAAAAAAAAAAAAGAAAAGTATCATTTTTACCATGTGTCCATGACAAAAAAAAAAAAAAAAAAAAAAAATGTAGAATACAACGTTTTTCTTCGTTGGTACATTGTAGTGTAGAGAATTATAAAAAGGATAGATGAGGTTTCACTTCAAGGTTTTCCCCCACCTACACAATCTGTGTGCAGGATACGTGACCACTAAATCATAATCGGACGGTCTCGTGACACAAGGTAACGCTGGACACTAGATATAAACCCGGTTACATTTTTTAGTATTCGACAATAATGAATAGACGAAGATATTTTTAACGGCCAAGGAATGCAGAAGAGCGAATTATTTAATGATAACATATTTTCCGCACCCTCTCTCTCTGATCAAATCAGGTGTGACACACACACACACTTTATGGTTAGGTGTCCGACCTCTCCTAAGCTAATTAAAACGAAAACCTTTTCTTTCTTTTTTTTTTAAACTTTACATTACAACAAAGCGTTTTCGAATAAGAAAATACTAATTAAATTAATTTTCTTACTAAATAACACTACTACAGGTAAAAGTAAAACCGTCCCGTTCTTTTTCTCTACATATCAAATATTGTTGTGACTAACGAACATATGATTTACTTACCAGTTTGTTTAGAAGTGGCAATCTTGTTTTTTTTTTTAATCACTAAACAAACTGGCACCATAGATAAAAAAAAAAGGGTAGGTTTCCCTTTAAAGACTAGCAACAAACAAAAGAAATATTCGAATGGAGGAAAAAATTTTCTTCCTAATTTCTTATCCAACAGAATATGGACTTGATTATGTCATCTGTACAACACCCACCCACCTGAATTTTTCAGGAAGCCAGAATATAAACAAATTATATCACATTTAATAAAATAAATAATCTACTCTACACTTTTTGATCATAATCACAAAATTATTCTGGATAATACACGAGAAAGCAAACGTTTTATTTTCATATTTATTTTAATTTAATATTTATTTACATTCCACTTAAATGACACCATCGCCAGTGTTAGAATAGGAAAGTTTTAAAAAATCCTTCTCGGCATTTAACTTATTTTAATTAAGGCAATTATTTATTATTTAATTACTTATCATTACTGTCATTGAAACGGGATTAATTATTTAAATGAAAAAAGTGGCAACAGGTTATTTTAATAAAATCACGAAACCCGCATATCTTGAATCGAGCAATCTTTACTTTCTTTAAGACAAATCAGAAATAAGACGGTGTGGTTTAAGTTAAAAAAAAAAAAAAATAAGAGAGAAAAAAAAAAAAAAAAAGAGTAAAGAAAAGGTGTTTAGTTTATTTGTTTTAAGAAAAAAAAGTTTCAATCTGTACTTAAGCCGTACGGTAAAAGTAGTAAAGTTTTCCTATAAAAATTCAGTGTCACATTTTTTTTTTTTTTTTCGAAGAAAATGCTTAAAAATAAAAATTAAAAAGGCATTTATTTGAATTAGAGACCTTAATAACGAGATTAAGAAAGAAAAATGTTTAATGAACTTGTTTAAATTAAATTAATTAGAATTTCTAATTTAATTAAAAAGTTTCTAATTTTTAGAAACATGCAAATTGCCTTGTTACGAATAATGTCTAAAAACTACAAACTGGAAATAAAAAAAAAACAAAAAACATCTGTTTTCTTTAAGACATCATAAGTGTTTTAGACTCAAATTAATCATTTATTAAATGTTATTGTTATATCTTCCGAAAAACAAAAGTCCAATGTTATTTAAAAATAAAATACGGGGTGAGGCGGGGAAATAATCAACAAATGACATTTTCCTTTCTCATGACTTGGAATGCGGATTTAACAATAGAAAATTAAGTTAGAAACTAAACAAATTTAACAATAACTATCAAAAGTTTAATTAATATTTGAATGAATCGTCATAATATTGCTGTATATGTTTTTTTATTTTCTTTTTTTTACATGTATGTGTATTATCGGCAATTTCTGCTGTGGTTTGTTGAGGTTTGTTTGTTTCTTAAATGTTTGAATACATTTTTAAAGTCGTGCCGATTGTATAGGTACAGATGGTGTACTCAACTTTTTCATAAATTAAAAAAATAAGCCTAAAGAAAAACGATAGTCACACCAAAAAAAGGGTCTGCACTGAAATAAAACATTAGTATCATATTGCTGATAGAAACAAGTTAACGCAGCAATGACAATAACAACAACCCCCGTCGCCGACAATTAGTAGTCGCAAAAATGGTCATTACTTACTGGATATATTCAACGAGGAAAAATCTCTGGCTCGTTCTGAAGCAATACTATAAAGCATACGTTGTAAAGAGGTTTGCTCTTCAGATTCTGTTGTAGACTGTTCTTCGACAGTCTCGGAAAATTCCTCGCTTGCCTCGGATGGCTCCCTGCTTGCCGCATCCTCCACCCTCTCTTCCTCGTCGTCGGCCATCTTTAATCGTTACCCGTGATCCGTCGCTACTCAGGGAGCATTCCCTATTTTATGTTGGAAAATGACGACGCTACAACAATGAACGATCCCTCTATAACATTGCACAACAGCTTTCAGTATAACATCTTTCAAGGAGAGAAACGAAAAACAGGAATAAAAGAAAAGCAAAGACTTAGATTAAAAGAAATTGCTTCCAAATATACAATTAAATAAATAATAAATCCATTAAAAATGTCTGGTTAGCTTTGCTCCAAGTTTATCATTTATGAAAATAAACAAATCCCCCGCTCTCAACTAAGTCACATGACATATTATCACGTGACTTATTTTCTGTTCTTTCTCTGTAATCTAATCTTTTTATGCATTTTTCCTAATTTTATTTAATTCATATGGCAAAAAAGGTTTTTACAATAACACCAAAGAATACATGTATATCATAGCTGATTATACTTTGTTTAATTTTTGAATATTTAACTTTATGTAAGAAGCATTAGTAGTTTGTATGTAGGATTCAACCCCTTTTTCAAAGTTTGTAAAGGTAATTCTCTATTCATTTACACCAAATTGTTTGTACATAAATAAAATTTGATTTTTCATTGAGAATTTAAATCCCACTCATAATAAATAACTTATTAACTAGGAAAAAAATGGAACAATGAATTAATTAAAAATGTAAAACAAATCTATTTGACATTTTTAAGTAAACCATTATCTTCAGAATCAATTTTGGAAGAATATAAATTTCTGTATATCCGAACATTAGGTAATTGAATGACAAAATGGAAAAAATTCTATGTAATGCATTTGTCCTTTAAAAGGACTTAATTAAGCTAAAAATAATGTTCTTATTAATGACAATCATCAAATATCAGAATTTAAAAAAATTTAGCATTCCTATAACTTCAGCATTTACTCTTGGTGCATAATTTTAATTGATGGTTTCATTATTTCATCCCCTCCTCCTACATATATATAATTCCATCAATTAGAACATTATTTTAGTCTGATGAAGTCCTTTTAAAGGACAAAACACTTTGCTTTGAATTTTTCTCCATTTTGTCATTCAATTATCCAACAGAATCAATTATATAAATACATGCAATATTCTGAGTTTAAGAAACAAAAGTGAATATCAACAAAATTATGACATTTTGAATACAACAAAAACATTTTTTTATCATTTCACCCTAAACAAGGCAATAAAGCCACTAAGATAAAAGAGGTTACTGAGAGTGAAAGAATATGAGAAAAAGAAAAACATTATTAAGGAATAATTCTTTTTTTCTTATATTATGAACTGTTCACTTATGAAGTAAACCAATTCAAAGTTACAAAATGCAAAAACATTTCAAATAAAATATATAGGTGACATTATAAATTGTTTTGTAGATGTCACCTGAAAGTTATTGGGTTTATTTTATTTCATAATGTTATAAATTAATAATTTTATATCATATAAAACAGACTAGCAAAGTAGATTAATACATAAAATGGTAAATATATAGGAAATACATCCTATTTCCAACACAATTATATACCCACATACATGCCATATAAAAATACATTATTTTCTACCTAATAACAGACAATATTACAAACATGCCGTTAGCATTCCACTATACACCATTTAAATCAAAATGTCTATTGGTTATATCATCAAAATGTCTATTGGTTTAACATCACCACCTTTCTATATAATAAATGTGAATGTCAGTGTGTCACTGTGTCATATGTTTTCAATTAAAGGGACACAACTCTTTAGTTTTCAACACCTCATCTTCTATATAATTAATGCGAATGTCAGTGTGTTACATTTTTTCAATTAAAAGGATACAAATTTCTAATTTTCAATAGCTCATCTTCTTCTATATAATAAATGTGAATGTCAGACTATCACACTTTTTCAACTTTACTCCTAGGGTCCATATCCCAACATATACCATTTTGGAATCAGGCCAACTCCATGAGCAAATTAAAAACATTCGGGGCTGGATCCGAACCCACAATCCTGAAACTTTGGATCCCCAAGTTTTCTTTACTGCGATTGTTTTCAGCAATTTTGGGGACAAATATTTTTTTGTATGATAACAATTTTATTACTTGGAAATAAATTTGGGAATAATCAAAATTAATTGCGAAATCCAGTGAAAGTCACCCATCAAATAAAAATAATTGTTTGTATGGAAAGTAAGGACCTACATACATGAAATTTTTTTTAAATTCATCAAAGTGTTTTTAAATTAGCAGAAGAATTATTGTTGAACTTTTAAAAGGTAAGCTTAAATATTAATGTTTTCTTTATTTTTATTTTATTATTGTTTGGAATTAGGATTTTCAGATTTTTAATATAACAAAACCTAGACAACAGAATTTCCTATAAATATTCCATATCTGCATATAACTGAAAAGAAGCTTTTCTCCCGGAAGCCATTGAACTTCACAAAAGACAAAACAATTTTATAACAATTTACATACTAGATACCAACCAATGTGTTTTTGTAAAGAAAAACAGACAAATATTTGAGCTTCAATGCAATTTGACTACTGGCCATAAGTTTCAACCATTTCTTTTATAGTCGAGTATTTCAAGGTGAAGAATACTATGGCTGCCTTCCACCACAGTTTTATTCCTCATATTATCATTTCATTTCAGCTATTTCTTTATTCCCTTATTTTATGACAACACATTATTAATTAATTGACAAATATTAAGTGTATATTTTTTTCTGCAACTGACCAAAATATGTGTATAGAATATAGAATTTATAAATCAGTAATGTGTACTCTTATATTGTATTTTATAAGTGTTTTTATCATAAACTTTCATCTTGAACATAAATTAGACTTTAGCATTTGTAAAAGTAGCAATTCAGAGGTAGGAGGAAAATAAGCATTGTAACTTTTTCCTGGCAACTTAGGCCACTACTCAATTCAACTTACGCAATTTCTACAACATTTTAAGCAATTACATTCACACAAATGAAAGACTAAAATAGTTACTTCTACTAATTTCCTGAAAAAAGAGCATACTATGATGAAAAAAATGCCCCAAACTTGATAAAAACTAAATTTAGTTTAAATTTTTTTTGAAATACAGCAAAGTTTACTTATTGGAAATATTAAAATATAATCTATCAGATTGAAATTAAAACTAAAATAAAAGACACACATATCTTAATTCACTTTTTTTTTATTCTTCCTATTTAGTTTGTTCAGGCAATAAAATATGCTGTTGTTAATTGAAAAAAAAAAAAAACAGAGGATGAAACTTTGCAGCCTTTTTATATACTACTTTTGACAATGTGATCTAACAGTCATTAGCAAAAGTTATTTGATAGACAAGTGGAATAATCCCACAGACTCTTCTCTGTAAAATTACAGCTGTATAAGCTTGACAGAAAGTTTATAAAAGCACAGAATGAACACAGAATGAGCACAGTATTACTCCATGCAAGGCAGTAAAGCCACTAAGACACAAGGGGTTACAGGGTGTGGAGGAATTAGAAACAGAAACCTAAATAATGAGTGGAAAGAGAAAAAGTAATCAGGAGGATAGTTGATAGTGATTGACATTGCATTTAAGTTTTTGAAGATTAAAGTTGGTTGGAAAGCATGGAGCCGGAAGGGAGTTCCACAAGTGAGAAGTGTGAAAAAAGAAACTGTTAGCATAAAATCTATGGTTACATCTAACGAGCTCAACTGTCAACTGATGGGATCTCAATGTCAGTCTAGTACTGCATTTAAATTCATGAAGTCTAAGTACTATAGCAAAGAGTCCATCTGAAAAATTACCATGAAAGCCAATTCTTCTTTGGATCTTATTAAGGAGCTCTAGGTAAACAGCAGAGGCATCAGACCATATGTGGCAGCAATATTCTAAGCATGGACAAATAGTAGATTTATAGATATGTAAGACAGATTTTGGAGAGAAAAATTATCTTGTGCAACACAGTGAACCGAATTTCTTAGCAGTGACCTAGCAATGAATTCAATATAATCTTTCCACTTCATGTCAGCTGAGAGAATTAGCCCGAGAAGGCACAACGAGTCACTTTCCTGGCGGTTAGCATCAGCCATGCTGATGGAAGGCAGAGAAGAGACTATCAGATAATTAATGGAGAGAAGTTTAGTTTTGGAGGTGTTAAAATTAATAAGCCACCTTTTGCCCCAGTTAATGACAGACTTGAGGTCATTTTGGGCATCAGCTGCCATTTTAAACTTATCAGACTGATACTGATCAGTCTTACTATTGAGGCATGGGTAAATGCTTGTATCATCAGCATAGATGCCAAGATGAGAGCTGATGTCATTGGGAAGGTCATTAATGAAAATCAAAAATGGAGTAGGACCAAGGATAGAGCCCTGGGGTACATTCATGTTAGTACAAAAGGATGTAGATAAGTGGCCATTCAAGATAACTTTCATTTCGTGATTTGATAGGAAAGACTGGATCAGTTCAAAAAGGTGTCCAGAGACACCATAACATTTCAGCTTGTGGAGAAGACCTGTATGACAAACCTTGTCAAAGGCTTTCAAGATGTTCAAAACTACAGCCTGGGCTTCACCATTTTTATCTACAGTATGATACTCTTTCCACAATTATCGTCAGTACCTTAGCAGTTGACCAGGAGAAAAGAAAGCCATATTGCTTGTCTGAGAAAAGGCCCTGTGATAAGAGATGATGAATCAATTCAGCACTAATTAGGGCATTTAGGAGTTTCCCAAAAAGAGGTAGAAGGCTAATAGGCCAATAGTTGGAAGGGTCAGACAAATCACCAGAGTTCTTAAAAACTAGAACAACAGACGATGACCTCCAGCAGGCAGGAAAGCACATTATACAGTTCAGAAAGAATAGAAGCCATTTCAGGAACACACTTTTTAATGACTATTACAGGGATACCATTGGGTTCACATTAGGTTAGAGATGATAGCAGAAACCATGGAAGGGGTTATATGCATATCATTTAACAGAGATTCAGTGGAAAGTTAGGCAAGGGTACTCCAGATGAGTCAAGGGTAGAGTTTGAGGTGAATTTGCAGGCAAAGCACTGAGTGTTGTGTAGTGTTACCTACTCGTGGGAAGTAGTATGCACTTAACTGCTTCATAAGTAATAGCCATAGCTATTTATAGTCTTTGTGAATGAGTCACCTCATCTCCCTGTACTGAAGAGGTTTTATCTCCTTATTTTTCTGGGTACTCCTTCTGGGAGCTTTTGTCTCCTCATTATATCCCTCCCTCTCCCTAAGAGATTGTCTAGATATGGGAGAATGTGACCTTTTTCTTTTTTTATAGGAGTATTCCTCCAATGATTGTTTTTGTTCATCTTCAGAGTCTATATTACTCTTGATTTCATTGTCTAGTTTATCTTGCCTTGACACTTTCACCCTCATTAATTTCAGGCTCATTATACATTTCTTCATTGCTATTGTGTTGCAATCTAACTTGGTCTGTATGCGCTAATATCCCATTTCCATATTTTTCTATTATCACTTTGCATTATGGATCCTGCCTCTTGTAGATTAAATTCATTATTCTTCTTATACCATAGTTTTTCATTGGTGGCATAGAACATGGTCAATGGAGCATTAATTTGTCTACCCATGAGAGTGGAGAGGCTTTTTGATCTTCCAGCATGTGATATTGTCCTATAACATAGCAACAATCTAGGAAGAAATAGTTCTATCTTTTCTTTTGTTTGCTCACATATTTTCAATCTGTTTTTTATAGTTTGCACCATCCTCCCTGTTAATCTGTTTGATTGTGGATGGTATGGGGGTATGGTTTGCATCCAATTTTGTTCGACCATTGGCATAGTTCCTCATCACAGAACTCTGGGACAATGTCAGATACTAAAATTTTCAGAATTCCATTTATTGAAAATATGATCCTTAATGTTTGTTTCACAGTCAAACTTTTTTTTGTTGGAGACCTGTATTACTTCTGGCCAGTCTGAATATGAATCTACCAGTATTAATAATAATCCCACTCCATTAACATGGGCATGATCCATGTGTACTCTATCCCAAGATTGGGACTTTTTAGGCCATGTATGTGATTTTGTCTGTCTATATTTTCTTCTTTCATTGCACATTTTACACCTTTTTGTGTGTTGTTCTATATCTGTAGAATAGCCTGGTCACCATACTTCTAGCTTTAATCTCCTTTGCATAGATATTATGCCACAATGATATCATGATGTATAATTTTGCATTTTTGTGTTGCTGGCAGAACCACAATGTCTCCATTACAAATTACACCCTTTTCTACGGTTGACCTCTTTAAAATTTCTTTCTGCCCATGGGCAATTATTCCATTTATTATTTTTTATCCTGAACAATATACTGTACAATATGGGATTTTGCTTCATATCCTCAGCTAATTTGTCTATAAACAAAATATCAGCTTCAACCCAGTGTAAGAAAGTATCTTAAAATATTTCCTCCTCTTTCTCACTTTCAGAATTTATAAACCATAATCTTGACAAAGCATCTATATGCAGAATGGTACTACCTTTCACGTATTCAATATCAAAGTCAAACGCCATTAACATTATGGCTCATCTTAAAATTCTAGAAGATGTTACCTTAGGAAGTTCATTCCTAGGATTAAATATGAATTCTAAAGATCTTTGGCTGGACCTTCATAGGAATTTCTTTCCAATCAGAAAATGATGAGCTCTATTTGTCATCCAACACTTCTTTCTCAATATTTGAGTAGTTCAATTCAGTTTTTGACAATTTTCTCAAAAAAGATATATAATAGGGTGACCATCCTGAGCTTATATCCCCAAGATTGTATATTCACTCATGTCAGTTGTTACTACTATTTCCTTTCTAGGGTTGAATATTTTTACTACTGACTTCTTTGCCAGAAAGAGTTTTTAAATTTCCAAATGTCACTTGTTCTTTTATCCAAATAAATTCCACATTCTTCTTTCTTAAAGCAGCAAAAGGTTCTGTCAATTCAGAGTCTCAATCTATATATCGTCTATAGAAATTTACAAATCCTAAGAAAGATTCCAATTCTTTTGTGTTCTTAGGTACTTCAACTTTTAAATATTTTCTCAATTAACGATTGGTCTGGTGACATGTCTTCATTAGATATAGAATATCCCCCAAATTATATTTTTTTCAGTGTTGTAAGCACATTTTTTTTTCACCTTACTGCATATTCAAATAATATGTCACTATTCATTTAATGTAAAATACACAAATTCTTAACTTTAACTACTATCACAAAATTAAAGTTTTTATTTTGAAAGTTCTTTTCTCTGACTGAAAAAGAAATGAACATAAATAGTCTTTCAGTGAGGAAGAGAGAAAGTGGAATTGGGAGACAAGATCAAAGGGAGTCTACTGTTGCTTTGGTGAGAAAGACAGGATGACAAGGTTGACTCTTGTTTCTTTAGTGCTGTAAGTCTTTCTATTGAGTTGAATGGATGTCTGGTTTATATGGCTTTGTGTAGGCTTGAGAAGCTCATGTTTATTTATTGCCAGGAGCTGATTTTATTGGCTTTTCTTTATTTTTATTAATTTGAAAATTTGAAATATGTTTGAAACCAGAAGGTTGTGTGGACCCTTTGTGTAGTCTGTTTATTTTTGTCATCTGATTTTTTGATTTGAAACAGTTAACTTCTGCTTACTCTGCACATGTCCAATTATGTTTTATTTTATTAAATGTTTTGTTACCTTTGTTATATATGCATGTATGGTAAGGCAAGGAAGGAGAGACGAGAGAGAGAGAGGGAGAGGAAGAGGAAAGACCAACTTGGCAAGGACAACAGTATTATTAGTTGCTGATCAGACAAGGATTAAGAGAAATGCTAAAGGACCAGCAAAAGAATAAATAATTATGGACATCTTTCATTGGAAAAAAAATGAAAAGTGGTTAATAAAAAAGGTGTAATTTATATACTTAATTTATATACTCAATTCATATACTTAATTTATATACTCAATTCAAATACTTAATTTATATACTCAATTCAAATACTTATTTATATACTCAAATACACAAGATTGTTTTTGGAAAGGAAAGTTTAGAAACATTCACTTTGAAGTTTGTTTTTAAAATAAAGTCTGTGAACTCAACAACAATATACATATTTTCTTTCAAATTGGCGACCTGACACTTCAAAGGCTAAAAGGTTTTGGTCAACAAAACTCATAAATATATAAGAAACACATCAACTTTGAAAAATGCTAAATAAAATGAACTTACAAAGAAAGAATCAAATCTTACACAAAATGACATATTAATCACTAAGAAAACTAAGTTCATTGATTTACCAACCATCTTTGATTTGTTAAGTACAAAAATCTCATAAGAAATATTAAAAGCATTCTCCAATATATATTTGTATTGTCCTTTACTTTTATACTTTCACAAGAAAAATTATTTCATTTTTTTTTCATTGCTTTTTTCTAATAATTTTTTTCTCATTGAAAAACTTGTAGATGTCTCTTTTTTTTCTATTTCCTTCTTTGTCTTCTCTCTCATTTTTCTGTTTCTTTATTTTATTGGAATTTTATTCTCTTTCATTTTTTTTCTTTTTCTTATTGTTTCTTTTGTTAACCGAATTCCTGTACTTTTTATCTACAATAATAAAACAGCAGATAAGATATTAAATCAATTATTTGAAACCATATCTGCGATATCAAGTAAAAAAGCTTTTTTCTACTCTTTTGCTATTGTTCATTTTTCTACCCGCGTCCCCCTCCCCCGACATATTGACTTTGGTATTATCAAAACTATTTAATGCTCAGTTGAAAAATAGGAAGAGAAGTGTGGATTTGATTTTTCAAATTATCAAAATCTAGCTTTCACATGTTTTTGTTTTAATTTTAATTCCTCTTAAAATTTTTATTTCTTTCTTATTAGTTTCATTTTATTCCTATCAATCAAGTGGTTAACTATATGCATATTTTAGTAACTTTCATCATGGGTATCCACTGGAGGGAAGAAACAAGTCATTTGTCCACCACTCACTGAATACATAGCCAACAGCTCCATCTGACATCTGGTTCATCTAATAGGTCATAACATACACTACAAATGTGTGTAATACATTCTCAACAATACCTATTGTGCAACAGGATTTGCCAGTAGGATATATTCTGAATATATCCTTTTGTTCCCACCCCATTAGAAAAGTCACAGCAGATGCCTACGTTTTATATCAAGCTTTATAATTATTTAGAATCTCTTCAATAATTCTAAAAAATATTTTTTCATGTGGTTCATTTATGGTCAGAATCAAGACAATCCCTATAAATTTGAAGCATCTCACCCCTTTAATGGTATCCTTAGGTGATAATTTAATTTCTCCTCTTTTTTCCCCACTAATGTACACTATGGAATGTAAACATTGTAATTCAAAATTTGATTTAAATACTGATATCTAGTTCCACAGACAAATTCATGAAAATGAAGACATAAGTAAATCAGTTTGGAAGTTTACATGTGCCAAAAAAATTCATCTAAAATTGATACTAACATATAATAACCAAAATACTTTAATAGCTGAAGTACCCATTTATGACAGTTTTGACTCTTATGAAAACCAAATCTATACCTACCTTTTTTGGCTCTCATGCAAATCAAACCTATACCTACCTATCTATTGTTTATCAAAATGACAAAATTCAGCATGAAATAACATGGGAAATGTTGACATACTGTAAAATACAACACTCCAATCTAAACCAATCCATTCACACCAGGTGTGAGCAAGCCTAGGATCACAACTGGTTATATTGACAGTCAAAAATGAATTCCACATAACTTTTCTTTTCAGTACTTTCTTAATTAGATTTGTATCATTCATGAGGTGAAAATTTAACATATTACTAAAATATCTACCAATTTTTTAACAACTTTTTTAACATTTATAATACAGGAATTCCTTGATTAATGTGCATTCAATTAACACATTTTCAATTAGTGCACTAAAATTTTTATATACCCAAATTCAATTAGTGCATACATAATACTTGATTAGTGCAGTAAAACATTCATCAGTTTAACTATAGTAATGGAAAATTGATTTTTTATAGTTACCGATTAATTAAAAATTTTCTAAAATTTAAAAATGGATAATGGGTATCTATTTTGTTTGTCAAGTATTATGTTATCTCAGTAATTACAGTAGTGTTAAAAAAAGGAACAGTTATAAATAGATAAATTTTATAATATAAGCCGATAAAAAAAATATATATTTGAATATTTGTCTCTATTAAAAGTTTTTGAATATTTGATTTTTTTAATTTGATGTTTATGTTGAAGGTCTTAAATGGAAATTTCTGATTTTTGTTAAAAAAATGGACTATTTAATTAGATATAGAAATTTACATTTATTAAAAATTATCGAAATGTAAAAAATGTATGCATTTACTATGGAAAGATTATAAATAAAATTTGATAATGATATGTTTGGAAAATTTGAAGAGGCAATTTCTCAGTACTGTCAATTATATGAAGAATAGAAGAACACTATGTGACAAACCACTCTAAATAAGTTTTTCATAAAAAATCAGATTAATAAACATTAATTCATAGCATTTTTATTGTATCTCCTTATATTTACTTATATTTTAATTAAAAAGTATGCAGATTAGAAATCAATTGTGAATGAGACTAAAATTTGAGGTACAAATTACATCATTACCTATAAATTATATTCAATTAATGCATTTTAATTAGTGTGTATCTTTTAATGTACACATTAACTGCACTCATCAAGAGATTCCTGTATATAGAAACTAACTTCTACAATTTTTCTAATTAAATTGTTTCTGTTTGAATTGTCAAATGGCATGCAGAAAATGTTGATTGAATCATCATTAACTGAGATTTACCATATTTTTTGTTGTGGAGAGGTTCAATTCCTGCACACGATGACGAATAGCAGTGTCTGGATTTTTGGCCACATTCTCGTGTACTACAGCAATGTTTTCAGCTGAACAATGTAAACGAGCACGCGATGATGTTTTCACATCTGCCACCGACCCAGTTTGTTTGAATTTACAAACAATTTTTTCAGTTGCACTCTTGAAAGACTTAAGTTGTTAAATCTGAAAGAAAAAGAAAAAAAATCATTAGGTGCTTGAACTTAATTCACATTTAAAATCAGTCCAAGTTATTGGAACACCCTTATAAATGGCATAAGAAAAATTTCAAGCCAGTAGCCTAATATTTGTAGCATTGTCATAAAAATATTATAAGACTGTAATTTTGTAAGGTGAAATCTGATTAAAATATATCTAATTTTATTGGTTTGCTTTTTTTTACATATTTTCTTCCCTGTTTTAACCAAATATTTAATAAAACAAATAAATATGAAAAAAAAATTTTTTTCCCCTTTTACTGTTATTTTTGGCAGTCTAATTTTATGTTATTGAAATGCTAACTCGCATTCTATATGACGTTTCTGTAGTTCATTACTATATTAAATATGCTCATTATAGTTAAAACAATTATCAGTCAAGATTTTGAAAACATTTGGTATATATATGTGTGAGTGTGTGTGTTTGTGTATGTACTTTGTGATTATTGAAACCAAAACAAATTAACAGTTTAAAAAACTGCATACATGAATAAATATTATTGCATACATGCAATTCTTAATATTTATAAAAAATTTTTGTAACAAAAGCATATGTGTAAATTTTGTTTATGCCTTGTAGCTCTCAAACATTTGAACTTTATCGTATGTGGCTCTTACATTAAACAAGTTTGGCCACCCCTGCTCTAGTATAAGAAAAGATCACAATAGATGTTTATTGCCAATAATCCAAGTATGCCATTGATACATTATACAAGAAAAACAGCTTTGGTAAACAGCTTTTAAAAGAAAGAATAACAATGCAAAACAAATACAGAAGAAAAAAAAATAATTAGACTGGAAAGTTTTACCTTTTGATTTTCATTTGTTTTGAAGTGAACATTAAAATGCTATTTTTAGTTCAAGCATAAATTCTGTGCATAAAAGAATTTGAATTTCACCAGTCAGCTTTTCTAACCAATCAAAAACAAGAGATACTGTTGTCCAATTAAAAAACAGTCCATCAAAATTTAGTTTCAAACTGGCACTGAGACAGTTTTCTTTTGAGATGACAATGCATATATTTTGATCGTTTTAATCACTTTTTCATCTTCCATTTTTGTTCATTTGAAATTTACACAAAAATTAATATTCAACACATTTAATTAGCATTACTTAGGCATATTTTTCAAGTCACTGATCACATGACCAACATTTATCTTCATCATGAAGAATTTTTAATGTTGAAATATCAAAGGTCTCTTTCATTCAAGATCAGTTGATCTGCTATATTGGGCATAGAAAAAAAATATATATATATATGAATGTTTTTATTGACACCTTGAAAATGCTATTTTACAATGCAAAGAAACAAGTATAATTAGTAGATCAAAATGAATGACCTTTACTTTTGAATGTAAATACTAGTTATCTTTCACTCAATGAGCCATAGACCTTCAGAAAGTGGACAATCATGCTTCTCCACAGCTTCCAATCTTTTGTTGCTTTCAGCAATATTTGCTCTTTTAGGACCCATGTCGACTATCTATTAAAAAATTGTATATCTATTAATTTTACTGATATTATTAAGAATTAATCAAAATATTTGATTTATTTTCTAAATGGTTTACCAGACTGAGTTTAGCTTAGTTTATATCCAACTAGTTTACTTTCACAATCATGTGCTTGACTGAGTTGAGCTTAGTTTAAACCCAATAAATTTACTTCCAAAATCTTGTATCAGACTCAGTGGAATTTAGTTTATATTCAACTAATTTAATGATGCATAGTCTATGCATCATTAAATTAGGGGACCTTACCCATAATAGGGGACCTTACCCATAATAACATAATGGACTATACCATATGTAATAAATACTGCACCTCAAGATGAAGCAGGGAGTTCAGTCTGAAGTCTGGAGTGAAGTCCATCAGGAGTCAGTCAGAGGCAGTCCGAAACAGAGTTGCATTCAGACAATTACTACTAAACCTGATTGTTCGCACTAACACTTTCTACTTCTCTGTATATATTCCTGTTTGTAATATATCTGTGTTATTCCATATCCATGTTTGAGTTCTTCTTTATTGGTTCTACCTTGGACTATCACCATGGTACAAGGAACCGGACCATAACAATATCCAACTAATTTATTCCAAGATCTTTTTCCAGGCCAAGCTTAGATTATATCCAATAAATTTATTTCCAAGATCTTGTACCAGACTGAGTTGAGTTTAGTTTATATCCAACAAATTCACTTCCAAGATCATGTACTACACTGAGTTGAGCACTGTTTCTGCTCTAGATCAAGCTGATCTTAGCATAAACCTAATTTTCCTTAAAGATTGTTGATTATCTTTTGCTTCTATCTACCAGAAAGTACTTGACCTCTGTATTCAAGTAAGTGAAAGTAACTTTCTCAGTTGTAACTGAAGTTTTTACTTCAAATGAAAAATCTTCATATCATTTTTTAATAACTTATTTTTATTTTGAATGTTTATCCTTGTGTATATCTTCTGGTTATATTACATTTGCCCTGAGTTTATACTTATCATTTGAATCAACATTTTCATTGATCTGTCTTGTTTGGCCAATCAAGTATTGATTAATCATAAGAATCTTTCTTAGAATTTTTTTTTTTTTTTTACTTTTTTCTCAGTGAGTCTAATGGACATTCACACGTTTCTGCACACACGCAAACATGTGCAATCCTAAACAATCAAGAAGACACATACTGATATACACATCTGTTCAACTCGCATGCACCAACCCACTATTCACACACACATTCAGACACAGAACAAACATACCTACAAGCAAGAACACTTGACTCTTTACTTTCTGGAAATCAGAATCTGATTTTGACCTTTCCCTTATGACTGCTTGCATTTTTTTTTTTTTGGTTGTTTGATGTTTATATTTGTTTTATCAGCTGTCAAAATAAATGTCATTGTATTGATTTTGATTCTAAGTTCTCTTTCTGTCTGCAACCTCAGCATTTTTTTAAAAAATTTTTGGTTGTATGCTTTTGTAAAATTAATTTTACTGTAATCACCAATTAATTCCTTCCTGTAAAATTAATTCATGCATTCCTGGATTCCAGGCTGGGGTGGGGTGGGGTATTTCAGCTAAGAAAGGATGGCTATAGCATAGTTCAGGGGAGGCCAAACAGTATTGCTCCTTCAAAGCCATATTCATCTTTTTGAAATTTAATGTTCACTTGTGGAAATATATTACCTGAGTTATTTTCCTTATCACAGTTAATATAAATGATAAGAAAAAATACATCAAGCTTTATAATTATTTATAGCTATTATATTAATATGCTTTTACCTACCTATGTATGGTATGTGTCATGCTAATCCTATTAAACCCAGACTGTGTTGAGCATTCAAAGAAAAACAAATAGAGAGAGGGACATAGAGAGTAAAACAGAAAGAGAGTGAGAGATGTAGAGCAGCAAAATAGAATGCAACACAGACGGGGATTGGAGCGGAATCATCTTAGATAAAAGCAGTTGTTTGTAGTGAGAGTTTAAATCATTAAATCATTTAATGATCTGTTGAGGACAAATTCACCTCTGAACTGCAAGTAACGTTTTGAAATCAAAATCTTTATTTTTTTAATTTTATCTTCCTGAATTTGATTGAGGGAAGTTGTAGTAACATCAGCAAAATGGACTTGTCATTACTCAGTAATTATGGAACTTCTATGTGATATACTAGAAGACATCACAACAGAAGTAACTCTGTAAATTTCATCTTTGGTGATCAATTTACAATTAAATTCTATTGTAAACAGAGCACCACTTTTAAGGCACTAAATTTAGTATAATTTGTTTTTTTCACAATGTACATTCAATAAAACTATTACAAATACAAGGAAATGGTAGGCCAGAAACAAATAAATCAACAAAGAGCAGTTGTGATGAAACAGCAGAAAAGATGGTGTGAGCATTTGCAGGCAGAAGAGTGACAAGCAACTGGTAACCTTAATATAGAAAAGAAGAAAAGAAAAATGCTATGAATGAGAAAGATAGACAAGATTATCTTCAGAAGTAAAAAAAGCTAAAAATTTAAGGAAGATTTATGCAGTAATGGGTTAATTTTGTTATTATTACTGAAGATATGATAATATGAATATATGATAATATGAAAAATTTCTCAGAGTTAACCTGTAGAAAAAGACAATATGTATAAAGGTAAAAGACAATAGGAAAATTGTATTATTAGCTGGCACATTTGGTCCAATATGAACCTTTTCAAGGCAAAAACAAATTAATTTATTGAAAACAAAGTAACTATTAACAACAAACAAAATGTCCTTAGCAACTAGATGAATTTAGAAAACACTATTATATTCATATTGTCAAATGAAAATTATGTCAAGTACTTTCATGTGTAGAAATACTGTTTTTATTCCTGTGTTGAAAGATTCAACCATTTTCTTTTGATTTCTTGATATAGTTGTGTATATTGGCTTGGGAGAGTAGTAATTCTGTTAAGAAAGGTGATATTGGGAAAAAACCTGGGCATAGATTAATATTTGGATAATATTCAATGGTGGCACACTTGAGGATTTTTCTTCTGAGTGAGTTATTTTCTGTTTTTTTATGAGTGTAGCATTTTTAAAATCAGAAATACAATATAATTTGGTCAGGGTACCAAGTGGAATGGTTGGTCGATTTCAAATGGCTTCACACCAGATGCAACCGGTTTGACACCAGCTCTGTTGTTCTCAGCTCACTTCCAACATCTGGTTACCGAAGTAGCTGCTTCGATCTCAAGTCTAACCTACCTATGTTGCAATTTTGATCTTAGGTAGACGAAATCAATCAGACATCAGGCTGTAGTGTAAGATGAGTCTAAACAAGAGGTGATATCGCACAAGAATAAACAAAAGAAGAAAAAAAAACCTAAGAGGTTCAAGTATGTTGAAAGAAACAAATTAACTTTTATCCATCTGTTATATACAGGAGTGTATGTTTTTTTTCCCAACCCGTTTTCTTTGGAGAGTGACACTTTTATGCTTCGTAGGCAAGTTCTGATCTTCTAAGTCAGCTGGTTTAGTTTTTAAGTGTTGGCTTAGCTTCGTTCGTCAGTATAACTTGCTACTGGTAGAAAAGCAATGTCAAAGATAGGAAGTCATGGAATCTCTTTGTCAGCTTCTGCGAGGCAACTCTCTGGTTTCTGCTAGCGAACTGACTCCAACTTCAACTGCTACTAAACTGGCAAACTGCCTGAGGGTGCTCACTTATATGGACACCAACCAAAACCCAGTGCAGGGTTAGATGCAGCCTGGGGTTTTCGGTAAATCCCGATTTCTGACAAGAAACCACTGTGTTATCCAGCCAGGAAAATTGATTATTTCCCATTTTGGGAAATTAATCACTTTCTATTTTGTGGGGGTCCCTGTGTTCATGAGGAGAGGTTGCAGGATAGTTATCCTCCTAAACTCCCTCCTTCTCATATTGATACCTCATACCAAATCCTTTCAGTGAACATTAATAATTTCCCCATCTTTCTCATCAAATTACCTTGGCCTATCACCATTACTACCACTTGACGAATGGCGTCCCAGCCATGTGGGTGGTCTAAGCTGGCCTCATTAAAATTATAAACTAGAATTTTTTGTTTACAAAATTCTCATTCTCACCAGCCAAAATTCATATGAAAACCACATGGCTCTGTCTCTTAAAATCTGTTTATTTCCGAGTTTAGAATTTATCAACTTGTTTTTAAAATTCCCTTTTTTGACTTTACAAATAACATATGGGTCGTCGTGGACTTTGCAATTTCAAATGATATCTCAGATGCTCTTTGGCTATTTTGCATCTTCTCAACCTGTGCTTTTACAAACAACATCAATCAATTGTCAAGGTCTGCGGGAACGCTTGGCTTCTCAAGAAAAAAAATAATCTCTTTATCTTCAAATCGGCAATTCTTTCAAAATATTTTCTCATGCCAAAACTTTATAATCGACACATGGCCACTTAACTTGCTGGTACTTAAAAGGATATCTTGGAAAAATAAATAATGGTAATTCTCTCTACCTTGTATCAGTAAATAATTTCAGAATATTTTCTCATGCCAAAATTTTTATAATCAACATATGGCCCGTCACCTTATATCTTAAATGCTTTTTCTGATTCCCATGTTTTCTCGGCCAGTGCTTTTACAAACAGCATTAATCAATTGTCAAAAGCTTGTATATGGCCTTTTTTGTGAGTCCACTGTTTACACTATTCCTCAGGTTTTTGAGAAAAGTAACTTGATTTTATTTTTAACATAAAAATAAAAATCTTGGGGTATCTTTTCTGCTCTCAGTAATTTCTTGTTTAATTTTTATAGTTAATTAGTTAATCAATTACCATAGCTAAATAGTGTCACAGTATGATAAAACACATCAGGGAGAGAAAGTCCATGTGACTTGAAGTGAGTTAATAAATTAGTTTTAAAAAAGCCTGCAACTTTCAGTTTTAGTTGTTTCATCATAAACCAGAGGTTATCCACAAACTTTTAGCCTATAGTGTATATTTTTCAAGGACAGACATGTTTCAGTAAACATCTCTGTTTTTTAAACAGTGTAATTGTTGTCAACCAACCAGAACTTTTTGAGAGTCTTTAATAAAGAAAATGTGGATATTAGTGCAAAGCTTCATTCCCCTTTCGTCCCACAATCTATGACACAGTGAACAAAAGGAAGTGCTGGGTTTTGCAATGCGATTAACAATCTTGTCACCAAGTGATGCATTTGAATTTACCATGCTCCCAATATATTTGAAAGATTCTATATACTTAAGACTCTTTCCATTAACTTGTAAAGGGACCTCAGGGGGTCTCTGTTTTACACCTCGAATTTGCTTTGTTGCTTCAAGGTTGATGAATAACTTCAGTTTTGGTTTGGTTTGGTTTGTTAGTTTTACAGCATATCAACCTCAATGGGTCATTTAATGCCGACGACTTTTTTTTTTCCCTGGTAATATTTTTGTTTTGTCAAAAATCTATTTCTCTTAATATTTTTTCCTCAAAAATGTATAGCTGGTAATATTATTTTTTCAAAAACATATAGCTGGTAATATTAATTTTTCAAAAATGTATAGCTGGTAATATTTTTTCAAAAACTTATAGCTGGTAATATTTTTTCAAAAATGTATAACTGGTAATATTATTTTTTCAAAAACATACAGCTGGTAAGATTATTTTTTTCAAAAAAGTATAGCTGGTAATATTATTTTTGCAAAAACGTATAGCCAGCAACACTATTCTTTCAAAAAAAGTATAGCTGGCAACATTATTTTTTCAAAAACGTATCATCAGAGGCCTTGCTGTTAGACATAGTTTATCGTCTTACCCAGGACATGGATGTAGTTTATCGTCTTACCCAGGACACAACTTCAGTTTTCTTGATGTTGATGGTAAGTCTGAATGCTTTGCATGCTGCAGAAAACTGGAGTAAATCTTGAGCTTCCTCTAAAGAGTTAGCTACAAGTAAAAAAAGTGCAAAAAGTATATCCTGTATAATATTAGTACGTAGAAGTGTTTTGGACTTAAACCAGTGATGGTTAAACGGTCCTTCATCAGTTCAAAAATGAAATTTAATGCCAGTTTTTGTATCACAAAAAGCATACCTCAGCATCACCAAGAAGAATAGTGCAAACAAAACAGGTGCCATGACACAGCCTTGCTTAGTTCTATTAGTGACATAAAATGGATCAGAATGCTGAACATCAGATACAACACTAGCTTGTATACCAACATGAAATGAAATAATGACATTCAACATGTTGTTAGGTATACCAAGTATTTTCAGAACTTTCCAGAGTGCTTCTCTGTTTACAGTATCAAAGGCCTTACTATGTTCCACAAATACCATAAATAGCTCCTTGTTTCACTGAATTATAAATGATAAAGAAATCTATTAGGCAGGGTTCAAATCTACATCCCCTTTACATGGGGAAAACCACTATATAGCCCAACATAGTTTTAGACCACTCAACCTTAATGATGAAGCAAGGCTCAATTATAAAGGAAAGATCATCACTCATTAAGATATTTCAATGTCCATATTTATATACTAGCTTAAAAGCCGCCCTATCAGGTGGCATTTAAGCTAGCTCTTGCAGATGGCTCTTGATTGAGCCTTCATCACAATATGTAAGGAGAAGCAGATGCAATAAGCAACAATAAACTACAGAAGAACTCAAAACTGATCACTGCATTTAAGTATTGCATTAATATTTAAGCTTACCTTTTAAAAGTTCTATGATAATTCTTCTGCCGCCACTTAATTTGAAAACAATTTGATGTATGTAGGTCCTTGCTTTCTGTACAAACAAATATTTTTATTTCATGGGTGACTTTTGCTGGATTTTGCAATTAATTTTGATTATTCCCAAATTAATTTTCAAATTATAAAAATTGTTATTGTACAAAAAAATTGTTGCAAAAAATCACATAAGAAAAAAAAAAATTGCTGAAAACAATCACAGTAATGAAAAATTTGGAACCCCAAATTTCAGGATTGCGGGTTCAGGTCCAGTCTGAAATGCTTTTAATTTGCTCACAGAATCGGCCTGATTCCAAAATGGTATGATATATTAGGCTATGACCTCTAGGAGTTAAGTTGAAAACATGGACAATTTTATTTTGAAACACTGTAATTTGAGAACAGTAATTTTTCCATTTGAAATGTGCTATTGAAAGTCAGAGAGTTGTGTCCCTTTAAGTTGTAAAAGTGACACAGTGACACACTGACATTTGCATTTATTATATAGATATGTGTGTGTGTGTGTGTGTGTGTGTAGATAGATGGATATATAGGATAACAATTTTTGTATAAATTTTTATATGTATCAAGAACAATTTTGTAAGAAAAGATGTTAATTGTAAAAAGTTTTTGTGACATGTTTCATTCATTATCACTTCATCAGACTGGGTTTGTTGATTTTGTTGTGACTACACATGTACATGAATGAGAGACACTGGGAGCTTTAAAATTTAGAAATAATTTTTTTTCCATGCAATCTGTGCAATTTTATCTAGATTCTTTTCCTTTTTGTTTTCATCATCATTTTTATTAAATATCCCACATTGTGATAACAGAAGATCTGCCAAAAATGGTGAAAACAAAAAACTTATCTGTCAGACTTTGAGTTTTGTATATTGACTGCTTATCATAGAGATTTATCTGATGCTGATAATTGGCATATTTTCAGAATTTGAAAACTAATAGATTAGTCTTTTGAACTTTTTTATCCCTTGACTAAATAATAAAACAATGTTCTCATATATTTGATGATAATTTTATACTTTTCTTATTTATTGTTTCTAAAGTAATAGTAATAATGTGGTACCGTTTACTCTGACATCCAATGTAAAATATATATGTATGTTTCTGTTTCTATGTGAGTACCTCTGATAGTCACTCCTTGTCATGGTGGAGGGGTTGCATGGTCCAATGACTCTGAGAGCAATGATGTTGGGAGTTCTATACTCCTGGTAGGGTCACCTTTGGTGGTAAGGTTAAAGATGAGGACCAAGACTAATTGTGACCAACCCCAAAGACCACATCGGTGGAACAAGTGGATGATGATAACAACAGATTTCAGTGGTTGAACCAGCAGATGAAGAGGACTATGCATGATGGAAATGCTACAGAAGGTGCCACTCGAAATTATAACTGAGTCAGTTTGTTGTAGCTTCATAACTAGATTCTGCATATTTCTTTCCATATGTGCTTCAGAGGAAGGTCATAAAATCAAGTGTGTGGGTAACTTCCTGGCAAATTGAGGTCCACCTTAAACAAATTCATTCCATCGGCATTTTCCTCTACTCTGATTTTCTTTCACCTCCAACCAACTCTTGTAAAGAATGGATAAATTGTTGTCTAAATTACAAAAAATGAAAATACCACTGACATTTCATTTTAACAGATTTTTTTTACCAAAATTGCACAAAAATATCTTGAAATATTAAAGCATAAATTAATTAAAAAAATAACCATTAATTTAAACTACAGCTTCCAGATAACTTTGGAATCTCCTGCAATTCTCCTTGTTTAAATCAGTGAATGCTGCCATAATCCTTGCCTTCAGTTCATCTTTGGTGTTACAATGAGTTTTGTTGGACGCTCGCTCAACTGTACCCCACACAATAATCAAGGGGGTTGAAGTCTGGGGAGTTAGGTGGCCAGATATAAGGGGTGATGGGATCTCAGAAATTGTCTGACAGCCATGACTGGATTCTCCTGCTTGTATGACATGGTGCAGAGTCCTGCTGCCTGGCATAGGGTCTTCCAACAGACACCCTCTTAATCCAGGGCAACTCTACTTCCTCAAGACATTTGATGTAGGCATCTGTGTTCAGTCTGAGGTCCTGTGGGAAGATGAATGGAGGCATAACATCGCCATCACTAGTGATTACTCCAAACACCATGATGTTGACTGGATATGCCATCCAACTCTTTCCGAATCCTCTGCACTATCCACAGATTGATACCCAAATACTCTGAAATGTTCATATTGGTGCTTCCAGTGTAAGTTACAAGAAGCACAGCATGCCATTTGCAAATTTCTGTCAGAGTGAATTGCATTATGGTGCACTTTTTCTCACAGATGGTGCCCAACTGACCCTACTATACTGTGCAGTCAACAAAATTAAAAAAAAACAACACACATGCACAAAATTAAAAATACAAAATGTTGATAACTTACCCATCACACTGTGTGTGTGTGTGTGTGTATGTGCGTGTATATATATATATATATATATGAAAAAAATATATGGAAAAAACAAACAAAAATCCTAATATGCAATTATGCTGTTTTAATGTTAATATAATGTCAACGTTGGACGTTTCGGTCTAGTAGACCATCTTCAGGACATATTCATAAAACATAATTAACATTAGACTATATTTAATTCAACATGAAAAGACAATGGACATAAGAGTAAGACTAATCAAAATAGACAACTGAAATTTTTCAAGATCAGCGTTCCGTTTCAATATGATCACACCGGCGTAACGCGGGCGATGTTGTCAAAACGTATTCCTAAAATATAGTATTTTGAATGAAAAATGAAAAGAATTTTATTTTAATCTAAAACTTATATGTACGTTTGTCGAGCATTAATATTGCTAGAAAAGGGGAAATATTAAAGAAGCCAGGTCTAGTATTCACCGTGCGTGAGATAGATATTACGCCTAAGATTTTTATTATGAAAATATTTTAAAATCTTCACAGAATCAAAATCGAAATTATGATCAGCTTTAGTTGTGTGTACAACTAAAGCATTGTTTAAATTACCGAGGCGAATACCTTGTTTATGTTCGAAAATGTCTAATGTTATATTTTATTTTATTTTAATTATGTCTAATGTTAATTATGTTTTATGAATATGTCCTGAAGATGGTCTACTAGACCGAAACGTCCGACGTTGACATTATATTAACATTAAAACAGCATAATTGCATATTAGGATTTTTGTTTGTTTTTTCCGTATATTTTCTTCATACTGTCGGATCTATATCCATATATTTGCTTATATATATATATATATATATATATATACACACACACACATATATAGACAACAGTCAAAAAAATGAGATCAAGGCTCATTACAAAATACAGAAAATGAACAATGGTATATTAGAAGAACATAAGGAAATTTTATTTCTCTAAAAATTGATTCCTTTCATTAGCATGATGAAGATCATGAGACTGGAAACCCATGTAGCAAAAAAATATGAAGAATAAAATATAATGTATACACTAAAACAAATCCACATTATAACCAAAAACGTTTGCGGTTCCTCTCTTTTTTTAAAATATTCATTTTTCTCTTGTTGGAACATTTATAACCTTTCCCCTATATATATATATATATATATATATATATATATATATATATATATATATATACATACATACATACATACATACATACATATATATATATATATATATATATATATATATATATATATATACTTTACCATTCTGCTTAAGATTACAAATCTTAGAAGCCCTTTAAATCAAAAGAACATAACCCACTAGTAATAAGATTTGTTCCAATCTAGGCACCTTAGTGTGTTTTTGAAAATGTCATTTTTGCCATGTGTCACTAAAATTGCTCTTCTACAATCATAGCATGTGAACTGACATTCATTTCAAACATTGATAAATGTCTTTTTTTTATATTTTTGATAACAATAATTATTGCTCTTAATATCTATTGAGTACAGACAAAATTCTGTTACCCTTGACATATGTTAAGTTATATAATTTTATATATATCAATAAGCATTATAAATAAATAATTTAATATCATTTCTGAAATATTTTTGTAATGTCAATGAATACTCGTCGTCACTTTCATAATACTTGTTGTTAGTGACTTTGTAAATGCAGATACAACTATAGACACCTTCGAATAGCACTTACACTAATAGTACTTGTTCAATAATACTCACTTAGAAAGTAACCCCCGAATAATGATCTGAATAGAGAAATAGTATAGTGAATAGAGTAGAGAATAGTGATTCATATAGTAATAGAGTAGAAATAGTGATCAATTAGATGTCATGTGACTTCCTACTTGTGCATTTCTCTATGGTCATGTGATCCACTTAAATCAATAATGTTATCACCTGTGTTTAATCACTGGTGATTTATGTTCAAACTCAAGTGTCAGCAGTGTCACTTTATTCCTATATAACAAATATGTAGCTGTTTCCAAAACATCAAAACTTTTTGAGGACAGTTCATGAGTATTTAATTATCTTAACACAAGTATTTAAATATCATGGCTAGACAAATTTATGCTTATATAAGATTTGGGTTTTCCTTTCAAAAATTGATATCCATGGTGCTTTTTATTATCTACAAAATTACAATTAATTTTCAAAGTTGCATTGATGAGACATCCTGTAAGGTTCAAAATTACGAAACTAGCAAAGGGCCTATGAAAGAGTAGACTGTTAAACTCTGCGTCATCTTTGTTTTCAAATTACCAATTTTTTCAAAATCTGTAAAAATATTGATTCTCTTCAATTTAAGCTCCCTTTTTGCTTTAAAAAATAATCAAGCAAAATAAAATCACACAATAATGGTAAAAAAAAAAATTTATTAACAGTTCAACAGAATTAGTGAAAGTGAAAAAAGTAATGCTTGTATCGACACACACACACATATCAAACATGTAATGGAATTCTTCATTACCTAACTCTTAAATGGTCAGCATCATCAATTGATGTTTCATTAGAGATCAGAGTACATCATCCAATTGATTTTAAACTCTTTTCAACAATATAGACATCATTCATTAATGATTTGAGTCTAAATGACTAATTGGCAACTCAAGAATTGATGAGGTGACTATTTACATTATTTACATTATTCGGACTATTGTCCTCATCTTTGTCGCCATATTTATCACAGCGTTTCGGCCATTGTACGCTCCGGCTTTCTTCATTCAGGTGGTTGGAATTTCGAACATAATACCTCATCTCAGAAATATAGACAGACTCTGAGGTGACTATTTATTAGGATTTATGAGGTTACATCAATTCCGTAGAGTATTTGCCTGACAAATAAA
Source organism: Acanthosepion pharaonis (assembly GCA_903632075.3). Taxonomy (NCBI): domain Eukaryota; kingdom Metazoa; phylum Mollusca; class Cephalopoda; order Sepiida; family Sepiidae; genus Acanthosepion; species Acanthosepion pharaonis. The sequence continues at coordinate 2,080,444 of CAHIKZ030003723.1, forward strand.
ACTGGAAGAACTAGCCAAAGAAAATTTTATATCTGCATGCATACTTCTAAAAAAAAAAAATTGATGCAATGACTATACAACTCTATTGTGTATGGAAGGCTTCAAAGAGTATAATACAGTTAAGAAATATTAGATTTAGGAACCTAACATTTGTTTTATTCACATTTTTTCTTTATTTTTTTATAATGTAAAAGAGTTAAAAGTATCACTTTTATAGTTTTTGTATATAATGAAAGGAAAAAATAAGCATAAAAATACCCTTGAAAAAGTGAATTTTCTCACTTTCTTACTCTTTTGGTGTGCACATTCATGTAAACTTTTCTGATCATTTAAGAGTTAAAGCTAAAAATAATTCTCAAAAGACGAAGGGCAGTCAGGTCCTTTTATCTATGAACATTAATATCTGGACCCATCATCTTCTACTCAAATCTCATCCTGAACTACATTTGAACTTACACAAAAAAAAAAATGCTCTGTTCTTATCTTCACTTGAACTTTTACCCCAATACGAACTGACACATATTGTTATAACAACTTTTATAACTATGTTAATAGTAATTATAATATTACCCATTTCCTTATAAGGAAACATTCAGCCTTTATTGACCATGCAGCCAGTGCTACTAACAGTTGAAATTTATAAAATATTTTTATTAAAAATATTTTTCAGAAAAATAGGTTTCACCAGTTGTTATCCCTTTTTTCCAATATTGATGGGGGCTTCTTTCTTAACGTTTTGTTTGAAGTAAAACATCTTGCTCATGACATTATTTTCCCTTAGTTATATGTGCTATACATGTTAGTTGTTGCTGCTGTTGAAAGTCCTCAAGTAATGTGGTTTCTGTTATTTGGTAAAGTTTTTTGTTTATGATTCTCTAGTGCCAGTTAATGAGGTTCAAAGAAGGATAGTCTAATTGAAAATCTACTGGGTTCTTTCACTTTTAGAAAATTTAAACATTTCTGAATAGGTTGGTTGCCATGCATGATATCCATATGAAAATCTAGACCTAACAAGGCTATTTAAGAAGATGACTTGATTTCTTAGGTTAATGTTTTGGTTTTATAGTTACTTGCAATGTTGGATAAAACTAACCCTAGTACAGCTAATACTATGTTCAATTTCCCATACTAAATTGATTCATACACCAAGGTATCTAAAGCATTTAGTATTTACTAATTCCACATCCTGAATTTTTATGATGGATTCAGGGTATGTGCCATCACTGCTTTCATTCCAATTCCAGATCATAGTTTCCATTTTGGAAAAGGTTATCTTGTGACATTGCTGCCTTGCTTGGGGTGAAACAATTAAAAAAAAAGGTGAAAAATCTTTAGCTTTGAAGAGTGTTAAGGAGCACTATTTTATATTGATATGTCCCAGAAAGGGATATATTTGTTTGAAGTAGCAAAGTGGTTTTGGACTACTGTAACTGAGTAGGACAATCTAGCAGGTAACCGTAATGGACTGGTCCTCATCAAAGTAGTAGCTAATAGGCATCCTTCATGTACCCCCACGTCTGTATTTATAGCTGACACCAGCCAATCATATTACTGTGAGGGGGAACCCAGGTGTATGCATATTCATTACATCATATATGAATATAAACTTTAGTTCAAAGACTGTTATCAACTGTGAAAGGACCTATAATATTAATCTTGAGTCCTACTTTGTAGAGAATGTTGATTTTTTGTTCAAGATTATTCTTATATTAACTATGAATTACCAATGTCATCAGCATAGCACCCCTCATCATCAGTACCTTTACCTTGGGAGGGAAAACAGGAATTTTGTTTTCTATTAATAGATTCATGCTGTTTAAATGATCAGTGTCTATCTCTTCCCCTCTGTGCTTGTCTATGGGCAGAGCATAGTCTAGGAAGAGATTAAATAGATTGGTGCTTATAATAAACATATAATACAAGGGTGGGCTGAAAATTTCATAAGATGACTATGAAGGAGTGATGCTACCTCTGTAAAATTGTGCATGCATTAATTTCAACTCTTCTTATTAATAACCGCATTGGTTTTTTTTTTCAGGTAAACTGATTGTTCAAAGAAAACTTCAAAAGTAACTAAAGTGACTTCTTTTGAAAATAGACAAAACTTGTCAGAAAAAAAAGGTTTAGCTCCCAAGGACATCCATCTTGACATCGTTGCTACATTAAAGAATGATACTCCAGCTTTATCAACAGTGCAAAAGTGGGCAGCAAAATTTAGAAGGGAGAGCCTTGAAGATGGCCCAAGATCTGGATATCCTACAACTACCACCACCAAGGAAAATACTGATTGTCCTTACGACATGATGATGGATGACAGGCGATTGACTATAAATCAAATAGCCAAGGCTATTAGCATATTCCATGAGAGAGTTGAGAATATTCTGCACAATGAACTTGGCACGATGAAGGTTTTTGCTCGGTGGGTTTCAAATTTTCTGACACCTGATCAAAAGCGCTAATCACATCATGGGAAAATCTGACATTGTTTGAGGCAGATACAGTTGGCTTCCTTGAACTTTTCCTAACCCAGAATAAATGTTGGGTTCATCACTTTGAACCAGAGACAATCCATGCAGTGGAAAAAACCCTCCTAACCTGCTCCAAAGAAGTCCAAGATCTTCAACTGCCAGGAAGGTAATGACCTCAGTTTTTTTTGGATGCAAATGTATTGTGTTTATTGACTATCTTCAACCTCATCAATAGAGAATACAATGCCAATTTGCTGAAGCAGTTATGAAAGCCTACTAAGACCCAACACACAGAAAAACTGATGAAAGGGGTCGTGTTTCATCAAGACAATGATAGTGGATTTGTGTATAATTGAATGACTCACTTGAATACAGGACATATGCACAGTGTCAATATATTATGTTTACCATGTGAACTATAATAAAAATATAAAAGAGATAGATATTAATAATGATATATATAATCATTTTTATGCAGTGATTCCCTGAGACATGAAAATTATTTCAAAGGTTTCACAAGTGTAAAAAGGTTGAGAAACACTGCTCTAGATAACGTGTGACCCATCATTAAAAAAGAGATGCATATGGAAATGAAAAACAGTATTAAAGCAAAGATCCCTGGGAAGCAGTAAAATCAACTACACATTAAATTATATACAGTAGAAAAATTAACAAAATCAATAACTGAAAGACTTATCACTCCTATCAAACTAAGAGACTTGTAGGGAAGTTATAACATTGAATAAATAATTATAAACCCTCTAACAATCATATATACAAAAATACTCAAAAAAAAAAAATGAGAAACAGCAAAACATGGAGACAACAAAACAAATATTATTTATTATTTGGTTGTTATGTAATGTTGAAGACATGAGAGACAGTAATAATGAGTAAAAGTCTGGGTTTGGAGTCAAATGTAGATCAAATATGGATTATGGAATCTGACAGAAGAATAAGATAAAAAAATAAGCAAAGTGTATGCAGTCTTTCTTGCATGTGTTGTTTTTATAGATGTGTGTAATGACTATCAAGATAATTCAGTTGGAAAAATACAAGAAGTATCTGGAGTTTTCTTACCTCAAAGGCCCTGAACCCGTTTATGCAGGTTCTATGGGGATATTTTTGGCCAAGTCTATGAGCTTGGAGAACCCATGGTAAACTCGGCCTTGTGCCACATACATCGCTTGTGGGGGCTGTTAAATATTAACAAGTATTCCACTGCTCTACCATGGCATGCACATCATCTTTCAGTTGCATCTCTGTCTTAAGGCAGAGTGTTGCTCAGTTGTGGCCTTTGTCTTTGGACAGAGGCACAGCTAAGGAAAAAATACTTTGAGGTGCCTGACCCTGGGGAACATTTACCTGAGGGTGCACCTTCACATTGCACTAGAGAAGGGGATCAATGGTCACTACTGAGGCCAGTGCAACCAACAGTTGCAGGGACTGGGGAATTTTTGTACCTGGCCTGAGTGTATATGCTCAGGTTCCCCACATAAAACCCGACCTTGTGTTACATCCCCTCTCAGCAGGGAGACTTGAGTAAATACTACAAATGCTCTGTGGCTTAGATGACTAGGATCAAAGTGTAGTATCTGTTCCAGCAACAGCAGCCAACAGTCAGGCCATGGCTCCAGCCATCAGCATCATCTCCAACTTGCCAGTGGCCATCACTCCAGCCATCCTTGCCAACGATATAAAATAAACTGTCTTTTTCAGGACAACACTCTCCAGTGACCACAAAACTGTCATTCTCAGGACAATGCTATTCTCACATTCTACATGAGCCTGCAGAGTTATTTTTTTGCCTAGTGCACTGTAACAATATTTTTGTTTATATATTTTTAAGAAAAATAAATTTGGAAATATATTTTTTGTTTAAGTCTTTGTTTTGTTTGTTGTTGTCTTTCGTCATTCAATATCTGTTTGTGAGCCAATATGCCACCCAGAACAAGTATATGTTCAACAATTAGTGTAGAGAAAGTTGGTCATTTTTCTACAGAACACAAACTAATGACCTTATGTAAATAGATGACAAAACAAGTAGTGGGATGGAAATTAAAAAGACAAACATTGATAAGAGTTAGAAAGGATAGGAAGCCGTGGAGAGCCATGATCGTCCACATCATGAAGGTATATGGTACATAAAAGAAGTGTATATAACCACTTTTTTGTTTTTTGATTTGTTAGAAGAAAATTTTTAGTTGCGTTATTTACTGTGTTGTCATATTTGAAGTTATTTTTCCTTAGGCAATGGCAGGTATTCCTGCTGGTAATTACAACATTATAACAGAAAATAAATTTACAATATAGCCTCTTTGACAGATGTTCTTTGCTTGTCTGATAAAATTGTTGATATGTCAAATGAGATTAGTTTTACTATCCAGCTGTCCAGCATGGGAAATTAAATTTTGTGATATTTTTCATTACTTACAGAAAAGAATACATTTTTCCTTTCAGCAAAACATTGAAGATGAATGATAAAATTGTTATAAACATTCATCTTTATTGCAGTTGTTAGTTACAACGTAGTGGAATGATTATTAAAAACATCCCCTCCTCAAATTTCTAGACAACTCCTACAGATGCATGATGGTATTTCTTCTTAACCAATAAAAATAGATAATTCTCTATCTCATCCCATATATTTTTATTCTTTCTTGTCTTGAAGTGTGAACACTATAACCACTTGACTGTATCCCTTTTGCATGTGAACACATTTCTTACTCTGTGAACTTTTTGCTTTATTACTGTTTTTCTTTTCATTTTTTTTTACTTGCATTATATATATATATATATATATATATATATAATATAATTGTATATGTATATATATATATATATATAATATATATAATATTAGTGGTCATATATATATATATATATATATATATATATTATATATATATATATATATATGTATATATATATATATATATATATATTTACATATACATATATTTATATATATATATATAGATAATATTAGTGGTCAATATATATATATATATATATATATATATATATATATATATATATATATATATATATATAAAAAAAGGATTAAACAATATTAGTGTTTAAAAGTTTTTATTATATCCTTACTCTGTCCTGGACATTGAGTTCTACCTGGATTCTATCCTCTTGGAATATTTTTTTTTTTATACAGATATGTGTGTATGTGTATGTATATATGTATATATATTTGTATATTTTGCTTATGTATGTGTATATTTACCGCTAATATTATCTATCTATCTATCTATCTATCTATCTATCTATCTCTCTATATATATATATATATATATATATATATATATATATATATATATATATATATATATATATATATATATATATAAATTCCCAAGAGGATAGAATCCAGGTCTTTCAAACACTAATATTCCATGGTTATAATTTATTACATTGGAATTATGCATCTGAAAATAATTCATATTTATCTGTATCTCACTCATTTAAACCGTTATTTAATGCCTCTCAAAAATGTCCAGAATTCACTGCTATATAGGAGGAATGATATTACATAACAGTTCAGCACACTTCTCTTCGTTTATTGCTATCTGTAGAAATTAAGCAGCCATCTTTATAAAGTTTATACAAAAGTTCGGCCCGGTGGCTAGGATCAAAGTGTAGTATCTAAACGATTTCATTGCAGAGAGAAACCCGGACGAGTCTTCTGGGAGGTTTTTCGGGTTTAGATGGTATCCATTAAAAAATTTCACATTCAATTTTTAAATACCATCTACAAAAAGAATAAGGATCAAAGTGTAGTATCTGTGCTTTGTGCCAGGGTTTTGCTTCGGGAGGTTTTTGGACAGGTTTAAATCACATGTCAAATACCATCTTTATAAAGTTTATGTAGACTTAAACATTTCATTAGAAATGTCTTCTTTTGTTGAGTATCCATTTCAATATTTTAAAAGCTTTTAAATCAATGTCAAATATCAATCTCTTGAGAATATTGTTGACAAAAGAAAAAATATGAACAGTGTTACCAACCAACACGAGAAAAGAAAAATAGAGAAAAACATTAATGACAGACAGAAAGAATGAATATGTTTACTTTGTGGATGCATTTATTCAAATGTTTTTTCCAATTTTAATTTAGTGAAATGTAAAATATAATTTGCAGAAAGATAATTAATAATCTTTAAAAAGTTTTACTTTAATTCATCATGAGAAATATTTAGTTGGTGCAAAATAAAAATTATTTGGATAAAGATTTCAAACAAGCAATGACTATAAAATATAAAAATTTTCAGAAATGACAGATGAAAGATTGAGTCAAAAGAACTTAATCTAATCTGAATTCAATGTAGGAAAAATCAACACTTCTACTGCTGCATTGTTGCCTTGCTGTGCTGGCCTATTTTAGGAAAAATAGTAAATTGCTGCTTAGCAGACATAAATGATTATAAAGATGCTGACAGTTTCTTGTGGGTACTAATGTTTTTGTTGTGAGTGGATACTCTGCAGTAGAGTGAACTAAATGATGCCCCAACTTATAATATGACAAATATACATCACAAAACAGGTAATAAATGTCCATGTTGGTTTGGAAATAGCACCATAACACAAATACTATGGACTGAAATTTCAACCATATTATGGTTTTACTATATCATGGATATACTAATGCCTACAGTGGACTTTAGGAAGCCCAGTAAAGTAATGGATGGTGGTTCAGATTGAGGAATTGGAGTTCAAGTTCGAGATCCAATCAGATCCATTACATTCACTTATGTGCTAATAACCTTGGGAAAGGCATGAATCCTCTTCTCCTCCCCCCAGCCATGGGTAAATAGCAGGACAGACTGTGTTCTATAGCCTTGGGTGGCAACTGGTTTAGGAGAAGGAAATTCTGAATTCAAACCAGGTTGGAGAGGGTTGGGCTCTGTCAGGCTATCTTGCCCCAAAACACCACTTCTATTGCAGCTGCAGTATATGTGGTGTCCCTACGACTCTAATGGGTCACGGGATTCGTGATGGCAATAGTAGACTTTAGAAAGTAGAGATTACCAAAATATATCTACTCTCTTTCCAAGCACCCCATTGGACATATATCTTGAATATATATATATATATATATATATATATATATATATATATATATATATATATAATCATAGCAACATCAGCAACTTTTGTCAAGAAGAAAAATTAGCTATAATAACATTTCCAGAACAAAAACCTTTTTGAATCAGAGATCAGAAATTATGAGCCATTGTATACATACTATAAAGTTCCTTTTGAGTTCATTTGAAGTGGCATAAAAAGAATGTATGTATATTTCACTTAATCCCCCACCAATACATTTCCAATACACTTGATTTTCCCCTCCTCCTCGTCCTTCTACCACACCTTACCTCATGCGCTTATTCATTTTTTTTTTTTAAATATAGCATTCATAAATTTTTTTATTTTTAAAAAATAAAGTGTTAGAAAATCAATTGACTGAAATCACCTGAAGATAACAAAATGTTGAAACCATGGTAGTGGAATGTAAAATTTTTATCTTTTTATATGTGTATCGGGCACTTTTTTAATACTACTGTTTCCTGGTATAATTAAACTTTTCTTTATATATATATATATATATATATATATATATATATTTATTACATAAGTTAACAGCAGGTAATGTAACTTCCATAAAGACGTATAAGTATGTCAACAGCAGCAGAAGTGTTAAACAGCATGAATGCTAAGTGTGAAATATTCTAAAAAGATTGTAAAAAGTCTGTAACAAGACATAGACAAAAAAATAAAAGCAGAAAACTGCCCAAAGTTCACAAATTGACTGGAAACCTATTTTGAAATCAAAAATCTATTACAAATATTATTTAATCTGGTACAAGGGTGACAAAGGCAAGTATAATCAAACTTTATTTAAAAAATGGGCACTGAATTTATTTAGGGGCTTTTGTTGTTATAGAAAAAATACGAGGAAACCAACTTATGAAAACCCAAATTACAAATCATAGCCTTCAGGAATGTTGGAATGCTTTAATACACTAGAAACTGTTAACATGATTATTAGTAAAGATCTATCTAGGAAAATATCTTTCAATAAAAAAAAAAAATAATTCAAATTAATCAGTCAATTTTTGAAAAGCTTCTTTTTTAAAAAATCACATATCACTCCAAGGTGATAATGCCACTAAAATGCAGTAGTTACTGAGGATGTTAAAGACAATAGATTGTTTGATTCATTCATTCATTTTCTATGGCTTATCAATCCTTTGCAGATTATTTTAAGGTCAGAAAGTATTTTTAGATTGTAAGTTTTTCTTTGAGATAACAATGGTTTAGTGATACCAGTCTTACTAATTAACCCACAGCTGGGGGAGAGAAGAGGTGGATTCATACCTTTTCCCAAAGATATTTGTGCATAAGTGAATATAACAAACCCAATGGGAATTGGAACCTGATTCTCCAATTAACAACTCCAAGCTGTTATCCATTAAACCACCCACACATCCAAGCTTACAGCATCTGGTATTTTGTGGCAGACATGATGAGACAGAACCTGGGACAAGCACAACTGGTTGCGACTTGCCTTGTCACCACCAAAAAAGAGCCCGTATTTGCTTAGCATGTAAAGCTACTGCAGATGAAATGAGAAAGAAAAAAAAAGCACTTACCGCTCTGCCGTAATCCGTCCTCGGCCAGATAACGTAAAAGAATGAGGGGGGACTTGTGTTGCATTTTTATGCAATAAAGATGCAATGCATTATGAGACAGGGACACAATGAATTATGGGATCACATGAAGACGCAAGGGATTATGGATATATGGACAAATATAAAAGCAACTACTTTTTCCCAGTGCGGGAGTACTTCAAGTGACGTTCACGGTTGTCGGCTAGAAAAGTCTGTTAGTACGATTTTGAGACAGAACTCAAGAAGGAATGACCCGAGATTGGAATACCAGTTGGGAGAGCTTGAATTTACTCGCTGGTTGCTGTCTTCTTTTTATTCACCACATATTCCCAAATGGCAACCCATCCAGGTACTGATCAGGCTCGACGTTGCTTAATTTAATGTTTCAATGTGATGTGGCTCTAACCCAAAAAACAATAGAGTGAAGAAACTAAGAAAACATTACTGAAGAGAAAGGACAATGAAAAGAACAGGATTCAAGAAGACTGATAATGATTATTGACATTTCATCTAAATTTTTAAAGATCATAGTTGACAAGAAAGCAAGAAGCTGGAAGAGAGTTCCACAGATAAAAAGTGCAAGAAAAAAAAACTATTAAAATATAACATGGTTGCATCTACCAATCTGAACAATAAAATGATGAGACTTAAGTGCCTATTTAGTACTATGCTTAAATGAGTAAAGCTCATCAGAAAAATTGCCATGAAAATAGTTATAGAAAATACACTAGTTAACTATGTTACAGTGATGGGAAAATGACTGGAACCTTGATGCCAGGTTAGAATCAATAATATTGCAGATTCTTTTGGCAATTTTGTCCAGAATTTCAATATACATAGCAGAAGACTTATAAGGATTCTTGAAAATTCCTACTTCTCATGCTTGTCATATTCTTTTAATTGAATATCAATATTTATCCTGATTGGATATTAACAGATTAGAAATGTCTTCTTTCTTCTTCCTTTATTCTTGCCATTCACTAGTTATTGTCTTTATTATTAATTAACATAAAAAATTATTTTTTTATAAAATCTAATTAATTGAAACAGCCAGCATTTTTCATCATCCTAATGGGTTGGTGATCACATAATTCCTTTCTTTTGTATTATCCGTGTTAATTATTTTCAACATATAAGCACAGATACATACACACCTATATACCTAAAGTACCGTGCAAAAGTCTTAGGCCATTTTAAACTATTGTAAATTTTTAATAATTGCCATCTTATAAGGGGATATTTTTATTGTGTTGTCTACAGATGAAGTTTTGGCCATATTGGTGTCATTTTCACACATAATTTTCATATTTTTAAGCAAGGGTTCTGAACAAGGAGAGAAGATACAAGACAACACCTAAAAATAGCCATGTAAAATTCTTTATCCACCTGATCTTTTTGTTTTCTGGTTCACCATTAAAAGGCAAATATTTTTTCAAATAGGACTGATTTTTTTCCTATTGTTACGGGTTGAAGCTGAAGGAAGGTAATTTATGTAAGGTAAAGATTATGCGTGCTTTTTATGCATTATCCCACAACACATAGACCAAATAAATAAGGACAATTTGCATTGCAAGAAATTACTAAAAACACAGTGGTTAGAGATCCAACAATAAGATTTTTTCTATATACAATAGATATACATGCAAGGATAACAGAATGTTTGTTGATTGTGGCAATTGAGACAAGGTTATGAAGAATGTTCATGCAGAAATTTGGTCAATAAAAGTTAATGGTTTTGATTTGTTAGAAAAATTAAAATAATTTGGTTTCTGCAAAGAAAGATCTCAAATGTCTTTGTTCAAATTCTAGTGTGTATGCGTGTGTTACTTGTTAGTTAGAATTTAAATTGTGAAGAGTTGTTTGCCTTTAACTGATAGGCTAAATTGATGAATTGTACAATTACTGTTTGTGTAGTGAAAACGTTCACTTTTTAAGTCAATTGTAATTTGATTACCACGCAGACAATGGTTGATTGAGTGCTGTGTTGAGAATTTTGAAGTGATGTTGAGTCAGTGAATTGGCATGCATGGAGTTTGGTAGCATCTCACAAAACTCGATAACTGACTGACTTGAATTGAGTCATGCAGTTGCTTTTATAGACTTTGGTGTTTAAAATTTGACTCCAGGGAGCTCGGCGGGAAAAAGGATCTGTTTCGACAGTTTAGTGTTTCTTAACCAATAGAAGATTGAATTTACAGAAACAAAGTGGTGATTGGTTAAGGCTTTTTTTTAGGGAAGAATACATCTTTCCAAAAGGGGTGGAAGGCTAATGTGGAAGATTCCAGACTATATATAGTGTAAATTCTGATATCAAATTCCTGCATGCTTTCATTACTTGAAATCATGGCAAAAGTTTCCAAAGGAACCAGGATGAAGTTAGTGAAGATGACCAAGAATATGAACCAGCAAGCAACTGCTATGGAACTTAGAATGTCAAGAAGTGGCATTTAAGAAACCCTCTTAAAAGGGTTTCTTAAATGCCACTGGAAGTGATTTGAATCAACCAAACTATGTTTGCCTTCAAAAGCTGAAGCATAGGATAATACAGAAATTGATCAGGACAGCAAAAAGCTCAGTGAAAGAAAACCGATAGACAAGTGATGGATGAGAGAGACTTGTTGAATTTGGTGTCATTATATAACACTAAGTGCATCCTTCAAGAACATGGACTAAACAGATTCATTTCAATGAAGAAATCAGCTTTAAACAAAAACCATTTAAAGAAAACATGAAGTTCATCAAAATCTTTAGGATAAGATCACATTCAGCAATGAAACACAGATGGAGCTATATTCTAATGTATAAATTTGTCAGAAGGCCAGCAACAAAGTGAAATGATCCATGCTACACAACGAAAATAGTTTTGGAGGTAAGCTTTGGAGGTAAGAGTCTGATACTTTAGGGCTGCATGAAAAAGTGATTGTCCAAGAAAATTGGTTAAAATTTTATGATAGCTTGAATAGTGGCCAATATATCCTGTTGCTCAAGGAACGTTTGGTACCAGACTTGGATGAAGGCAAGATTTTTTTTTAGAATTATGGAACTCCATATCACAAATTGCATGGAACACAACAAAGACGGATTGATGAATGTGTCACTGTATTGAAAGATTGGCCAAATTAGAACCTTGATTTAAATCATAGATCAAATTTTGACAGAAATGATGAGTAGAATTCATCAGAATAATCCACAAGATCTTGAGTTGTGGGAGTCCAACCACAAGGAATAGTATCTAGTACATGTGAAGTTGATAAAAGATTTCTACACATCTCATCTCAAGTGCATTGAAGCAATTATTCAAGCTACAGGAAGCCACACAAAATATTAACTATGTACATTAACTTCTTCAAATCAAAATTATATAATAAATTTTCATTACAGACATTTTTCTGTTTTAAAACACAGCATCTGTCTTAATTTATATGAGGTGGCCCAAATCTTTTGCATGGCCATTTGGGCGGGGTCATTTTGCATCTTCTCTTCTCATTCAGAACACATGAAAATGACACCAATGTGGCCAAAGTTTCATCTGTAAACTGCACTATAAAAAAATATCCATTTATATGATGGCAGTTATTAGAAACTTACAACAGTTTAAAATGATCTAACACTTTTTGTACATTACTATATGTATTTTAGGGGAAAAAGACTATGACAAAATGGAAAAAAGTTGTTTTTTTTTTCTTAAAATTGTTCTTGATATATAAAAATTTATATATTGTTTTCCCATACTGTATACAAGGTCTGATCAAATAGTATTGGGACTGTTGCTATAGTAATGGAGCTAAAGTACACAGAATGAAGCCACTTGGCACAGGTTGACCTTAAAAACTAAGTTATAATGTTCTCACTTCTGTTGTTTATAGCAGTGCTTGGAAGGAAAGTGTGTAGAGTGTGGTTGGCTGACCATATTACAGCGGTTCCATCAGTCACCATAGTTTGTAAAGCAGTTGTTGCCCAAGCCCAACATTCCCCAGGTACGACAACCACCATTTTCCCCTTGTGACTTTTTCCTCTTCAAAAATCAAATCTCACTTGAAATGAAGAAAATTTCAAGAAGTCAAGGAAATCCAAGAGAATGCAACAAGGAAACTGCTTGCTATCCCAAAAAAGGAGTTCCAGGAATGCTTCCATGATTGGAGACGATGCTGGATAAAGTGTGTGGCTTCAGAAGGGAAATATTTCAAAGATTAAATGCCAAATTGATATGTGTCATAGTTTTCTTTTTATAGAACGAGTCCTGATACTTTTTAATCAGACCTCATATGTGCAAATATACAGACAAACATATGTAAATATACAAATATACATATATACATAAATATCTGCACAAATTTACATGCATAAATATACACATAAATAAATGATCATACTTGTATGTTATTAATATTTGATTAACAAAAGAAAAACCCAACTGATTTTATTGATATATTAAATCAACCATGGTTCTTGCTTGCTGTTTAAATACTGATCACTATTTGGGACACAAACACACATACACACACAAAATTTGGATTCTAACTAAAATCTACAAAGGTAGCCATTTTTAAAAATACACTGACAAAAAATAAAATAAAAAGTAAAAATATGCAATTCTTCAAAATGTGAAAGATTATAATTTGTCTTTGGATTAACAAATTTTATTTTATAAAAAAAAGTTTAATATAAGAAAAAGATAATCTATGATTATTTTATGATGAAATCAAATGATTTGGATAAATTTAGTTTCAAAAACATTACACTAGTAATGACTATTAATCTTGGATGCATGTACAGTGCTGTTCAATAAAAGTGACTCACCTGATTTTTTTTTTTACTAAATGTTCTCTTCTTCAATGAAACAAAAGTTGAGCTAAATTCAAAGGATAAGCGATCTAAAATCCAAAGAAGCTCTGAAAGCTCTTTGAATTTAGCAGTAAGTACTGTCAAGCATCCATTCAGTATAATGTTCTGGGGATGCTTTTCTTTTCATGGAACTGGTTTCTTAAAACCTATTGAAAAGACCCTCAGGAGCGAGCAGTACAAGAGAATTTTAGAGTCTTGTCTGCTCCCTTCTGCTGAAAGGGTGCAAATCGACCCCACCAAGCTCATTTTTATGCAGGATAATGCTCCCTGTCACAAATCAAAATTGATGAAGGAATACTTTGATGAGAAGCAGGTGAGTCTTATGACATGGCCGCCCCAATCTCCTGACCTCAACCCCATAGAAAACTTATGAAGCATTATAAAGTACAGGCTCTCGAGAAAGCAGTTAAGCAACAAAGAGGATTTGATTGTGAATTTCATATCTGAATGGAATTCAATGCTTGGAGATGAGATTTGCCAGAACCTAATCAAGTCAATGCCAAAAAGGGTTGAAAAGGTTATTCAAAATAAAGGAGGACCCATAGATTATTAAATATTTCAAACTATATTAGCTATAATAAATAAATTATACCTCTATTATTCTTTATTTAAAGCTGTTCGGTTATGTTTCTATTGATTACTAGTTGCAGGAAATAAATGAGTCACAGAGTTTTTTGCACAGAGATTTTCCCTAAATCTCATTTATATCCAAAATTATAATTATCAATAGAATAGCTTAGGGTGAATAAACTTTTCTACTAGGTGGTCGGGAAGGGGTCTTTATATTAGTATGATTAAAAATTAGTTTGACCCCAAAAACAATAGGTGAAAAAATTTTTGAGTAAAAAAAATCAGGTGAGTCACTTTTATCGAACAGCACTGTATATTAGATATACGGTATTTCAGATTTTATTATGTACGTCAATATTTTCATAATAAAATTGGTAGACTAGCAAAATGTCCAAAATATATTCATAATTATATGACCAATGTATCATATATGTTTCAATGGCTTATTGTTAAAATATCAATGACACTTTTTGTGACCATCATGTTTTTATTTTTATTATTTTAACTAAGTGCAATACAAATGTTTATCTATGAATAAATGTGTGTCTGTTTTCTTCCATAGTCTATTTCACTCGATTGCATATATGTGTGATTTTCTCTACATGTCTATCTTGACTACTACCTTGTGTTATACTCTGAATGAACTCTCAGTCTCCAGTGACTGATATAGTGATACACCAGAATAAGCAAGCTGCCAAAACTTGTAACATTTGAGAAAATGGCTTACCTTCAGAAGGAAAATGGATTTGGATATCTCTTGCATGTAAAGTATCCAAAAAAAAAAAAAATGACAGCTTCACAAGTCATACTTTTAACACAAATAGATCTCATAGTCGGATAGAGTCTCGCAAGAAACTATTTTAACTTATGTAAATTTTAACTGTCAATCAAACTATAAAAATGTGTATAAAAAAAGGTAACTAAAAGATAAAGTGAGACTACTGTAGCAAACAGAAGACAAGTGTTGTGATAAGTGTTTGTAGATACCCTATTTTGTTGGTTGAAGGAAACTGATTATGGAAATTGCTTACAAGCCAGAAGAAACTGACTACAAGAGACAACTACACTTGTAGATCACAAGAAATAAAAACTCTTTTACATATCTCAACTATGTCTTTTGTTACTTCCATTTATTTTGTTTGTTTGGCAGAGGAGAGAAAAAATTGTTTATTGTTACGTTGTTCTGGAATTGTCATCAGTAGTCAACTGTACTTGTTTTGTTTCAATAAATTTCATTAGTTACCTTGTTCAATTGTTGGAAAAAAAAAAAGAAAAATGTTTGCGAATAGTCATTTATATTCTCAATAAATAAATAAAAATTTCTGACATTATATTGACTCTACAATAGCGCTGTTATTATCGTTCAGTGTTTTCCATGTAATTCTAATTTTGTTAATGGTAAATCTGCCATTACAAGAGTAATCCATGTCACTGAATAAATTACATTACTATTTTGTATGTAATGGCTTCTTGATGTTCTATAAACTTCTTCAAGCTTTCTTTCATAGATTTTATCAACTTTTCTACTGTTTCAATTTTAACATTACTTGCAGCAATTTTCATTCCTTGATAGAGATCTTGTCTATTTGACTATCATTTTATATCCTCATATATCACTGGGTAGGAGGGACATTTCATTAATTTGGTATCTTTAAAACTATTTTTGATAAGGTGGGCAATAGTTAACTTTGGAGAATGGGAATTGTTTTGCATAAATATACTTTTTGTTGTGACCAGTATCACTCAAAAAATTCCAAGAACTTAGAATAATTCATTCTTATAATATTAACTTTGAAAAGACATATAAATTTACTACCTACAATACTAACCCAAAATATTATTACATCTTGCACCGCCTCCAAAACACTCTAGATGACCAAAGCTGATCTCTCCTCTGATTTAACTCAGTGGGGGGGGGGAACTGGCTGGACAGTTTCAATGATGTTCCATCATCCCTGAATGGACCCTGAATTTTCACCTATCTCAATGAACGTGTATTCTCTCAGCTCAACCAAGACCTCAAGTGGAACTCATACATCTGATCCATTACTAAAGTTGGTTCTCTGTACCATTCCAGTAAGTACCTGACACTTCCTGCTATCCCCTACCTTTACAAGAGCCAGATCAGGATGAAAATGGTGTACTGCTGCCATATATGGGCAGGAATTGCCCAATCATCAATTTCTAGTTACAAAAGTGTCTACGCATCCTTGTCAGTGATGAATTATTTTCAACCCTATAACTCCTTTTACCACAGATAAAACATTGCAAGTCTCTCGTTGCTGTAATGCTATCTCCATGGAAAGTGTTCAGATGAACTACATTCCTTAGTTCTTACCTTCTACAGCTAGGACCCACTATGCCACACCCATTGTAGTGAACCACTTTCATTCCCTTTGTATTCTGTTGATGAGATGCAAGTCCCACTCAAGCAGCTTCTTTCTATGAACCACTGCTTTGCGAAACTGACACCTAAGAGGATGCTTCCTCAGTCACTACAATCTTAACCTGTTCAAATCTAGAGCTAACTGATATCTTCCTCATACATCCCCATAAACTGTGCCACTTAATCTGTGACCCTTTCCTCTGAGTGGCTCTTGGGCCTTGTAAAAAAAAATCTCACTGCTTTCTAAGTTGTTAGTTAACTATTTCCATGAAGAACCTATCCTTGTATTCCTCCATTAGAGTCATCCAATGGAGTTCTACATTCACCACATCAGTTTTCTTGTACTTCTTCGCCCGACTTTCACATTTCTCTTTGTGACATTTAGTTAAAGGTGATAGCTAAGTTGCTTTCATGTTTTCAGCCAATGTTCTTAAAATTCTACATTTTTTCACTTTGCTTTTTTCACTTTGTGGGTCATGTAGTCTAGGCAGTGTACAGCTTCTATATACCATTGCCTAGGCCTGACCAGACAGGGTGCAACTTTTACCACACAAGATCATCATCTTGCAGCCTCAGCTGAGATTGAACTCACTAATACTTTGATTGGTGTAGTTCATAATCTTGTCAAATAGCTGAATTCTTGATGCTTCGCTAGGGCTATCAAGGGTGTTTTTATTGTGACACCATCACTAAATGGATTGCCAACCAAGGCTCAGAGAGACTCCATTCACTCTCCTCTAAGAGCAGGTTTGAATTCAGAGTTTTCCTTCTCCTAGACCAGTTGCCATCCAAGGCTATAGAACCCAGTCTGTCCTGCTATTTACCCATAACTGGAGGGAGAAGAAAGAGGATTCACACCTTTCCCAAGGGTGTTAGCACGTTAAGTGAATGTAATGGATTCGACTGGAATTCGAACTCGGCTCTCCGATTCCTCAATCCAAGCCGCTATCCATTAATCCACCATGCCACACAAGATAAATGGATACTTATGTATGGTGTCCAGATTTTTTGATTGGTTACATGAGTCTAGTATCCTCTTATCACTTTTTTTAAATCAAGCAAAGTGACAGTGCCACTAGAATGCAGGGGGTTACAGGGAGTGAAAATGAGGAGGATTGAGGAAAGTGCAAAAAAGCAATGGGCCTCAAGAAGATAGTGATTTAAATTGCATTTAAATGTTTGAAGATTGTAGTTATCATGGAAGAAAGAAATTGCAAGTGAGTTCTACAAGTGAGAGATGCAAGAAAAAACTGTTAGGGTAGAAATGACGATTACATCTAGCTAGTTCAACAGTAAAACAATGAGACCTAATTTCCAATCTAGTAGCATGCTTCAATTCATGTAGTTGGGGTACCAGGAAAAAAAAGCTTGTTCAAGCAGTTACCATGAAAATATTTGTAGAACAAGCAGTGGGAATCCACGTCATGTCAGTGAGAATGTGACTGCAGACAAGATGCCTGGTGAGGATCGATTGTATTGCAGACCCTTCTCTCGATTTTGTAACTTAGCTGCTGACCACTTGTTCTGGTTATCCACTCTTTTCTGTTGAAAATGAGTAGTAATTCAACCAAATGGCCACTTCCCTTATATTTGTGAAGATAGGCCCCCAAGCCACCTTTCAAAATTGTTACAGGTTTCAATATCCATTGTTCTGATTGGTTGAAATTAATCCAGGGGAAGTGCTCTCTTCTCAGTCCTTTTTTTTTTTTTTAGAACATTCATTTTTTTTTTATTATCCTGAACTAGAAATAGCATTGCCATAATCAATCTTAGAAACAAAGCTAATCAAAAAAGTCCTATTCAAACAACTCATTAGTTGGAAATGTCTTTGCTCTAGGTTGTGGAAAAAGGCAGAAGGTCATACTTTTTTTCACATTAATTTTTATAAATTTTGCAACACTAGCTTCTTAAACTGTTCTTCATGCTGAACAATCCACTTGTTTATTATTTTTTTTAATTGTTATTGTTTTTATCTTAGTTTCTTTTTTTAGGAGTTGTCTGTAATTTTTGTTCAAACTTTTTCACAATTTCCAAAATTGTGTTCCCATCACTCAATATCTTTATAATGTCTTGTTTCTCTTTTGACGTTATATTTTTATCATGATTGATGCCAATCTTTATATATCTGAAAGTTAAAATATGTATCAACAACTATATTGATCTATGAATTAATTTACAATATGATGTAAAAACAATTAAGTTAAATCATAAAATCTCATGCCACCCAAATAAATTATTGAAAATATTTCTACTAAAATCAGATATTATAAGCTGAAATTCACAGGCATATCTATCATGTAAATTTTATATTAAATAAATATTTGAAAATGTTATCTGGAGCAGTTGGATAATACCAGTTTCAGTATGAAAAGGTTGGCTTGCATAATAAAATCTGACAAATCTGTATGCAAATCGCAAACAAAATTTGGAATAGTAGTGATCAATATATTGCACTTGGAAATGGTCATGTGATTGCATGACAGTTGAAGATCATTAGAAATTCCAAGGAAAAAATAGGCCAGAGAAAATCTCCAGTAACAGGAAATCTATAAAATGGAATGTGCAGCCTTTACATTAATAAGATAAAAACACTGACATGCATCAGCAGAGAGAAATGCACACTTGCACATGTATTGAGAGTTATCTATACATACAAATGTTTTTCATACATACATGCAAACACATATACACATGCATAATTGTGTATGTGCATTTTATATTGATGGACATTAAATTTTGTACACATATTGGAATTAAGTGTGTATAATAAAATTGCATAAAGAATTATGTTCATTAAGTAGATGTGATATTTGCTGGATAAAATCCAGCCTCATTTTCATCGCAATGCTTCAAGAGAATTAAAAGTAGATTTTATTTTCTGTAGCTAAAATACAGCTTAATTTTTATTTCAAAACTTCAAGAAACTTGCAAGTAGATTTTGTCTAGCTCAAACCTAGCCTTTTGATTTGAAAGCTTCAAGAGAGGTACAAATAGATTTTATCTTCTGTCACTAAAATCTAGACTCCTTTTGATCTGAAAACTTCAAGTGAGGCACAAATAGATTTCATCTTCAGTCACCCAAATCTAGATTTATTTTGATTTAAATGCTTCAAAAGAGTCACATATTTTGCCAAAATATGTGACTTCTTGCTCACATTATGTATACTGTTATTTCTTTTCTCTTACTATTGAATTCCTTTTGCCAAATTTTTCAAGAAAAGATAAAGATCACAATTAAATAGATTCTTAGATTTTTCAGACAATTTATTACAAGTTAAACTGGTTGTTTTGTGAACATGACTACACAAAGTCAGAGAAAGGAGAAATTAATTATCACTGCTAAAAGTTGCAAGAGAACAAACAAAAGGAGAAATGTTGGATTAAAAAACTCCAAACATGAAGTCCAACTATGCATCAGCACATTCTATATTGTACCAAAGGAAAAGATTGAAATAGACAAGGCTTTCAATCAAAAGAACACCATCCCTACAACAAAACATGGAGAAGGAAATATCATGCTTTGGGGGTGTTTCTCTGCAAAAGGAACTGGAAGATTCGTAAAAATTAATGGTATAAAAAGGATTATTGTGAAATATTGGTCATAAATTTAAAAGGGTTTTTTTTAGAAATCTGAAATTGAAGCATAGTTGGAGCTTTATTCTTGACAATGATTTAAAATGTACATCTAAGTTAGTCTAGAAATATCTTCAGGTCTTATGTTGACCTTCACAGTATCCTGACCTGAATCCAATTCAAAACTTAAGGGATGAATTGAAAAGATGTGTCAGAACAAAAAAAAACAAGTGTAATGGGATTGGTTTAGCTAATGGGTAATTAGCATAAAGAGAGCTATAACTATAGCTCACAGGCAACTTCGAGCCAGTGTATGTAGGATATCTACAACTACTAAGTTTGATCATCATAACACCAAATATTTGGCAGTGATATATCAATACCTTCAGAATAACCCTAAAAAGTCAAGAATAACACCATCAGATGAAACATGTATCTCAAAGACTTCAACTGAATAAATTGATAGAAATTATAATTGCTAGCTCTATAAACTACATCGTCTAGGAATTGTTGGTCAAAGATGTCAAACTAGTACATGGTCATATGGAATATTCTGAGTGGTTCATACCAAAGTAGTAGTTTATGGTATTTTTGCATATATATCCAGACTTTGGGGAAAACCTGTAAATCCATATCTAGGCACAGATGTATAATTTCATAAAAGATCTGACAAAAAGTATCAGGACTGTTGTTATGGTAATGGAGCTAAATTATACAGTGTGAAGCTATTTGGCACAGATTTACCTTGAACTATGTTGTGCATGCGCACTAAGTTATAACATTGTTTACAGCAGTGCTTAAAGAGAAAGAGTGTAGAGTGCTGTCGCCTCACCACATCACAAAGATTCTATACGTTTCCATAGCTTGTGCAGCAGTTTTTGGCTAACCATAACATTCACAGAGCCTGACAACCACCATATTCCCCAGATCTCATCTTTTGTGACTTTTAACTCTTCAAAAATCAAATCCCACTTAAAAGGAACAGGATTTCAAGGCATTGAGGAAATCTAAGAGAATGTGACAAGGCAGCTGCTCGCTATCCCAAAAAAAGGAGTTCCAGGAATGTTTCCATCAGTAGAAACATTGCTGGATAAAGTGTATAGCCACTATTTACATTATTCGGACTATTGTCTTCATCTTTGTCGCCATATTTATTACGACGTTTCGGCTGTTGTACACTTTGGCTTTCTTCAGGTGGTTGGAATGTCAAACTTAACCCTTTATTTCACTCACTGGGGTAGACTGTTCTAATTCCAGGTGCCGTGTTTAATGGATGTCAGTTATCAGTTATCTCCTGTTAATTCCCCTCTCCAAGTTCTCTACTGCATAACTGGGTATTGAACTCACACTCTTTGGGTCCTGTCACTGGATCTAACCAATGCCTTTATCCACTGTGACATGTGTCCTTGAGGACAGAAATATAGACAGATACTAAAGTGTATGGCTTGAGAAAGGAGATTAAATACCAAATTGATATGTGTTGTAGTTTTCTTTTTATAGCATCAGTCCTGATACTTTTTTGATCAGACCTTGTATATTACTCCCACGTTATTTACTTCTATTTTTCTGAAAACTATTTTTTTTACTTTATCAAGGAATGCTGAGAGAAAGAAAACTCACTAGTCATGCTTGTAGAAACTCTTTGTTTTTTCCCTGCTATTCATCATGATTTTCCAGTCGCTTCATTGTGTGGATGAACGAGTTGGGGTGGGTATAAATGTAATCTTTCCTTTGTTTTGTCTCTTATTGTTTGCATCCTGCAAGCAACTCTTTCTTCACCATCTCTCAGGAAATAGTGATCAACCAGGTGGAACAGCTCACCTGTTAAGGTGAGCCATGTAGCTCTCATTACCCTTTCCAAAAGAAGTAGGTTGTAGTTATAAGTGGTGACAGGTACATACATACACAAAAGCATTTATAATTAAAGGGACACACACACACACACACACACACACACACATATATATAATTATTTTAAAAAAATATGATTCCATCGCTACATAAGTGTTCTCATGTTTCAAAAATAGAAGCTAAAAAACCAGCTCTATTTCATCCTCAAGCGAATTTTAGAATAACTAATCTTTAAATTTACGCAGCTTTATAAGCATAAACATTCATAATATTAATTACATGAAAATGGTGAAAACGCCTATATGAGATGCTGGGGACCCCCGAACACTTGCGAAAAGAAGAAGAATCCAGGAACATTGTCGGCCGGCCAAGATATTGTATTATCATTAGAACTCTCGCTTCGGCGAATCAAAACTTTATGTGAAGATATCAACCCGACTGCAAGATAAGTTGATTCGTTTGGCTTGATCTGTTTTCATATATGTATGTATTCGCTCGCACCTTCTATTCTTTAATGATGTCCTCCCACTTTGTTAAATGAATGTTCTTTTTTTTCTTTTTTTCTTTATTTCGTTATATATATTTATAAATAAATGTTTTATTTTGAAATCCATCGTCTTGTGTCTGTTCTCCGTTGATTCCCTTGTGTCACTTCCATTTCTGAGTGAAGACCGAGAAAAGAAACCACGTTTTCCTTTTTTTTAGAACCCGTGGTTCATCTATATGCTACAAGTTCGTAACAATATATATATATATATATATATATATATATATATTTACACACAAAATTTGTGTAGAATATATCTAGCCATTTAATATTAATGAGAAAATAGCATTAAACAATATCATCTTAGCCTTCTTCAAAGTACTCTCCTTCAGATGTCATATACTTATCCCAGCATTCCCATCTATATTTTTTAAAAACAGTCTACAAAGTTCTCTTTCAGGATCCTTATGTTATACTCTGCTTCAAACTAGATCTCTTTCTGATTCACTATACATCAAAACCTGTTGGTCAGATGTGAACACTAAGAAGGTAAAACTAAAACTAAAAATGTTGCTCTCAAAATTAAGTATAAAATCATATACTTATTATAAAACCCAGGTTGTGTGTGTGTGTGTGTGTGTGTGTGTGTGTGTTTATATATTGGATCAGATTTCCTAGATTTTTCAACCGATTTCAACAAAACTTCACAGGACTACGTAAAATTACCTTGCGGTGGTACTGACAGTGCCAAAAATTGGAAAAACACAATTGTTTTTACATGAAATCAATTTGAAAACACGATTAAGAGACATCGCGAGAATGAAAGGGGGACAACTCATATCAAGTTATACTTATTATAAAACCCAGGTTGGTTGTTTGTGTGTGTGTGTGTGTGTGTAATTTTATGTGTTCATTTATATATGGGATCGGATTTCCTACATTTTTCAACCGATTTCAACAAAACTTCACTTTTTTTTTGGGCAGGTAGTGTTTTTTATTGTCTTGCACACTTTTTTCTTTATTTTTACATTCAGAATGCTTTAAAAATTCCATTTACAAGACAATTGTTTATAATAAAATTCTATTCAATCGGTAGACTCATAACGATTGAAAACAATGTTTTTGTTTGAGTTTGGGTTTGAGCAATTCGTAAAAAAAAAAAAAAAAAACTAATTAAAACATGCGTGTTTGTCAACCTTAAACAATAATCTTTGTCAATTTTATTTTTCAGTCTTTATGATGGTCGATACTTGATCTATCTCTTACTATTACATCCCCGGGCAATGCCGGGCTCTACTGCTAGTACAATATAAAAGGAGCCAATCACAAACGTTGCTGCTAAAACAAAAACATGAAAAACAAGCAAGGAGTCATGATCCACTATATCTGCATTTAAGAACACTGCTCACAACACTGTAGAGCAGTCATAGGAAATGGGAAAGCTGTTAACATCACCACCAGTGACCACTGTCAACCAACCCGAAACATGCAACTCCAGGCCCTACTGACTCTCCTCTTCTTTCAAGTTTTTTCTCTTGCCTACAAGACATTCCACCTTAATCCTCTATATCAGCAATACAAAGAATTTTATCTTAAAACAATTCTTGTTTATTGTTTTGTTTGCCTCACTGGCAGTACTTCAGAGTTTCAGAGATCCAAAGTCATTTTATTTATTTATTTTACAGTTATTATTGTTCGATATATGGATATTGTCAACAGATATTTGGAGTCTACTAGTATAGATATAAGTTCATTAATATGAGAATAAATAACACTTTGATCTGATAAACAGCAAGTTACTTGAAAAAATAAAAAACATATGTAATTATAAAGTCTGCCAGGAAAGTATCCAGCCATTTAATATTAATGAAAAAATATAGAGTTAAGATGCCAATCCCTTCTCCTTTGTTTAAAAATGTTGTTGTTAGCTAAATATGTCATTGGACTGAATGTATCTATCTTTCATTCATTAAATACATAAATACATTCAAAATTGCAGTTCCCAAACTGGAGAAGATGTTATTTTGCTTGGAGTTTCTTGATTTTATCATAAAGGCTTTAGGAATCCAAAACGATTTTATTGTTTGTTTTTTTTTACAATTAATATTGTTTAATATATGGATGTAATTAACAAATATCTGGACTCTATTAATAGAAATGTCAATGCCTGGCAGTATAAGTTTATTAATATGAGAATAAATGGCACTTTAATCTGATAAATCGCAAGTTACTGTAAAAGATAAAGGACAAACTCTTTGTTCTCTATCTTTTATATACAGTCTGTATAGTACTGAATATATCTATTATATACAGTCTGTCTGGAAAGCATCCCACCATATAATATTAATGAAAAATAGCCTACCTAAAACAATGGCATCTTAGTTGCCTTCAGAGTACTTCCCCATGACCTCACAAATTTATCCCACTGTCTCTTCCACTTTTAAAAACAATCTGCAAAGTCCACTTTTGGGATTACCGTCAGCTGCTTTGTTTCATTCTTCTTAATCTTGTCCACAAATTTTCAATATTGATTTTATCCTTTGAAAATGCACAAATCACAAGAAGCAAAATCTGGATTGTAGTCTGTGTGTGTGTGTGTGTGTGTGTAGGGGGGGATACTGACACATAGGGTGGTGGAATGTTTTGCATCCCCCGCAGCAAAAAAAAAAAACCTGCAAAATCTGCTTGCATACATATTTTGAATGTAACAGTCACACAGTACTAAATTGTGTCTCACTAACAACTTTGTAACCTCACAGGGGAATATCTGTTCATTAAGGTCCACTCTGATTGGTTGCCACATTATATCAAGGCCATGTAACTGAGATATTCAAAATGGCTGGATACATAAGACTTAATATACATCTTTCAAGAAGCTAAAATGTGTCAAAATTGTTAACTGATTTGAAAACATCGTTATTATGTGACCTTATCTGACTTTCATTCAAGTAGACAACTGAGAAATGTTACTAGTGTTATGTTCAAATAAAACCAAAGTTATATTAAAAGCTTCACTATTATTTGATTTATAATCCTGAAAAGACTATGATTTTATTTCACCATGATTATGTTTAAATATTGAGTAATATGACTATTATATAGCATACTTCCTACTATCTAATACATATGTATTAAATTTTGACAAAAAAAAAAACATAAATAAAAAAACACTTTTCACTTAATCAATATCATCATTTTTGAATATAAGAAGAGGAATCAATAAATCTGTAGCCTGGTATCTAGCTATTAGCAGAATTTTACTGTATAATGTTCGATCTATATTCATATTTGCCACTTTATTAAATGCATTGACAAGGAAGAAGATTATGTTGAGAATTAAATGCTTCTTTAATTATTAAGCTACAAACTTATTGATGTACACTCTCATTTTTTAATAACTGTACCACAAATGTGTCCCAGGATGATAAATAGTTATTACTTGAAATTTTGATCTTAAATTTTCACTGTATAATGTTTGATCCATATGATTAATATTTATAGATCATGTTGAAAATTAAATATTTCTTACAAAAAAAAAAATGCTTTTTTTGTCATTAGGTATACTGACTAATTGATGTAACCACCATATTCATCACTGAATCAAGTGCATTGCCAAGGAAAGAGATTATATTAAAAAATAAATATTTATTCTATAAAATAAACATATTTTTCATCATAAGGCTACAGACTTATTGATGTACCTACACACACACAAATACACATATATATTATTAGGCTGTGGATTTATTTATGTATCTACATATATGTGTGTGTGTGCCTATGTAGAGAATTTTTTCCAAACATCTTCCCCAATTTGAATTTTTTTTAGTATTTTATAAATTCTGTTATTTTATTTGCATTTTTATCTTTTATTATAAAGACAAGCAATGTCATCATATGTGAATGCAAAATCCACGGCAGCCAATAACTGTTTTAAGTTTTATTTATCCTTTAATTTTTATATTTTCATACACACACATATATACACACACAGCTGTGTACATAGTCTCACACAAATACAAAGAAACACAAATGCAGATGAACACAAATATAAACAAACACAAAAAAATTGTATACACACTAACACACAAATATACACACAAACCAGATACTATCTGCAAAACTTCGACTCAAGAAGATAAGTTTTGAACATTTTATTTGTTTGCTGTTAATTATATTTTTTAATATTAAACTCTACTTATAAAGACTGCTTGCCTTAAAAGCATTATCACTCAGAAATACACAGGTTGACCATTTATTTTTATTTATTTTGCAAAACAAATTCTTTGTTATTAGATAGATAGATAGACAGATAGATAGATAGATAGATAGATAGATAGATAGATAGATAGATAGATAGATAGATAGATAGATAGACTGATTGATAAAGCAATTTATCTTTAGAATGCTATGACAGAAGATATAACAAGCTATCAACAGACCACTGATAGATAGATAGATAGATAGATAGATAGATAGATAGATAGCCTAATGATGAAAAAAGAAACTTTTACACAGCAAAATATTTATTTTTCAATATAATCCTTTCTTTGTCAATGCACTCAATCTTTCCCTATATAGACTGAACATTATACAGTAAAGATTTCATATCAAAATTCAGTCTTAGGGTACAAACTAACTGATCTCCTCTAGTATATAACACAGCTAGCTTGTAATGAACTGAATTCAGCATGCGGTAAAACATGCCAGGAAAATCCAAAAATTGTTCTTGAAATAAGTAAATAATCTATCAAGTACTCTGTATAAGTCTGCCTGGATAAAGACATTCAATTTTGCTTTTTTCCCCTTTCTCTTCTACATTTAACATTCAACAAATTGCTGCATCAATATTCTCTCAATAATATTTAAAAAAAAGAAGTGAACAGCTGATCTCATTTCTCTTTATATGGCTTTTATTTTTGCTAACTCAGGCAGATAATAACTTCACTTTAAAAGTGATTTAAATCTATGATTTCAGCCAATCATCAGATGCAAAGATGCTTCGGCACTGTCTGATTTGCTGTATTATACAACTACTGGAGTACAGAGATCTTTAAATGGGACAGTAGAAAAGATATAAAACACTTCAATGTATGGATTCTATTGAATCTTGCATGATTTTTTCCCATAACAAAAAATACTAGAATATTTGAGAAATTTTATATAGCCTTCAATTGAGGCTTTATTCGCTCATTAGAGAGCTGTGGCAATGAAGGAGAAAACTAAGTCTTACCTAGAAAAGAATTCATGTTCTTTGTGCTATCTGTTGAAAAAAAAAGAAAATCAGAATCAAGATCAGGTTGATTTTAGAAGACCTCAAAATATGGAAATTGTTTGCACTTCCCTATCAATCTCGACCAATCATGACTTTTCTGATCCCATCAATAAAAAGAATGCTCCTTTGAACTGGGGCTTTGCTTGGCTCTTTGTGGGTGAAGAGGTAGTTGTGTATTGCGAGTTATGAAGTGAATCTTTGAACCTTTTCATTTATGTTCCCAGTATTTTCTGATGTTGAACTTCTTAGACTGATTTTTGACCATTGGAATTACAACCCTTGATTTATGATTTTTGGGATCTGAACCTCCCTACTACAATAACTAAGTATTATCTTTTGCCTTAGATTAAAAGACCCTTGGAATTATGAACTCAGACTTATGATTTTTGGGATCTGGACCTAATTATAATATTTACATCAAGATTATTTTAAAACTATTAAAACAATGATATTAAAAATACTTTTTATGTCCATTTCTGAGGTTTATATGGTCTGAACAGTTAAGAATACATAGATTTTAATATTTGTTACTCAGAAGTAAGACAACTGAATTAAGGGAAGTGATACAAGTCTGAAAACAATGAAAATTCAAAATTCAGATAGATTCTTAACCGAGATAATTTTCCTGACAAACAACAAGAAACATATGTGAATACTAGGGTCTTCATTATATATCTCAATGATAAAATGACATGAAATATCCAAAGTTGATAAAATGGAAGCGAAGAAAACCAGTTGTATAACTATATGAAGAAAGGATAATTTATGCAATGGTGTATACAGGGTGCAATGGGTAAATAATCACCATTTTACATTTTTAATTTCACATATCAGCATTGTTTCTTTTTGATTTTGTCAATTGCACAGTATAATAGGGCCAGTTTGTCACCATCTGTGAGAAAAAAAGCACAATGACGCAATTCACTCTGCCAGACATTTAAAAACCATATGCTGTATGGATTGGCATTCATGCCAGAAGCTACAATACGAACATTTCAGAGTGTTTGGATGTCAATCTGAGGACAGAGCAGAGGATCTGGAAAGAGCTAAAAGAGTCTAATGGAGATTACGAAGATATGGCTGCTCGAAAAACTCACTCTGATCATTCTGATAAGAAAAGCACTCCCAAATTTGTTGGTAAAGAACTCAGACTCTACACATAGCCCTACATCAAGTGTCTTGAGGAGGTAGTGCTGTCCTGGGTCAAGAGGGTGGCTGCTGGAAGACCCTATGTCTGGCAACAGGACTCTGCAACATGCTACACAAGCAGGAGGACCCAGTCATGGCTGTCAGACAATTTCTGTGACAACATCACCCCTTAAATCTGGCCACCTAACTCCCCAGACTTCAGCCCCCTTGATTATTGTGTTGGGTACAGTTGAGTGAAAGATCAAAAAATCTTCTTATAACATGAAAGATAAACTGAAGGCAAGAATTATGGCAGTATTCACAAACATAAACAAGAAGCTTGTCCAGAAGAGCTGCAGGAGATTCCCAAATTGTCTGGTGGCTGTGGTTGAAGCAAATGGCGATTTTATTGAATAAATTTACTCTTTAGTATTTCAAGATATTTTGTATAATTTTAGCAAATATATCTGTTAAAATGAGATATCAGTATTATTTTCTCTTTTTTTGTGTATTTTAGACGGCAATTTATCCATCGCAGACACTATGTGTGTGTGAATGTTTGCATATACAGATTTATTTTTTAAATATTTATGAGAGTTATAAACTGGTGGACAAAATGACTTCATGTCACAAAATTAACAAAATAAGTTATATTTAACATAATGACATTGAATCAAAAATATGCAAATTTCGATTATTAAGATTTTTGTTTATTTTCTGTATATAGCATAATTGCTACATGTGAAGGTCTTTAGAA
The DNA here is from genome assembly GCA_903632075.3 of Acanthosepion pharaonis. NCBI lineage: Eukaryota > Metazoa > Mollusca > Cephalopoda > Sepiida > Sepiidae > Acanthosepion > Acanthosepion pharaonis. The sequence goes on from CAHIKZ030003723.1 coordinate 2,110,467, forward strand.
GCATTGGCTTGGTAGTAATGGGAGTGTGTAGAATATGTCACTGTGTATTCATGAATATGTGTGTGCATGTTTCTTATTAGTTTGGTGCCAGTCATTTCAATGATAGCAAGAAGATCAAATTTCAAATCAAAATTGTTCATTTAAAGTGCGGCATTTATTAGAAAATATATTTAGTTTATATATAGGAGTCATAAAATTAACTTTTAGCTTATACTCTTTTCTTGTTACCCAGACATTGTTGCCAGATAGCAAATGGATATTAATCCTTGTAACAGAGATGTCCATTTCAATTTCATTCAAATTGTGTGCATATTTCAGTTTATTGACAGACCTAAAAATACTATAAAATGAAAAAAAAAAAAAAAAATTAAATAATTTTATTTATTACTGAATAATTTTCAAAAAGTTTAATAGAATTTTATATAATTATCAGTTTTTTTGTAGGGTTTAAAAAATAAACATTATTTTTGCTTCTAATTTCATGATTTTGTGACTGGCTTAAACTGATGTATTATTGCAATGTCTTATTTCAAACTTAGTTAAATTCAGAGAGAGAGAGAGAGAGAGAGAGAGAGAGAGAGAGAGAGAGAGAGTGTGTGTGTGTTTGTGTGTGTGTACATTAAATAGGACAAGCACATGTAAGTCACTCACACACAACACAGATATACAGGCCTGTATTACATATACAAAGTTACCTGCAGACAGTGTGTGACAGAGAGAGAATCAACTCCTCTCTTATAAACATTATTTTTAGTGGGTAAACATGTTTGAGTTGATATTCATTATTTGAAAATAATGTTTATTGTAGTGAGAAATAATGTCAGATTAAAAAGTCCCTTTAAAATTTACTTTGTTTACATTTTGGGTATGAAAATAAAGCTAGCAGATATAGACTTTGAAATCTCCCAATGAGAGGTGTGCATCTCTTACGGAAGTAATAGAGCCTTGCTTTATCATGATGGTTACCAGTGGCCAAATTGGTAGCACATATTTTTGCTAAAAAAGTGGTTTCCCTGTTGGAAAAAGTGAATACAAGTTCAATTAGAGACTTAAAAAACATATACATATATTAATTTTTACTGTGTTGAATAGATAACACACCAACTATTCAAACACAGCAGTCAATAAATACTAACTGATAATAGAGCTTTATAAAATATAAATATATATTGTTAATACTACTTGAGTTTCACCCTGTAAGGTTCATCTGGCTGGGTTAATATATATTTATATCAATATTGCCCCAAAATTCAGTGTTTCAATGTCAAAATTCAGTATGTAAATGTAATTTTTTAACAAGCTTGGATGCATGTTTTAGTCAAGTGACATGTTCATCTATAAATATATTTAGTGTGTTAAAATTTCAGATCTTTATTTAGCAATTGGGCATGATTTGAGAACATTATTATTTCCAGTTTCTTCTCATGGGACAACCACCAAAACTTTGTTTATCCACTATACCTCCTACTTTTTCACTACACTCCATTTAATATTTGGGTTCAAATTTTTCTTTTATTTGGACAATGCCATGCTGTTACTGTATTTGCTCATTTAATGATATTTTATGATTGTAATATTTCTACATGAATTGGTATTCTGTAGAACCAATATATTTCATAGTAGAAGGGCTTAAAATCTGACCACTGCCTTATAAATAATGTTATTTATTAAGCATTGTCCATTGAGGGCACAGCTTTAGCATTTCTTATAGTTACAATTAGAGGTATTGGATTGGTAACTAGTTTACTATTTAATACAGATAAATAAATATATAAATCTGACATAACCTGATGAACCTTATAGTGAGAGGAAACTCCAGTAGAAGTAATATTATATATGTGTACGTGTGTGTGTGTATGTGTGTATAAAGACTGGGAATGAATTTTTTATTTATTAATCCAACAGATTTTTATTACTTAAATATTATTTTTAGTGGATACTCGTATTTGAGTAGATGCTCTGTTTATTTATTAAACGGTATATTTATTTATTTTTGTCTACTGGCCTGAATATTCAAGAAATCTTATTAGAGAAAATATGCACTCTCTGACAGGATTTGAACCAGCGTTCCCCTAGAGGAAACCATCATTAAATCTGATGCACTTTGACCTCATGGCTACAAAGTGCGATGATAACAAAGCAAAGCTGAATAGTGCCTTTAAACACAGATTTTTTTCTGACTCTTGAAATAAACATATGTGTTCAGTTTCATATCCATATTTTCATATTATTTTGTTATCTTAACATTAATTCGTAGCATTTATCAGGAGATCTGAAAATGTTAGCATATAGGAGCAAATACCAAAATCCGCCATTTCAAATTTGGGCCAACTCAATAAAACCCTTGTAACTCAGGCCGAAGTCAAAAGTTCACCACAAAATTTTGTACATATCTTGCTATAAGGCAGATAAATCTGCTGTCAAAAGTTTAAAAAAATTAAAGATACACTTTTTGAGAAATTATGGTCATGGTCAAATAAGATTTGACCTTTAAACAAAACAGTAACTAGATCACCTTTTAGATCTATAAAGTACTTTATGGTATATAATTTAGCTTTGTGGGTGAGAAAACAACTGCGATATTAAACTAGAGATGTAAAATAGATACCATTCAATTTCTGGCATGAAGCACTATAAATGTAACAAATTTGAAAAAAATTTGTATCTGTGATGGTCAGACCCTTGTTGATTTTACACGGAATGACTGAATTTCTAAAGAAAAGGATGGATTTATTTATTAATCTGACAGATTTTTATTACTTAAATGTAAATAATAAGATAAGATTTCTTGGATATTCAGGTTGATAGACAAAAATTAATAAATATACTATTTAATAAATAAATGGAGTGTCCACTCAAATATGTCAAATATATTATAAGTAATAAAAATCTATCGGATTAATATCTGTGTTTAAAGGCACTATTCAAACTTTGCTTGATCATTGATGCACTTTGTAGCTGTGAGATCAGAGAATGTCAGATATAATGATGATTTCCCCAATGGGGACGCAGGTTTGAATCCTGCCAGAGAGTGTTATTTTTTTTTCTAAAAAGATTTCTCCAATATTCAGGCTGGTAGGTGAAAATAAATAAATATTCTATTTAATAAATAAATAGAGTGTCTACTCAAATATGAGCATCCACTAAAAATAATGTTTATATATATATATATATATATATATATATATATATATATAAATAATAGTGTATTTAGACAGTAATCCTTCATTTATGCATGTTTCATTAAAAATGACAGACAAGGTACTATGATTAAACTTTTTATTTAATTATTATTGTGTTTGAACAAGTGCTTTCTTTTTGGGACACAGAGTGTAGAAACTGTCCAAATGTTCTATAATCCTGAGCGCTTTCAGCTATACTTTTAGCCATTATCAAGGATGATTATATATATATATATATATATATATATATATATATGTGTGTGTGTGAAAAGTGTATATAAATATAAATAAATATAAGTATGTATAATTATTTATATATTATATGCGCGGTACTTATTAGAAAGCGCTCAATATCAGAGATAGAGCTAACATATTTGGTTGGATAGATGTGAGTTTGTGACCCTGGGTTTCACGCTTTAGCAATCATCAGACAAACTGATTAATGTTTTAAAAAATTTGGGTTTATGTAGATTGCATGTATTGGTGTTATTGTTATATATATATATCACTTGATGATTAGTAGGAATAATTCCAAGGAGGATGTAAATCCAAAGAGAGAATATCACTTGATGATTAGTATGAATAATTATAATTATATATGTTATTATATATGTATAATTATCATTATTATTTTTATATATATATATATATATATATATATATATATATATATATATATATATATATATATATATATATATATATATATATATATATATACATACATACATACATACATACATATATATATATATATATATATATATATATTATATATATTTTGAATTTTCCTTAGAAATGTCTACATTAAATGTCTACACATTCAATTAAAAAAAAAGAAAAAAATATCCTTGATAATGGCTAATAGAATACCCAAAAGTGCTCGGATATATAGAACATTTGGACAGTTTTGATACACTTTATGTCCAGAAAAGAAATGTATTATATGAACACAAGAAAAATTGAATAAAATGCTTATTTGTATTACCTTGTCAGTTTTTTTTTAAGTAAACCTGTATATATATATAAGAAATATAGTTTTAAGGTGTGCTATATTTAGGGGATAAAGTGCTCAATATCAGAGATAGAGCATATGTAAATATAAAATGAACATTGAAGTCAACACTCAGAGGCGACAGGCTGTTTCATGCTAGATGCAATCGTCAGGCCACCTGACGATTGCGTCTAGCATGAAACAGCTTGTTGCCTCTGAGTGTTGTTAATGTTCACTTTTATATTTATATATATATATATATATAGAGAGAGAGAGAGAGAGAAAGAGGGAGTGAGAGAGAGAGTGAGAAAGAGAGAGAGATTGTTTAAAATTTGCTATATTTATAGGGAAAGAGTGCTTAATACTGAAAATAGAGCATTTATAAATACAGACATTATGGACATAGGAATCAACACTGCATGGTGACTATCAGTTTGACACCTCAATGCAAACTTCAAGTACCATAATCCATTAGTGTATGAATTTGAAAATGAGCTCTGAATTTTATTTAGTACCTCTTCAGAATAAGATAGATTCCTAAATAAAAGACCAGAGTTGATTTCCAAATGAAGACAAATTCCTATTATGCTCTCTACAGCAACATTATAACCAAAAAGACTAAATAAAATCCCAAAGCCTATATCTAATAAACTTTATTCAAAATAATAAAACTTAGGGCCAAGGAAAAGCAAAGAGTAGAAAAAATATAAATATAAATAAATGAAATCTATGAATGAATATGAATGGAGTATATGAATGAATAATGATAAATGAATATATAAATAAACAATCTGGAGGTCATTAACATAATTAACCCTACAAATTAGCCCTAAAAAAGAATTAGGAAGGGCTGACATGGTGATTCAGTTGAATATTTTTTTTATGCGGTCAAATTTTCATTCCCTTAACCTTCCACAAACTCACAGCACTAACAATGAAAAGGTCAAGGAGCTGGAAATAATGTATATAGAATCTGTATTTGAACTATAAGCAATTTTAAACCTGCTTTTGCAATAGAATGTTCTTAGTAAGTGAATATTTTTATAAAACCTATGTGTAATGAAAACAGGACAAGAGATTCTGTCTAGTAATTGTTTATTCAATTAAGAATACTACTACTCATCTGACTTGACAGCGGAAGTATACAGCTTTTATAGCTTGGATTATCTAAGAGGAGATAATCCATATTCACAACATTCTCCCCCACCAAATTTCTCACTGATAGGGAAGAAAGTCCCTTAAATGTCCAGGCTCCCCTACGAGTTCAGTGGCCGCCTCGGCAGTCCATGATTCGTGGTCGGAGTACTTGAACAGGGAGGCTCTTCAGTGTGAGCCTGTCTGTGGGCTCTAAAATACCTTGCTCCGAAATGTTTCCTTCTCAGAGTGTCGTCAGACGGCGTGTCAGGAACAATTTCAGTGCCATGATCTTCCGGAGGGGCTTCAGTGTCAGGGGTAGTTGGTCTGTCCTCAGGGGCTATCCACGATCTGGGTACGTCTCCGGCCGGTGCTAGGTCCCTGAGAGACACATTAGACTCTCTACCATCTGCATGTCATACTAAGCGCGTACTGAGGGTTCGCCTCTATAAGTTCTACCTCGTCCACCAAGGGATCGTTCTTGGTGTAACGTGCATGTCGTCTCAGAAACACAGTACCGGGTCGAGAGAGCCAAGATGGAAGTGAAGCTCCCTTGAACTCCGTCGCTGAAAAGGTAGAAACCTTTTCGTGGTGGGGTGGCATTCGTGGCGGTACACAATAGGGAACGAATGGCATATAATGCAACAGGAAGGAGATTTTCCCAATTATCAATTGAACATCCGTTATCTGAGGCAGCCAATTGAACGGTCTTCCAAATAATGCCGTTATATTTTCGATTGGCCGTTACCCTTAGGGTTGTAGGGAGTTGTCCGCTTATAGCTTCTCCTCGTTCCTGTAGAAATTGCCGAAGCTGCTCTGACATAAAAAAAGAAGCCCCTCGGTCCGAATGTATATAGGCAGGGGCTCCAAAGATGGTGAACAGTGAGCAGAGGCATTGTATAATTGCAGCAGCCGATATGTCTGAGCAAAGGAAGGCAAAAGAAAACCATAAATATTCGTCGACAACCGTTAATATATATCTGTTCCTTGTTTTGCTTGGTAGTGGTCCTTTAAAATCAAGATTGAGTCTTTCAAACGGTTGTGTTGCTTTTATTAAAACGCCAGTTTTGGGTTTATAAAACCGAGGCTTTATTTCAGCACACGTTTGACAAGAATTTGTAATTCCTTGTAATTCCTTTTACCTCCTCCACTGAGAAAGGAGAGTTTCTACACCTCACAGCATGAACCATTCGAGGAATGCCTGGGTGACAGAGATTGTTATGTAGCGTTCGGAGTTCGTCCCCGCTTGATGCCGTACAGCATGCTCTTGACAGTGTATCAGCTGTTAAGTTCTCCAGGTCGGTAGCTGACGTCAAAGGAGAAACAAGATAGCTCAATTCTCCACCTCGCTATTTTCTCATTCTTTATTTTACTCATAGTTTTAGAGTTGAACATAAAAGCAACTGATTTCTGGTCAGTAATAAGTTTAAAGTGGCGTCCGATCAGGTAGTGTCGCCATTTTCTTAATGCCTCGACTATGGCGTAGGGCTTCCTTTTCAATTGCGGGTGTCGTCGTTCAGCCTGTGAGAGGGTCCTTGAAAAGAAGGCTACAGGACGATCAGCTTGTTTCAAAGAAGCAGCAATAGCACAGTCTGACGCATCCGTTTCAACAACCAGAGGAATATTTTGGTCTATTGTTGTAATTGCAGATTTCGCAATATCCTTTTTTTCAGTCCTCGAATGCCTCAACGGCTTGATGGGACAGAGGAAACGTCTCTACTTGTGTCAATGGATGTATCTTTTCTGAGAACGAAGCAATCCATTGAGAGTAATGAGCAAACATGCCTATAGCACGTCGAAGGGAAGGCTGGTTGTGAGGGACAGGCATCTGGAGTAAAGGTTTCAATCGATCTGCGTCCGGTGCCATAATACCTTTGCTTATGGTATACCCCAGTAGGTTTATTTTGTCCAGTCCAAACGAGCATTTGTCGTTGTTTAGGGTAAGGTTGTATTTATCGACAGCGGACATGAACCGTCTGAGATTTTCGTCGTGTTCCTTTCTATTATGGCCACATACTATGACGTTGTCGATGTACGCAAATGTGCCTTCCAGTTTCTCATCCATTATGATTTGGTCGACTATCCTTTGGAAGCTGGCTACCCCATTCGTAACGCCAAAAGGAATCCTGTGAAATTGATATACTCGACTGTTCGCCTCGAAAGCAGTGTATGGCTTGTCTCTAGGTCTAATGGCGATCTGATGGTACGCGCTTTTTAAGTCCAGAGTGCTAAACATACGACATTTGGCTATTTCGCCTATCATTTCATCTATCCTGGGTAGTGGGAAGGCATCCAAAAGAGTAAATCTATTTATGGTTTGGGAGTAATCTATAACCATTCTCTTTTTATGGTTGCTAGAAGTGGTTATAACTACCTGAGCCCTCCAGGGTGATTTGCTAGGCTCAATTATACCCTCCTCAAGTAGTCTTTTTTATCTCAGAGTCAATGAATTTTTATTATTATAAGAAAAACGTCTGCTTCTCACTGCTATGGGTTTGCAGTTTTCAGTTAGGTTTTCGAAAAGTGACGGGTACTGGATTTTTGCTGTCGCCAATCCACAAATTTTCAATGCAGGCATTGAACCGCCAAACAGAATTTCAACCTGTGAGTGTTGCTGCAAAAAATCGTGTCCCAGTATTATTTCGCAACAAAGGTTTTTCATTACGGATAATTTAGTGGTTTTATAGGAGACATCATTAAATAGTAAGTCCACCAAACAATAACCACTTACTTGGCGCAGACAATGACGCGTTTGCCATTGTTACTCTGCTGGGGAGGGGACAAAATACAATTTGTTGGTTTTTACCAAGCTTTCTTTGATAAAATTTCCTGAGCTCCCGGTATCAAGCAGGGCATTTGTAGACCTCCCGTTAATTTTTACTTTTACAATAGTTTTTGAAAGGCAGTTGAGGGAGGCGGCTAAAGTTGCAGAAGTATTTTGACGAATGGATTTGTATAGAGTTTTAGAAGACTTGCATACCTTTGAAAAATGACCAAGTTTTCCACATTTATGACAACGAGTATCTCTGTCAGGGCATAAGACTCGTAGGTGTTTAGATAAGCCGCAAAAATAGCAAGTGTCCTTTTTAAAAGCGGCAGTGACCGATTGTTCTTGAAGCTTCGTCGGACTATCGTCATGAGGGGGGACAGTAAGAACAGGTGGGTTTAACGCTATGCCCACGGTGTCTGGCTGTAAATAAGAACTAGACTGCTGTATAGCACTTTTGAAGATATAGGCTTTGCTCGTAAGCTGTTCTAAGTGTAAGGGTCTTATTCTCAAGAAGACGTTGTCTTATCTGAGTATTATGTAAGCCATTAATGAAGGCATCCAAAATGTGTAGCTCTTGGGCCTCTAATGCCGTCATTGGGCAGAAGTTGCAATCTTTGCTCAGTGTCCGAAGGCTCTTAAGGAAATGGTCCAATGTCTCGCCTGATTCTTGTCTAGAAAATATCTCATTTTGGGGCTTTATGTATGTAGCGTTCAGTACATCGATTTTCTTCAGAGGTAACGCAATCCAAGATAATTTCGTTGACTGTGTGAGACAGGTAGTTGGTTAGGAGCGCACGCTTATTGATGGGACGTCCCGGTTTTTCTGAATGTAGAACCTCGATGAAATTTGTAAATGTCTCTCGCCAATGTTTCCAGCACCTGTCAGCTGAATCGCTTTCTGGATCTGTGGTAAGTCGCTCAGGTTGCATAAATTGTTCCATTCTTAATTGAATAAAATGTAATGAAAACAGGACAAGAGATTCTGTCTAGTAATCGTTTATTCAATTAAGAATACTACTACTCATCTGACTTGACAGCGGAAGTATACAGCTTTTATAGCTTGGATTATCTAAGAGGAGATAATCCATATTCACAACACTACGTATTGCCTAAAAAGAACAAAAGTACACATCAAAGTAGATAGTGATTTTCCAAGCGCAGCTTAGATGTGGCACAAGGCCGAAAGTATGGGGCACCCAGTGAAGATCGAACTCACTACTCAGCCATAATTGTTATAGCAAGACAAGCTTGCTAACCATTACACCACCTTGAGGTGCCAGGCATCAAAGTAGATATTGATATAAAAAAACATGTTTTGGACCTGGCTCTGTTACTATGGCAGCTGTACCTTGGTTATCCAGCAAAGAGACAGTTATCAGTCAGGATCAGTGGTACAACAATAAAAAAAATCAAATCAAATCTTTAAAGTCAATTATAGATAAACAGCTGGAAACACAGCTGGTGTGAGATATTTGAGAATGTTCTGAATAAAATGTCTTTATGGGCCAAAAGTAGGTTATCTCCCAGAATTTGGAGTAAACACGGTTCTCCTATGATAACCGAACTTAAGCAATGTGGAGCCTGGTCAGTACCTAGATAGGTGACTGCTTGGGAATACCAGGTACTTGGATGTGTGGGTGGTGTAATGGATAACAGTTTGAAATAAGAAATCAGCGAGCAGAGTTCAAATTCCAGTTGGATTCGTTATATTCACTTTTGTGCAAATACACTTGGGAAAGGTATAAATTCACCTTTTCTCTCCCAGTTATGGGTTAAATAGTAGGGTTTGTATATGAAAAACATTATTATTTCCCCAAAATTCTTAATACAATATTCACTTGCAAAAAATGAAAAAGAAAAAAAAAAGAAATATTCTTACAATCCAAAATCTCTTTCAGCTTTAAATAACCTACAAAAGGTTGATAAGCCATAAAAAACAAATCGATCAATTTGACTGGAGAAGAAATATCTTTTGACTTTCAGTAAGAAATCAAGATGGTGTAACCCTGGACTAGTGACCTGAATTGACCCACTGCAAAGCAATAACCGTAGTTCACTGAACACTAATTCAAGCCACATAGAATGTTGTGACGATGCAACAAATATACTTGAAATATTGTAATCCATCATCTATGAATGACACTTCCATTGTTATTCAAATTGTAGTGTAAACAAGCTTTACTTATCAAGCCAGACTCTCATTCATTATTCGTTTGATCTATTAAATAATTGATAAGCTGAAATTCTCATAAAATTTAATTAATAAATGTTATATACTTATGTTGTAGCATACCTACAGACGATAATGAGTATGTCCCCATTCACATAAATACAGTAGTAAATACTGTATGTTGGTCTGCAACTGGAGATTCATTGTGGAATTCACTTGAATCACTTCTAGCAGTTGACTATTTCTTCTACATGCTGTTGGTGACTGTAATATGTGTTGTTCTTGTCCTTATTATCATTCATTACCAACCTTCGTGTGATTATTCTATTCAGTAACCTTCTCTAGGTTACAACAACTTATATCATTGAACTCTCTCAAGATTGGCAATTGATTTTGCATGTAATGACTAATTTAAAAAGTTTGTTGAGTTGAGGAAAATTAAAATCATTTTCTTTTTATAAAGTTTATGAAACAAAATATTTGACATTTTATTCCACTGACATCCTTCATGTAATTTCATATTTACATCCTCCGAGAAATCTTTTTTTTGGGCAAAAAAACTGCTCACGGCACTTGTTACAATCTTCCAGGTAAGTGAAATTTTTCCATTAAGAGAATTCTGTAATCATCATCATCAGCAGCAGTCCCATAAACAGGTGAGGTTGTAAAGTCACTATACAGCTGAACACCTGACCAGTTCACACCTCATATCTGGTTCGAAAGCTGGAGATTCATTCATGCATAACATGTCTTGGGTAACTATTCCTCCATGCATGCTGTTTCTTGGGCAGGTGGACCTGATAGAGTGCATCCCTTTCCAGATCAAACCACAGCAACTTAATGGCACACTTTGGTTATATGGCCACTGATTCTGTCAGAGGAGCCCTCTGTCCAGGCAGTTGACTACAGTCTAAGAAGCTCTCCACCCAGCAATGCTATCTCATCACCACACTGGCTGCATCCATAGCTATAGAGCCCAGTCTACCCCACTATGCTAGATAGCCGTTAATCCGAAAAAAAAGGTTTTATTCTGTAGGGACCAGAATAAATGGTAATCTGAAGGTTGAATATTTGGTGAATAATTTTTGACAGGTACTGAAAAAAATATGTAGTTTCGTATTATTTGTGAAAAAATATTACTCTTCTTAATTTATTTCTTATCCCCTTTTTTTTTATAATTACTACCTTCATCTAATTAGGAACAGTATTTGCATATGTTTTGCATCTCTTTATAATAATAATATATAGTATATAAATTATGAAATTCTTGGACATTCAGGCAAATGTTTATAATGTTATTTTTTAAATACTGTTTATTATAAACAGAGTATTTTGGACATTAAAATATTTGTATCTATAAAAAGAATGTATAAACATAAATATGTATTAATATATATATATATATATATATATATATGACATTATCTTCTTTAGATGAAGACTAGCCTTTGTTATGGTTTATGGTAAATATTTTGCTTAATGTGAACAGCACTGAGGTAGGACTTAATTTTACTACTTGCTTTTTCTCTACTTTTACCATACACTACACATTACTGTTATATTAAGTGTATGGTTGCAGAACAAGAAGGAATGACAGAGATTTAAGGAATAAATAATTGTATTAACAAAAATACAAAGAATGGCAAAATGGTGTGAATGTCTTTATAATGAAAAAAATAGATAAGTAAAGTCCTCCATAGAGGTGTACAGTAGGAGAGGGAGGGTGAGTTGGGACTTACTGTGGCGACGCCCTTCGGCATGTTGTCTTTAGAGAGGGGAAACCCGTTGTCTTTGGGTGTGGAGGTGGCGTTCCGACAAGCGTGTGAACTCTGGCTGTTGTGCCGACCAACTGCTTAAGATGTCTCTTTGATGTCCTTTTCGTAGGCTCAGATCAGTTCCAATTTTTATTTCATTTCTTTAAGTGGGAGTGGGTGGATTTGGATTGTATGTTTTTTGGGTGTGTGAGGAAAGTAGAAGGTATATGCCGAGCTGATGCACACTTGATGTAATTTTTAGTTCAGTCTTGGGTTTTGGAGCATTCACATCCAGCCAGTGGTGGAAATTTGTGTAACATGAATCAGAAGAAGATCTGGTTTTAGGAAGATTATAACATTACTTTCCATATATCAAAATATTTTGATGTCAGTGATACTAAAACATGGTTTTTATACTATACTAGCAGCATGGCCCAGCATTGCCCGTGCTTGATTCAAAAATCGTACGATTCATACAGCAATCACTATCACTTGACTTAAAATATTTTTTCCCTTACTTGCCTTTAAAGGAGTGCCCTTTGCCGTGCTGATGTTGCTACATGCCTTACTTCTTGCTTATCTCACACTGCAAATTTTTTCTAAGCTCTATACTAAACATTAAATCTGTTAGGAAAAAGAACTAAACAAATGAACACAAAACGATCAGCTTTAAAAAGGACTCGTAACTGGAAAAAAAACCAAATGAAAAAAGAATGTTAACAACAAATACTTTTTCATACCCAACCCAGTTCTATGGAATCAGAATCAACGTTGAGTTTAAGTGTTTAATGAGCCAATTGGAGTAAAGTGCCATGCAGATTTAAATTTTTCCCGCTTGTGACAAATGCAGCTATCGAGTTTTTTTGCATGCTAGTTAACATTCATATCAGTCAGCTGTTGGCTCTCACACTGGCCAATAGAATCTTCCTGCCTATTCGTGGCAGCCAGCTATAGGCTCTCACTCTGGCCAGTAGAAAATGGCCGCAAACTACATGATTACTGCTGTAGAAGGATGAAAAAATCGATTATTTCCACTATCGATGGGAGTTGGGAAATACAAAGTCAGTCTTGGCCTGCCCGCTAACTTGGAGCATGTGCATGTAAATTTTGGTGCAAATCTGTCAAAAATTGTGGCCATGCATTCGTTACGCACACACACACGCACATCCTGCCTTTTATAGATAGAGATACTTGTGTATAATGCAACTTTTGAAGACCTAATTTTTAAGCTAATTTGACTACAGTAAACAGATATATAGCTTGGTCAACAGCATAGCCAGAGCCAGCAGTATATGCTAATTTTATATCTCATATATGTGACCCCATTAAAATTAGCTTCAAAATTAGGTCTTCAAAAATTATGTTACGTGAGTATATACAGTATCTATACATTATTTTTGTTGTCTTTTCCTTCATGTTTTAATTTTTTATTTTTTTGTATTTTTGACATGTTCATGATGAATTCCATAACTGAAATACATTGTAATATATAAGTATTTTGGAAGTAATTAAAAATTTCCCACAAATATTTATGAGAGAGTCAGCATGCAATTTTTATAGTTTTTTGTTGTTGACAAATAACTGACAGGTTCATTCATACTCATGCAATTTCATCATTTATATTACATTAACTCCTTTAGATAAAGACTGACCTTTGATACAGACTGTGGTGAATATTTTGCTTGCTCCAACAGTTTTCCACATTGTTGCAAAGTATCCACAATTCTATCACCTGTTACAGTATTTTCAAAACTAGAAATCTGATTAACAATAGACATTCATATAATTTGCCACCCCTCTAAACAACATTCCAAACTCTCTCACCTCTCTAGGTCTGCCAATGATTACACCGATATAACAGCTGTCACAGTACACTCAAAAGGAATCTTTTAAAATGGAGTTAGTGAAAATTAAACATTCCTAATACTACTTAAAAGTAAATTCAGAAGAAACAATTTGAGTTATCTGTTATTTACTGTTTATTCTGAAGATAAAGTAGTTATGGGAGAGTGATTTGTCCAAGTACTCATTCATTCACTTTTTTTTTTGTCAAACAGTGGTGAAACATTTACTCACAATATCTGGTGATTGATGAGTCAAAGAATGAAATACAGTTGTGACTATCCCAAGAGCATTAGTTATCATCAAAGACAAGCAGATTCTGTTAGAATTTGAATTCAGCATACAAAGTTCAAATATAAGATTTTATAAATAACTACTGTTTGTTAGTACATAGAGAAATATAGTCCAGTTGGTAAAAGAAAGAAAACTTGTAATAGGGAAGCAAATAAAAATTAACTTATGTAAGTATTGGGGTACTTCAAGAGAAAGAGAGAAAATATCTTGGTCTTATCTGGTCTCCAAGGTTCACTATAGGCATTGATATATCTTTGATATTTTTCTTTAGCTCTTAACCCTGATAGGAGTCATTGGGGTGCCAACGTGCTGAGCTGTCCACCATTCACTTCTATCTATTGCTGTCGTGTGTGAATGGTTTCTTGGTGTTTTCATCATGTGGTGTGTCTTAGGGGGTTTTAACTTGGCAGAGTTAGATCAATGTCCTCCAACTAGGTGGCTCACCTTGGTCGTGAACACATGGCCATTGTATTTCATCTGAAGAACCCTGCCAGGTGATCTACATTGAGGCCCTTGCCCAGTGGTGCCATGTTAACGCCACTCCTTCACAAGAGTTTAGACAAATGACTAGAATAACCCAATACAATTAATCCTGAAAACGAGTTATACATGAAACCATTTTGTATACCAAACTGAAATATAAGTCATACTAATATGCAGAATATATACATGGTGCGATGGATAAATCTTTAATTTCATGCATGTGCATTGTTTGTTTTTTGATTTTATCAACTGCACTGTATAGTCGGTCAGTTGGGCACTATCTGGGAGTAAAAGAGCACCATGATGCAATTCATTCCACCAGAAATTTGGAAAGGGTATGCTGTACTGCTTGGCATTCATGCCAGAAGCTACAATACGAACATTTCAGTGTCTTTGGGTAACAATCTGAGGACAGTCCAAAGGATTTAGAAAGCGCTGGATAAAGCGCTAATGGTGATTATGAAGATACAGCAGCTTGGAAAACTCACTGACCGTTCTGATAAGAAAAGAACATCCAAATTTGTTGGTGAGGGCCTCAGATTCTACACACAGGCCTACATCAAGTGTCTTGAGGGGGTACGGCTGCCCTGGGTCAAGAGAGTGGCTGCTGGAAGACCCTATGTATGGCAAGAGGACACATAAGCAAGAGAACCCAGTCATGGCTGTGAGACAATTTCTGCAACTACATCACCCCTTACATTTGGCCAACTAACTCCCCAGATTATAACCCCTTTGATTATTAAAACTCCTTGTAACCCTAAAGATGAGCTGAAGGCAAAGATTATGGCAGCATTCATCAACTTAAACAAGGAAACCACCCAGAAGAGTTGCAGGAGATTCCAAAGTCATCTGCAGCTCATGGTTGAAGACAATGGTGATTTTATTGAATAAATTTACTCTTTAGTATTTCAAGATATTTTTGTGTAATTTTAGTAAATATATCTGTTAAAATGAGATGTCATATGTATGTGTGTGTATCACAAATTGTCTCATATAAAGAAATTAAAGCACATATAAAAAAGGAAGCAGTTTGTGACAGGGATAAGTAAAAAGATGGCTTTACATTTGATAGCCCCCCAAAAGGGACACAATACAGCCTTGTGGTATTACTTAGGTCCTTCTTTTGGTTGAGAAGTACGCTATCCTCCATAGTCACCCACATGCCAACTATGGCATCCACCTCCATGGTCAGCTAAGCAACAACTGAATATTCTCACCAACAGGCTGTCATATGATACTGAAGGGCCGTTTAAGACATCATTACTTTATTTCTGTCAAAGGGAGATAATCCCCTTTTGTATCCCAATATAAGTATTCCCTAGTATATTATGAAGGACAAAGATATTAAACTGCATGCATGACTCAGGTGTGCCCAACTGAAAGAAAAAGGATTATAACAACAAAAATATTTTAACTAGCAGGAATAGTCAACATTGCCCAGGAAAAATAACTTCAAATAAAACAAAGAAAAATATTGTACTTCATAGTAAACTTGATATCTCCCTCCATTTTGACACAAATTACTTTATTTAGATAGAAATGGAATGATATATTCTTTGATGACCTATGGTGACTTAAAATGACTTCCAGAGACAAGCAAACATATGCTATGTCTTGAGTTTTCATGGCAAAGATTATGTCAGTAGCCCTTGTTGTTTGAGTGTGATCATGGCACAGCTGCAAAAGCAGAAGCCTCCAACATTTAGTATAGACAGGCTGTCTTTTTATTTTTACCTAACATATCTACAGAAAACTGTAACACTTACCAGTGAAGTATTATTGAGGTTGATGGGAGTTTATGTCATTGCAATTCTATAGCTCAACCATAAATGACAGAAGTTTCTGTCACAATTCATGAATTAAGACAGTCTTGTATTAGAAGTCAGTGGCAAGAAGACAATTATCAGAGAATGCTGGAATTAAGTCATTTCATGAAAATACTAGTTGAAATAATTTGTATAATAACAGAAGTATAGTATACTTGCATATGGTATAAATAAGTACTTGTTGGGACATGTAGAAATATGGTCCAGATAGTAAAAGACTCAGTCTGTATTTTATCAGTTTCTTTTAAAAATAATTGTTCAGATTGGGTTCATTATTAAAGAATCCCTTAGTCCAGAATAACTTATAATTGGGAACCAAAGTATATTGTTTTGATTGCAAACTTACAACAAAAATAACTTCTTCCATTTGGAACAAGCAAACTAATTTTCATTATTTTTTTTTGGTAATAAAATGAATTTAAAACGGCTTAAGAACAGAAGCATTACATAAACTTGAATTGATACTCATTTCAGTACAAAATAATAGTGTTATATTTTTCACAGTCTTGTAAAGTCACAACAATATTTTTCTCCACTTTGGTCCGGCCTGATCTTTGAAGTAAAAGACGCACACACAGACACAGTTGGTCATGAATCAGTTAGAAGCGCTACCCACTGACGACAATTGACCAATCAGAAGCCAGTATTTGCCCAAGACGAGAAGTGACGTCGTCAAAGTTTTAAAAAGAGGCGCGATCAAAATGGCGGAGGAGTCACTTGAAAGTGAGTTTTCCTTATGTTTGTTATTAGAAGTTGTAGCTTGATTTATTTAAATCTTTAGACTTATATTTAACACCTTCTTTGATTCTTTTAAAACGTGTTTTGGTTATTTTAACTGTTCCTAAGGTTTCTCCTGCAAGAAACCTTTAGAAAATTGATCTGAAAACAACTCTGTTCGTCATATTCGCCTGGCGAACCCAT
Organism: Acanthosepion pharaonis; assembly: GCA_903632075.3. Taxonomy (NCBI): domain Eukaryota; kingdom Metazoa; phylum Mollusca; class Cephalopoda; order Sepiida; family Sepiidae; genus Acanthosepion; species Acanthosepion pharaonis. Next base: position 2,127,837 of record CAHIKZ030003723.1, read on the forward strand.
TTTCACTGTTCCAATCTTACTTTATTTTTTGTAAAATTTGTGATTGTTTTATTCTTGTTTAAGTCATCTTTTTACTTGAATCTTTCTCATAAAATCTTTTGTTTATTTTTGTCTAATATAAGACCTTTTGTACGTATTTTATTCCTTCCATCTGAAATAATTTTATTCGTTTGTTGACATTTTATGATGATCGACTCGCTAAAGAATCCAAGAAATAAAACAAAATTATAACAAAAAAATAAAAATTTTCTCATAAAATTGAGTCTCCAAAATTTCGCTTTTCATCTTTTAAAAAAATGTTTTTAATTAAATATGTTAGAAGGGCTTATTTAATTCAGAGATTGATTTCTAAAGATATTTTTTGACGCATATGTTTTGGGTTTTTTATTTTTTTACTCACGAAAACTTATTCTCTTCGTGCAAGATTGAATTAATATATAATATATATATATATATATATATATATATATATATATATTTATTCCAAGAGTTTTTATAATTCTTTTTTATGAATTTTTATTTTGCTAGAATTAATTTCAAAATTATTCAATTTGTAATAATACTAGATATTTTTTTCTTGTTTTCACAGAAAATATTTCATTATTTCAACATTTAGCAATGTTTGGGGTCAAAAACAAATATTTGGAAAAGTTTTATTTGATTTGAAAAACTTTTTAAAAAATCAGCTTTGTCCCTTTTTTATGTGAAAGAAAAAAATGTTTTTCATTAATTAATCAATTCGGTAATATTGAAACTTTTTTACCTTGATTTCTTTTTTTCTACGAACGAAAAAAAATATTCTATTATTTTGAAATATTGAAGCAGTTGTAATAATTTCTATTTTAAATTCTCTGTTATATTTTTCATTCATATTTCATATTTTCTACTTTTTTTTTAATCCAATAAATCAAATAAATTTTAAATTCTCATTTAAAAAAAAATTTTTTTTTTTTTTTTTTTTTTTTTTTTTTTTTTTTTTTTTATGCTGTTTATTCCTAGAACAAAACTTTAAAATAACTTGTTTAGAAAATAGAAATATTAAACTATTTTTTTTTATATTTTTAGTTTTCATTATCGACATTTTCTTTTTTAAATGTTGGCATTTATTTTTTATTGAAGAATTGTTTTTTGTTGTTTTTTAAAATCGCTTTAAAAATCAAGTGCAGTCTCTACCTATTTTTTTTTTTTTTTTAAATCATTTCTTTGACAAATAAAGTAAGAAAATGAATAATTGAGCTTTTAAAATAAAAAGCTCAAAATTTAACAGTTTAAAGTAAACTCTTAACTTCGAAAGTTTCTTATTCTCATTTTCCAAAATAAATTTTTAGTTTTTCTTTTTTTTTATGAATTTATTTATGTGATTTAAAAAAATTTTGTTAGGAATAATCCAATTACTTAAAAGATCAGTAGCATTTTATTTGAATTTAGTACTTTCTTGAGAGCAGTAATAAAAAAAAAAATTGATTTTTTCTTAATACTTTTTTTAGTTTCCATTAATAAATATTTTGCATAGCATTGCCATTTTGATTAACCTCCCCCTCAAAAGGCAATCCTGTTATTGTTTTAGTTTAATTTTCTCACTCTCTAAATTGTACATTAAGCGTTGAAATCATTTCCAAATTCTTGTGAATAAATTTTCACTTTCAATTTAAAAACTTAAATTTTTTTGTATTTTTATTTTACTATAAATCCTACCCTAAATCTTGTTAGTACTTAAAAAAAAATAAGTTAAAAAGAAAACGTTACATTCTCTTATTTGAAATAGATGATTTAAAATAGGTTTCAACGTTCTATAATTTTCCTTATTGTTTTATACTGCTTGATATTTGAAATGTTTAATCTGATAATGTGTGTATACTTTTCTTTTGTCATCTAATTGTCTTCCGCCCCCAAATATCCTGGTTTATTCACTGAGTGAAAGGGATTTTGTTTATCTTTGATGAATCAACTGCATTTTATTTTGAAGCTTTTAGTGTGTCAATCAACTTACTAATTCAGTATGATCACTAAACACTGAGGAGAGATCTTAATGACTTAAGAAATTCTCATAGAAATACATTTTATGCAGCTTGAAATATGTTCTTTTTCTTTATATTAATAACAATATAAACATTTTCAGTTTTAAAGACTTGTGTGATTGTCAGTAATTTTAACTGAACTTTTATTACTATTGATGAATAAATGTGAGCTCTTGTATTTATGGAATCTCATCCAAATAAGTAAAATGCAGCTTAATTTGAAGTGGGGAAACAATTCTGAAAGAGGATTTTTTTTTTTTTTAATGATAGATTATTTGTGAAAAGTGTTTATATTTTTACTGATGAAATGATTGAAACTTTAAACTTGGTAACAATAACCCTTGCAATAAATATCTTTCTTCTATACTTGTTGAATGGAGAGTGATGATTACAAGCAAGTTAGTTTCTTCCATAACAGCAAATGTTTATGAATAATAAATTTTTATATATATATATATATATATATATATATATATAAAACTTAAAAAAAATGAGTCTGATATTATCAAATAAGAATGGTGAATGATGAAATACTTTCAGAAAAGATATAATTTTCTTTTTTTCATTGTTTTTTTGTTTTTACTCATGTAATCATTGTCATTATTTTTTATATTTTAGGTTCTTCAGCCAAAGCTCTTGTTAGTTTGCGAGAAGGTCAGTATGGAAGCCTATTTGTATTTTTTTAGTGCCATCAAAATAAAGATAATGTTACAGTCTGTTTTCTTTTTCTTTCTGTAGAGTTAAACCAGAAAATAGCTGAAGTAATATTTTATATTTTGTGTTGATCTTCATGTGAACCAAATGGAAAACATTTATTATGGAAAAATATCAGTAATTTCTAAAATTATTGAATGGTTTCTTTATTGTTTTCATTACATTTATCCCACCTTTTTTGAATCTCAAAAGTTAAATGAAATTTAAGAAGTTTGATTTTCAAATTCTTGTATTTTGAGTGTTCTGTTGATAGAGAAAACATGTTTCTTACTTGGATCATTTCAAAGGCATCAGAAAAGAATCTAGAATTATGTTGTTTTTTTTTTTATTCTGGCTGGATTTATGCAAAAAGACAGGTGAAGGGATTCACCATAAACATTTTTTGTTTTCTTCTGATATTTACTTTATTCATTTTCAGGGAAAAGTTGTTACAAAACTCCCCCTCGACGAGGCAACGTGAGTATATCGAGCCGGTTTTACACGGTGAGCAATACAAGTTCTGGAATATTTTTTTCATTGCTATATTTAAAATGTATCTAAAATTACATAATGACAAATATATATCCAGTTTACTTGAAAACATTTTAAAAATTCAGAAGTTTCTGGAAAGACATTTTAACCTGTCTCTCTCAAATAAAGTATCTTTTTGTAATGAAGATGATTACAGTAGTAAATGTTGATCATTTCATATTTAAGGAACAATTTTCTTAAACTGTGAAAATAGAATACTTTGTATCATTTATGTCTAGCAATTTGAGAATGAAATTATTTTTTATTTTCTTTAAAACTAATCAAATGTTTCATTGTATTTAGTTATCTTAAATTAACAACTACAATTTGCCAAGTTCAAATTTAAATCTTCTATTGAACTCTTGATTGTTTCAAATGCCAGTGGTGTTGAATGTAGCAATAGACTCACAATACTTCCTCTTTCTTATCAAGCTGCTTTGAATATTTCACTTCATACAAACAAAAACAATGCGCCCACGTCCAGTTCAGGTTAGCTTGTTCTTGCTAATATCACTTGGTTGTTCACCATGTGTGCATGCTAGATGTTGTTTTGGTTTTTTTTTTCCCCCATTTCTGTTTAAGAAACACTCTCTTTCATACTTGCATGATTAAACTAATTGTAACTTCAAATCATATCTTGATAGCAAGATTATGTTAAATGTTGTCTCTTTCGCTTTTTTATATTTGCCATTAAGCTTCCATTGATTTTGTTAACAAGAGACATTTTATGCTCTATTTCAGCCTCAAAGAATCAGGAAAAAGAACTCGAGATTCTATAATGAAGAAGAAGAAACTGGTTATCTGACAAGAACCCCAAAGAAGCAGGCCAAAACTCCAACATCATCCAGTGCATCATCTTCAGTAAGTATAATGATACTATTGTTGAGGAAAGATATATTTCAGAAGTGAGAATCTTTAGCTGTTTTTATTATTTTATTAGTACCAATCAAAAAAGACAAGATTATGTTTTTCTTTGCATTTCTCTATTTAATATTCAAGATGTTTGAATTAAGTCTGGTTTCCAAATCTTGACCTCTTTCCATTGTCTTTTGAGCACCTCTTTCAGTCAAATATGCTTAGTTCATAAATGAGATTTCAGTATTTTAAAACATCGATATTATTTAAAAAAAAAACAAAACTATTAGTGGGTAATTCAACTGTCCAGTTAAAATGTAATAAAAAAAATTTAAAGATTTTGCATTAAGATGAAAAACAAAATAATCAGTGATGTTAGTTTTTTTAAAAAACACTGCAATAGTGTTTAAAAAAGAAGGGAGGTAAGTTTGTTATACTTTATGATACACTTACATTACTATCCTATACATAATATAAAAATAGTTATTGAATTCTATTTTATTTCTAAGATTAATACCTCAAAAACAATGAACATATTAGCTAAAAAAAATATTTCTTTATAACAATAATATATTTTAATCTTTTAAACAATTTCTTGTTAAAATGTAATAAAAATTCAAAGAAAATGTTAAACTTAGTTTTAAATATTATTAGCACATTAATATTATTTGTAGAAAAGAAGAAATATGTGGCTCATTTGAGTAATTATAAATATTTAAAAACTTTAGTATTTCAAAGCTGATCTCACCAAAATATTTTAGCCATATGTTACCTAATCTCTAAGTCAGAATTTTTAATCGTGTCAAGGTTAACTTGATTTCAAATACGTTTGCACAATAAAACCGACAAGCAGACAGTGACATTATATCTATATAAGATTAAAAACTGTTGTATATCATGGAATTTGAGTTGTTACTTTGATTAATATAACAACTTGCAATGATTTAACATTTTGAAGTTAATTGAAATAAGAAAGTAATATTATAATAATATAACTAAAGCCTGGTATTTTTATCACTGTTTACTCCAAAAAAATGTAAAATTTTAATAATTTCTGGAAATTATCAAAAAATTTTAATTCCTGTAGGAAATTTATTGCTCCTACTAATAAATTCACTTACAGCAACGCATGTGCAATTTGAAGATGTGAAATTTATTTTTTAAATGAAAGCTTATTTAATTATCTACACAGGATAAAAAAAATTGGAAATGTAAGTGTAATGGGATTGGTTTAACTAATAGGTAATTAGCATAAAGAGATCTATAATTATAGATCATGATCAACTTTGAGTTAGTGTATGTAGAACATTTATGGCTACTAAGTTTGATCATCATAACAAAATGGCGTCATCTGACAACTCTGTTGAACACAGAAGAACCTGAAAAGGTAAAAATTTGGATAAAATATTTTGAGGCATGTGCCAGAATAAAGAAGTTATGAGATGACCAAACACCTAGAGGACAGAAAGAAATCATGGATCTATTTTTGGCCACTGCAGTATGCAAAGCCATTAGGCAGATTTTGTTAATGACTTACCCGGCTGAAATTGAAAACTTGACATTTAAGGAAGTCAAAGAAATAATATTGAGAAATATTCAACCAAAGAAAAGATTGGTCATAGCTGAACAAGCTAAATTCTTAGCATTGAAACAAGGAATAAGCACAGAGGAAGGATTCATTCAACTCTGATTGGTAGAAGGGCTGTACAACACCTCATAAAGGAAAAATTTTACAATGGCCACAAACCAAATGACTTCGGAAGCTTGTATTAACTTTGTACAACAAGAGGAGTTAATTGAAAAAATTTAAGACAGCCAAACTGAACTTATAGACACATGTGCGATAAAAAGAACAATGATGAAATGCAATTACAGACATGAATTAGAGAGAAATATCCAGCATGGGGACAGACATGTAATAGGTGAAAAAAAAAATCACTTTCATGTTGTATGTAGATAGTGAGATACCAATGTAAGAACTGTTGAAATAATGCACAATGATGTAAAAAGTCAAAACGTTTTTTTCAATAGAAAGGAGAAACAAAAAGAACACCTTCACGAATATTAAATTAAATAGTGTAGACTTAAAAATGTAAGTTGATACTAGAAGCGAAGTGATCCTTATTCCAAAGAATTTTGGGGAACAATTATCAAAACCAAAATTAAAGAAAAGCCTTAGTAAGATTAAGACAGTTTGATGGAACATGTATAAAAATATTAGGATCCTTTCAAGGCACTATTGAAACAAAAAATAAATTAGAAACTCACTATTATGGTCATAGACTTTGTTAATAAAAAAAAAATATTAAATGTATCTTCTCCAACTAATAAAAAAAATTGGAATCATTTCTCTGATTAGCCAATTTTTATAGCAAATTCTTGTCAAAATATTCTGAAAGAATTAAAGCATTTTCTGAGTTGCAAAAGAAGAATAAGGAGTTTGAATGGACGAGTACACACCAGACTTCATTAAATTAAAAGAACCTCTATCTAAAACACCTGTGGTTAAAATTTTTGACCCTAGAAAGGATGTTACATTAACCATAGATACAAGTGGCATCTCTATCAGCAATTTTGTCTCAGGGAGGACACCTAGTGATGTAACTTTCCAGGACATTGACATCAGCTGAATTAAAATACTCTAATATCAAAAAGGAAGCACTTGCGATTGTATAAAGTATGACCAAAGCAAGACAATTTTTATTAGGAAAAAAACTAATTTTTTTAGAGATCATCATAAGCCTTTAGAATTTATATTCCATCCTAGGAAGGAATTGCCAAAAGTTACATCATCCAGAATATTAATATGGGCTATGAATTTAATGGCTTTTGATTATGATATGGAATACGTAGAGGGAGACACAATACCACACGTAGATGCAATTTGAAAAGGAACAAAACGAGAAAAACATAAAAAAAAGTTGAGGATGACTTTTTCTTTGGGTGGAAACACATGTTTTGCCCATGAATAGACAAGTTATGGAGATGTTACAAGATTCAGTCTGAAGTCAAATTTTATCTAGGATAAGGAATAATAAATAAATGTACATAATGATTTGTATTGTGGGATAACCGATACAAAAAACCATTAAAACTGGAAGTGTAGTGGCCAGGACACACTTGAGATGTGGAGAATTATGTACGCAAATGTCCTAAATGTGCTGAAATAAAGAATTTTCACCACAATAAGTTAAACTTTTGGTCTAAGAAAACAGAACCATGGTCTAGAGTTCATATGGATCACACACTAGTTAACAGGATAGGTTTATGTCTAATACTAGTTGATGCTTTTTCTGTCTTGCCTGAAATTTTCTGAATTCAGGATAAAAAAAAATCTATTACTGTAAAACAAATATTATGCATAATATTTGCTAGAAATGGAGTACCAAAAACATTAATAACTGATAATGTTTCTGAATTCTGTGACAAAATGCTCATAGTTAAGGAAGGTCAAAGCACCTCCTTACCACCCACAATCAAATGGGATTGAATGATCCAAACAATAAAGATGCGATTGAAAGCATTTTCTTCTCAGCAAGAAAAGATTGAAACTTTCTTACCAAGATTATTGTTGAGTTACAGAATGATACCACATGCTGACAGATTAGAGAGCCCACCTGCATTGATGGGCAGACAGTTCCATTAACCATGTCTTACTCTATTAATGAAAACACATGGTACAAAAGAAATAAAGAAAACTAACCAGAAAAGGCAAATTTCATAATACTAAAAGGATACAATATAGCATTAATATGCAAGAATGGTAAAAATATTGTTGCCCATGCAGACCAGTTAAGAGGTAGCCAAAATTACAAGGAAGTACAAATCGAAGCCAGTTTGAATGACTATGTAGATGAACAAGAAAATAGGGCAGAGGAATCAATGGACAATCAATGTTCTTTGGAAGACTTAGAGTACGAAACATGGGACACTGAGAATAAAAGAATTAGATCAAGGTCCTTCATAATGAGAAAAACTTGTGAAACCAGTGAGAGGGGGAGGGAATGTAAGGAGAATCCATAGATCCACTCAGGGCGTGAAACCCAAAAGATTCAGGGAGATATAATGGAATTCGTTTAGCTAATAGGTAATTAGTATAAAGAGAGCTATAACTATAGAACAGCTACGGCTACTAAGTTTGATCATCATAACAGTAAGTTTTGGAAAGTCAGTCTCCCCTTCAAATTTTTACTGTGGATGCCCTAATGAAAATTTGCTTTCATAACAAATATGATAATTTAGATGCTATGTCAATCACTTTGCTTATTATTGAATCAGAATATCATTGTTGATGCCATTGCAATAAATGTCTTTGCTTTAAAGTTGAAGACTAGAGTGAAGAGGAAATAAAGCACATAGTTAACTTGGTTTATATTTCTTCAAAGGTTTTGTTTATAAATTTTCATCTGATCACTGTCAGGCTCTATCTGTTTTGCTATTTATTTCTGAAAAGCTTTCTATCTAACATTGATTGTATATTATTACTGTGGATGAAAAAAAACCATTCCAAATGTTCCCTGATTACTGATTCAGACATAATTTCGTTTCTGTTTCAGCATAGTAAGATCACTTGTACCCCTGATAAGAAAACATCTTATGCAATTGGCATACGGTTGCGTAATTTACTCAAGTTACCAAAAGCATACCGATGGGTCTGTTATGAATGGTTCTATTCAAATCTTGATATGTAAGTGTAATTTTTGTATTAAAAAAATATTTTCGTTTTTGATGAAGTCAATTCTTTTAAAATCTTGATTTATTTAAAAACTTAACAATTTCATGAAGGCACAAATGCATGATCTCGAATGATAGATTGTCAGGTTTTATGAATTTAAGTCTAAAAATTAATAAGTTTTATGCTGCAGTTTTTGAAATGAGGACTCATCCTTATTAAATGCTTTTACATTTGAACTAAGAAACTCGTTATATTCACAATATTTTAGCTGTTTTACCTTCTTTACCTTAGGTGTCTGTCATACTTGCTAACCTTCTCAAAATTTTGAACTGAACCCTTTGAGAGTAGATTGTCTTTCTTTGGCTGAACCAGAGTACATAAGTTTTTCTGCATTATATGACTTGTGGATTGAATTCACGACTGACAGAAAACCACTTATGAAACAAGTGACACAAAAGGTAAACTTGTCTGTAGCATATTAACTGATGCAAGGTATTGTGGAATGAGAACAATCAATCCCTATGAATTGAATAAATGGTTAGGTTCAAAATTCTAAGAAGGTTACTAAATATGACAGGGACCTGAAGAAATGTGAGTAACAACCAAGATGACTTTCCTTGTTCAAATCTACAGGCATAATAATGGAAATGAAACAAATTTATTTATTTGTTTTTAATTAAACTCTGTCAGTTATCTTCTAAATACAATTCTTCATAGCTTACATTTTTGTAAAAATGCATGATTAATGATGTAATCAAGAATTTGTTTTAATTTTTGACAAGAATCTCGATTTTTCTCTTAATCTTTAGCTGCTTTAAGATGATCATTTTTGACAATACAATTGTTTCATTTTTATAAGAAATCATTTCTATTTCTATTTCTAGGCCTTTATTCCAGGGTGAAAATGACTTTTGTAACTGTTTAAAAGAATCTTTTCCTCAGTTGAAAACAAAACACTTGAGGAGGGTTGAATGGTGTAAAATTCGGCGTCTTATGGGTAAACCACGCAGGTAAGTGAACACTCTCACTCCCCATTCAAGAAAACATCAGATTTTGACTGGAGGATAGCTAAGGACAAATTAAAAGCAGTATTTTCCTGCACCATTTATAAAGATAGGGATTTTATAGCTTTATTGATTTAGGGTTGATATTTAATAATAATAACTTAATGATGATTGATTTGATTCAGTTAATATGGACTGCTTGATACAACAGAAGATTAATTTTGACTTGCTTTTTATCTGGTTTAGAAAGCAGTGTCTCTTAAGTGGAATTTTCACTTTTTAATAAACTTACCTCAAATGTCCTGTTGCTGATTAGGGATTGAGTGAGTGGTAGTAATACAAGTTCTTCTCAAATTGTATATTATGATGGTTAGTGTTATAATTGTCTTATGGTGCTTTATATCAGCCATTAACTGAAAACTTTATTGAAAAGGTATATATAATTACACCTTAATAAGTCTGAATAGATTGTTAACATTTTAAGTAATAATGATGAAAACTGATAATATTTTTCCTAAATAATTCTTCAAATTGTCTCTAATATTGTATCAGAATGTTCCAATGCTACATGCTGAAATGTAGGAAAAGTCCTGTCACTTTCTTCGCAGCACCAATCATGTCTGATATCAGGTTAGCATGCAGATATATGAAATATAGTAACGGAAATACTTTGCTTTTTGTCAAGTGTTCTGATCATACAAGTTTAGACTGCATGAATTCAAAATGGAAAATAAAACAATTCCAAAACTAATTTGAATTATTAGTTTGCTGATATTTCCATACTAATTTAGAGCAATAAAATCTATGGAATTAAAACAGTTTATTGAGATGCAAAAATATAAATTTTTGTTTTTAGTTTGCTAATATTACAATTTATCACATTTAGAAATTAATATACGTTTTTGGTTCAGTTTGGATAACTTGTAGTTTGTAGGTAGTATAGTTTATCAACTCATAGTTGTAGACTAACTTCTTTATTGTTGAATGAGTTGTTTGTGGAAATGTGGAATGTTTAGAAATGTCTTTGTGTCCGACTTTCAGCATTATTTTCTAATTTGAGAAAATCTGTGAACTTGTATGATGTGTCAGTGATATTTAAATGACTTGATTACACCCTTTTAATAAATTGTTCTTTGGTTTCCTTGAACCTAAGCAAAACAAAAAAATTAATAAAAATGCTTTTCTTCTGTGAAAGGTGACTAATCACATCTTCAAAATAATTTAATCCTAACTTGTGGAATTACATTTTGTAAATATTTCAGTAATTGTCTCAGCTGAGGCAAAAGTTAAGGCTACTAACAATAAAAAATGATAAATAAATTTCTATCATAATTAAAGTTGAGTAAGATGTATGTTCTGAATTTTCTTCCATACATGCCTGAGGTGAAGAAAACAAAAAGCGTTCCATTAATTGTCTCTCTCTCTCTCTTATGTATTTTGGTATGCCTTTTCAAAATTACAGTGCGTAATATCTAACTTAAAGGCAAGGTGTGCATGTATGTGTTGGAGTGTCATCTAAATTCCAGTTAGCATTTCATATATAAAACAACAATAAGAATCCAACGAGAAAGGTAGTTTGGAATATTTTTCATGAAATATGATATTGTCCTGTATTGATTTGAAAGAAATATTTCAGCTTTTCTTGTTTATTACATGATCCCAATTGAAAGGATTATTTTATCCTGTACATTTACAAAAGGAGGATTAATAGTTGTTTCAGTTTTCAATGAGTTAAAGCTTATCATAACTCTGTGTGACTTTGCACGATTTCAGTAGGCAGTTTTTATTGTTTTCGTATTGAACCACTTTAAATACCTAATTAAGAAACAGTGTTTCTACTTGTTGGGCTTGAAAATAAACTTGATCTTTGTATGGAGATATATAATCATCTTTGGCTAAATACCTTTATTTGGAAGAGGCTTGTTTTTAATTATACTCACTTTTATAAAGTAAATAGAATAGTTTCTGCCAACAAATTTTTACTCCTTAAAACCTTTCTATAACAAAAAAAATAAGATACATGTAAAACTATTTTTGGAAATTATCCTGTAAAGTGCATTTTTTCTAATGATTTAAATCTTTTGTCATCTCCCAAATTAATAAACATTTTGTATTAGAGAAAAGCAATCAAGCAAGACGGGTTAATATGAGAAGGGAGACAATTTATGCCTGTTCTATTTCTATTCACGTGACACTTGCTAACTGATGAAGTGTTCAGAAAGAAGTTCCTTGGAGTCATTTAAAATATATAAATCTTCATATAAAATGGGTGTTGACATTTTTACTTATTTATTGGAAATGATTGATAGTATGAATTTCTTTATGTTGTGAGGTTTTTAGTGATGGTAATCAAAAATAATTTTTAACAAAATGTGTCATAAGTCATTATTCTAAATGTTTTAATAGTCCACAACTTCCCCCAAAATATTTTCAGGATTATTAAATAATGTTGTAAATTTATATGTGCAAAATTGATTTGTGATTGACCAAGTTTTCGCTTGTGTGTGCTTTTTTTTTTTTTTTTTTTGATTCAAGATGTTCCGCAGCTTTCTTGCAAGAGGAACGAGATACACTCGAGCAGCGGCGTAACAAGATTCGCTTATTGCAACAGAGAAAATTGGGGGAACTCACCAGTTTTAAGGATTTGCCTGAAGAAATTCCAATGCATTTAGTTATTGGGACTAAAGTAACTGGTAAGACTCTTTTCTATTTCAATTTTAATTCAATTGCAACATGGGAAAAGATAATTTGGGCTAGGGATTAAAGTAAATAAATTTAAAAAAAAAATAATTTTAAAACTTTTAATTGAACGGAATATTTAGTTTTGGACTGAGTTTAATTTGGAAAGTTTCTGACTTTTGCAGCTCGTTCAAGGAAGTTGCAGGACGGACTGTTTACTGGATGTGTTGAAGCTCTGGATACTGTGAATAATACTTACCGGGTGACATTTGATCGGCCTGGTTTAAGGACACATTCCATTCCAGATTATGAAGTATTAGTAAGTAATACAATCTCTTTCTACTTAAATTTTTTTTTATTCTTCATTGTGTTCAGTTATTAATAATCATTAGCAAATGCCAGTTAAAAATTCTGATACATCATTAAAATGTTTCTTAGTTTCAGTATTTTACCTAGAAGATAATGGAATCTGGAGCTAGCCAAAATATGATGTAAAATAGACTTTGTTTGTCTCTATTGTTGAAATATTGACATAATTTGAGATTTTCTATTATATGATTGAAAAATATTATTTTTCTTTAATAATTTGTATTCATAAATTAGAAATTTAATTATCAACCAATATCATTTTGATTTCAGATTTTAACTTGTTAATAATTTCCATTGTACTTCAAATTTCATTTGGTTTAGTTTTTTTTATACAAAAAAAAAATATCTGATTTTGTGAAGTAGTTTAGAATTGCTCCACTTGGTGGAGTCAAGTGCAGAATGATTGTGGCTACAGATTTTAGGCCAATTTTGCTTTTAAAACAATTGACTAATTGAATATTCACACATTTTGTGAATTTTTCTGGGGGAAAACAATCATTGTAATTGTTCATCTTTATGCAAATTTGGTAAGGAAAGATTTATTATTTTTCTCTTATTAGATTTACATTTGAAAAAATTTGGGAATGAATCTTTGCTAAAATGTGGTCCTAATATTTTACATCCTTTTTTTTCACGTGTGTATCTTTTGATTGACCATCTAAAGTAGTTTGTATTTAACCTCTATCTCTAGCATCACTTTAAATGGACATCTTTTTCTCTATATATCTAAATTATAATTTTGGGAATTGAAAATTTCACTGAAATATGTTGAGAAATTTCCAAATTTTCATTTGATATTAAGAAAATATAAACTTTAGTCAAAATGGTCGATATATGGAAAAAATAGATGGCAACAGTTTAAAATGATACCAGCAAAATATGGCTTCATACCAATCAACAATGATGGCAACCATTTTTTAGAAAACTTGGTCTCTTGGGGTTTATGTTGTCAGCTCTCTCTTTTGAAGAGGATGACAACAGAAAATGAAAAAAAAAAAAACTATTAGTAAGTAAAAGTTTATCAGTTATCACTGAGTTAATTTTTATGTCTTGATCATTAAGATTGATCTCAGGTAATATTGCTGAACTTATATTACAGATTACTGTGAAAGAATTACCATTTTTCTATTAATTAAGGGTTAGCAAGTTGATTTCACGTTATTATTGAGTCGTGGATTTTGATCTTCTCAATGTTCCATACATGTGGCCTTGTCAAGCTAAGTTTAGATAAATATGTAGTATGAACTGAGAAGTAACAAATGCACAAGAGGTAATTTGTATTATAAAAGAAGAGTTGATTCTCTATCATGCTTTGCATGCCTGTATATATTTAATGTATATAAGTATGTCTGTGTTGTGCATGATTGACTTACATGTGCTTGTATCATTTAATGTACTTACATGCATACACAAGTTGACTTGAGTTTGTAACAAGACAGAGAAACAGCTTAATTTCTGTCAAACTGCATCTTTGCTTACATGTGTGTATGGATGTGAAATAAAAACAAAATCTTTTCTTATCTACAGTGAGAGAGCTTTAGTATCTTATCAATAATTATTTCATTCTGTTTATGTCTATTGATATCAGTCTATTATTCATGTCTATCATATATCGATTTCTTGGCAAAACACTGTTAATTTTGTAAACCCCGAAAAAAAAAAAAAGATAATTATAAGATTTTATTGACATTTTGAGAAATTATTTGATGATAAATTTTTTTTTTTTTTTTTTTTAATTTTATAGAAATGTTTATACATGCATACACAGAAATAAACATAAACACATAGTTTGAATAAAATTGAAATGGACATCTGCATCATAAGGGCTAACTTCTGAGTAACAGGAAAAGAGTATAAGCCAAAATGTGTGGTGCTTTGGAGTCATTTTTATAATGCTTATATTGAAACAGAGTATTTTTCTGCTAAATGTTTGTCCATGTAAAATACTGCAATTTGAATTTAAAATTTTGATCCTTTTAATGCAAAGTGACACTGTATCTAACTAGTATAAATAGAGATGGGAAAGAAATAAAAGGATAGCAGTCAGCATACTTTGACATTGTTTTGATGGGGGCAATCATTCGTGTGCATGTTTTTGTGGTTATAAAATTTTTGTACATGTTTGATACTTTTTCGATGGATTTTGCATTTGTTGTGAGCTCATGTTGGAAGCAATATCAGAAGGGAGACTTTTTTCCTTAGAGTCTGATCAAACTAACCAAACTTTGTTCATTGCAATATCATATAATTTGCTTTAATATAAAATGTTACTTACTTGTTTGTTATTTTCCTTGTGTGTTTGTAGAGTACAGAACCCCAAGAGACTACACCATTGTCTGCATTCCAACAACGACATCGGTCCAGATTAACAGTTGTTTATCCACCTCAATTTGTTCCTGGCATTGGTTCACCTAACACTCACTTGGTAAGACATCCTTTTTGCCAATTCATGAAGACTTTGATACAGTGTTTTGTAGGTTTTTGTTTTAGCATTGTTCTTCCAATATCAATAAACACAAAATTTTGGAAACTTTTAATGTGGGTGCTTTTTGCAGAATGTGTTACCTTCACAGTGATTGAAGAGATTTTATAAAGATAATGAACTTGCAAATGTTAAAGTTTCTCTCTCAAAGATCAATGAATTAATTTAGTAGTTAAAAGGAAACATTTAATACAAGCAATTCTCTTACATAAAACTATAATTTTACCTGTCTTTACAGGTTTTTAGAAAGATTCATATAAATTAAACTGTGCATTGACCAACCTTCTCAAAAAAAATTTTCAGGAAATTTCACTATTTAGGGGCAAATGATATAGAAAATTCAAAACAGATTAAACTAATGAATAATTATTTATTTTTATCTGTATCTGAAGTGTGGGTGTTTTTTTTAGCTTTTTTTTTTCTATTGATATATTTCTCAAATATTTTTTCTCTTTAACACTATTTACTATTTTATTAAATGAGTTTGCTTGGAGTTTTCCTCTTATCTCGCCATTCAGTT
The DNA here is from genome assembly GCA_903632075.3 of Acanthosepion pharaonis. Taxonomy (NCBI): domain Eukaryota; kingdom Metazoa; phylum Mollusca; class Cephalopoda; order Sepiida; family Sepiidae; genus Acanthosepion; species Acanthosepion pharaonis. Next base: position 2,143,663 of record CAHIKZ030003723.1, read on the forward strand.
AAAACACTTTAGCCTTATATACAACCTGTTCATATTTGTACTGACAGTAACCCCCCCCAATTAATAATGAGAGTTAAGTATAATTTCTATTGGCTTGAAGTGTAGGACAATTTCAGAAAGGTTTTCTTTTTCCTTCTCTGATTAATGTTCATTTTTTTTTTCTTTTTAGGATAATGATCCTCTTCTTAGTGGCTCTCCTGTCAAAGGCCGATTGATGAGTTTAGAAGGAGAGACATATGGTGGATTTCCAATAAAATTTTTAGTGCTTGTGGTAAGCTGATTGTTGTATTTAATGGCTTTTTTTAAAGAATGTTAAAATCCTTCAGCTCCACCAATTTTACCAGAGAAACACTTTATGAAGCAAATTAGGTAAATTCATGTTTTATAGCAATGATTGGTGTGATTAAAATTCATCTTAAACAATTAATCTTTATTGGCATACAGCCATATCATGTTGAAACACTGATTCTCATATGAGCATCAAACTTAAGCAACGTCGAGCCTGGTCAGTACCTACATGGGTGACTACTCGGCATTAACAAGTACTGTAAGCTTGAATGTGCATGTGGTGTAATGGCTAACAGTTCTGAATTGGAAATCGGAGAGTAGAGTGCCCATTTCAGTTGGGTTTCTTATATTCACTGACATGCAAATATCCATGGTAAAGATATGAATCCATCTCTTCCCATCAAAGCTATGGGTTAAATAGTAGGACTTATATCAGTAAATCATTATTATCTCAAAAAATTCTTAACAATTAAAAATATTTTCTTGCTTTAAATAACTAGCGAAAGGTTGATAAGCCATAAAAAAATAAATCAATCAGTCAATTGATAATTGTTGAATCTCATGAATTATTTCATGCAGTCTAAGAAATATTCCCATATTTTGTTTTTTAATATGTGATTAGTCTGTACAATGGCTGTAAAATTTAATTTTAATTTATACTGAAAATATATGTAGTGTGAAATAACATTTGTCATTGTAATTTAACTTGTTTTTTGTTGTTTTTTTTTTTTCTCTTTTTTACCTCCAGAAAGACTTCAAATTCTGTCTTGCTGATTTTTTATCTTGAGTTGATTTATCTGAATAATTTTTCATATTTGACTTGATTGCTTCTCTACTATTATTTTGTTCTCCCCAGACCAAATTATCAAAAATCCTTTTGATAAAAAAAGATTGGATTCGACAATTAAGAGAAATGAATAGCCAAGCAGAAAAGTTGGTAAGTAGACTAGATGACCAGATTTTGTCAAAGTAGACATTGTTCTTATTTTGGTGAAAAGCTAAGAAAAGTTGAGTAACATTTTTTTTTTTTCATTCTTCACAAAGGATAAGAAAAAGAAAAATGATATGTTTAACTTGGTTATTTAATTAACACTTCAATAATGAAGTTATCAACATTTTAATTGTAGAATTATATTTTTTTGTAGGAATCTTTGCAGCAACCAATCACATTTGAATTCCAAAGGAAATATGCTGGCATTGTATTGGAGCTTGAACATCTTAATAAAGACTTACAAGAATATCTAAATGGTGTACAGCAGTTTTGCCAGAAGGTAAACTAACTTCAGTTCATAATCAAGTCATTTATATTGAGCATATTTTCAGGACCTTTTTATGTTCATTCAAAAATAGCAGCTGAACCTTCTTATTCTAAGTAATTTCTATTATAGTTGCATGAGAGTGAATAACATTCATCTGTAATTGTGAATACTTTCATTGTAAAAAGTAGTTGTCATTCATTGACTTGTTTATATGTTTTTAACCTTCATTTTGTTATAATTGGATGCCTTTTCACTGATCAAAAAGGCAAACAAGCTGGTAAACTTTCTGTATTTAAAAACACTAATATTTCCCATTCTTTTTATTTAATTTATTATATGTCAACAGATTTTTTTTATTGTTTAAGAAAAATGAAATTTTTTATAGTATTTTTAGTATAAAAAGGAAAAATCTTTAGTATTAGTGAACAAAGTTTTTTTTTTTTTTTTTTTTTTTTCATACATTTTAATCTTATATTCTTAAAGAAATTATCTGATTAAAATAAGTAATTCCAAAACTTTAAAGAAGCTATCCAATTAACATAAAAGTATTTGGTATTTGAAATATTTTTCTTTTTTTTTCTTTTTTTGGCAGATGGCTCCAGAGCAAGGCTTAACTGCCATTGATCAGCCCTCTGAGATCAAACGTCGTTGTGAAGAAGAAGCTCAAAAAATGGTTCAGAAAGTCAGTCAAGTAAGACTGAACGAGCTTTTAATTTGATACACATTTTGTTCATCAAATTAATGAATGCTAAAAAATGTTATATATTACACTTGTAACTAGGAAAGTAACATTCAGTTTATTTGCTTAGGATAAAATTGTTGATATTTTTTGAGATTCTGTCAACAAATTGCTGTTCTTAATTATTTGTGCAAAGGTGTTATTCATTTTATGGAAGATATTGTTCCAGCCTTAATCTCACTATTTAAAAAAATGTTTCAATGAGTGTAAATATCGTCATATTTAAAAAAGAAAAAATATATAATTTTATATTTATCTGCATAATGTATAATCATATGAGCAATTGATTTTTTTAATGATTGCATAATTGATGAAGAATTTATGCATAATCTCTATGACACTTAAATTCTTTCACAACTATTTAATCTGGGAGTCTATTGCATATTTTAAGAGGCTAACTATAAGGTTATGGCTTTCCCAAGGTTTTCTGTTATTCATAAATGATGAATTAATTAAAAGCTATATATTTATTTCTAAAAAAAAAAAAAAATAGTTAAAAATATACTACAGCTTGGTTAAATTCTTAAGCTAGATTGAATTCTTTATCTCTTTTTATGTCAGTGTCTCTTGATTTCTTGTAGGCAATCATGATTCACCATAGACTTTTCTTTAGTATTTGTGAATTTCTATGACTTCTTGAAAAAGATAATGGAGTAATTTCCCATTACTGTCTCCAGGCTTTTGAATTCAAAGTTTTCCTTTCCAGACTGGTTCCCCCACAAAGCTAGGAGAGCCCAACCTCCCCTACTATATAACTGATAAGAGTGGGAGAGAAGAGACAGATTCATGTTTTTCCTAAGGGTACTTGTGTGAAACTGAATGCAAACCAGAATTTGAACTTGGCTGGCCAATTTCATTTTCTGTACCAATACCCATCTGTATGAGATCAATTGAAATATCTTGGTATACTTGTAGGAATGTTCAAAATTCAAAAAGCTGAATTGATAAAATGTGCTAATAAAACAAGCAAGTATAAAGTAATCATTAGAAATATTTTAATAAACATTGGGTTTGATTTTTCTACAGAAAGTTATTAGAACATTTTTTCTTTGTTTAACTAGCAAATTAACATTGAATCCTTCAATCCTATTTCTCATTAATTATCTTTAGTCATAAAATAATATTTACACAAGTTCATAAACTGATTTTCTATGGTGTTCTCCCATCAGTTGCATCTTACCTGAATTAAGTGAAGTAATATGTCAAAGTTGTTTGTTAATATTAGTTAACACTCTCTGGAACTAAAAGTTGTAATAATTTACTTCATAACTGATCTCTGATTAGTCTCAGCTTAACTAATCCACTGTAGCTGTTTCTAGCCAGTATATATATTTAAGACAGTCCATTCCATTTACAGTGATGAAAGGGTGTGATAACTCTAAACATTATGCATTATAAAAGTGAATCTGCATTTGGTATTTACTTAAAAAAAAAGACAATATTGATCAATCTCTTACTTTAGGATAAGTGTAAAATGTTTACTAAGCTAAACATTAACACTTTCTTTAATCTACAAAGTATTCTATACAGATGGATCAAAAATCCTGGATAGAACAGGTGCTGCAGTCACCAACAGAGAAGTCCACAAACAAATACAACTGCCAAACAATGCATCCATTTAGACAGCTGAGCTAAAAGCCATAGAAATGGTGCTTGACATGATCAAAAACTCAAAAGACAGAAAATTCATCATTTTCTCACACTCCCTTTCCAGCCTAAAAAGCAATTAAGGAAAAAATCCAAATCATCTTTTTTATGTACATTAAATATTGGAAGCCTGTCATTATTTGATAGAAGACCACAAAGTGGTTATCTTGGCCTAGCTTCCTAGTCATGTAGGCATTAAGGGAAATCAAAAAGCTTATGTACTGTCAAAGGAGGCAACCAAAATGACAATAACCAACATTACACTTTCATATACAGATTACAAAAATAAGATCACATAATACGTTAAAAGAAAATGGCAAACAATTTGGGATACATTTTTAAACTGTACAAACAACATCAGTCAACAGTCAAACTGGATAACAGAGAATGATTACCTGATCAAAGACAGGACATACTGCTAAGCAGAGTCCAAATTGGACATACATATCTTGCACACAAATACTCAAAGCAGAAACTGCACCTTGGTGCATCTCTTGTGATCAATTGCTCAAGCACATCCTAATAGACTGCAAAGAATACAAAAACACACAACAAATACTACGATGTACAAAATTTTATTATGCTTTTAAAAGGTGTATCTGTTTCTCAAATAATAGGTTACCTAAAAGACATAGGCTGTTTCCAACACTTACAGAAGAAATCACAATACATCTTATATATAAACTATATAAACAATACATCTTGTATATAAACTATATCTAAAAAACATACGTTTACCCTGAAAGTATGAAACTGTATAAAACATCTGTTGCTGAAGCCATAAAGTTGTGTACAAAATATTTGGATTTCAGCATATATTTTTTTAGAAATGATTTGTTTTCACTGTAAGAGTGACTTTATAAATTTATAGTTTAAATTCAATTCAAACTAATTTTTTCATTGAATTTTCTGCTCAAATTGAACAGATTTTTAATTTTTTAGTGCAACACCAGTGAATATGAACACAAGCTTATCATGTCTTTAGATTTTAAAAATCATTTCTCTGTTTGCAGCTTTAACAAAAATCCCTGCTTTTCTTTTTCAGAGTCTTTGGAAATGTGTCAAAAATGAGCAAATGCTGAACTTGATTGTTAGTTTAACTTCTCTTATGCTCCAAGTGAAGGTAAATTTTGTTTAATTGAGAAATGATTTAATAGAATAAAAATGCAATCTGTAACTATTGCAATGGTTTTAGAAAGAGAAATATTTAAAAGCAGTAAAGTGTTCTAAAAGATGTTTTAGTTTTATTAAAACTGACTAAAAATTGTAATGATATGCAACTGGAATTCTCTTTTTGATTGACTGACTGAAACTATTAATGGCTACTGCACTGTCCACAATCCATCTGTTTTAAATATTTGACTTTATCAATATGAACCTTTTATTTCACAATCACACTCTACAAGAAACCTAATGCTTGATTTTAGTGTCTACCTATGGTCTTGCGAATTTGCTTATTTGTTTTTTAATTTGGTTAGCTTCTGATTCTTGATTTGAGTTGCATTTATCTAAAGCTTATTTTAGTATTTAACCTTTGATTTATTCTTGATTAGAAAGTTTAAAAGCACCTTAGTGGAAATGTTGATAATGTTTTGTTTGTAGGTTTCAATATAATAACAGGAAGTAATTATTGCACCAATGAGCATTTTATACAAGTAAAAATAGGAACATCAGTGGCTCTTAGCTAAACAAAAGAATAGGGTAGTATTAACTCTTGTTGAATATGGCAGCTTATTGTTTAATTTTTATGTTAGACTCATATGTTATTTCCAAAAATAAATAAATTGAAAATTTTTACATTTTCTGATATCACTTTTGAATTATTTGTAGACATTTGCTGAGAATGATTTCAATTCTTTTGAATTCCGATCCCTTCAAGACAGTTTGAATGACATAAAAAAGAATTTGGATGGTAACAATATCAAGTAAGTAAAATATTGTCCTTTTTTTTTCTTTTTCTTTTTTTCTCACTTGATACACAAATGATAAATCCTATCATTTACTATGTTAGGTGCTTTGCTTGACTTTGCAACTCCCAACAGTTCCATTGAGGCATTAGAAATATAATGAACTGTGTGATCTTTGTTGATAATGATGACAACTTTGATCACTTCATAAATATAAACATATTAAAATTGAATTAGCTGATCTGATTCTTGAGAATAATTTTGCTTATAAATATAATTAAATGTTTCAGTTGTTGATGTGAATTTTATCAGATCTAATAATTTAAATGTATTTTTCTCTGTCTGACTTTCTAGAAGAGTATGAAAAAATTAATATAAAACCATTTAGAATGCCTTGGTGTTCTAAATTATTCAATGATTGACAAATGAGAAGGTGTAGCAATTTTTTAAATTGCTCATTACTGATTTTAAATGACTAATTATTAATAATAAAAAAAAAATATAACTACTTTTTTCTATTATTTTCTTTTGAAATGCATTATTTATGCAGTTAATGATGTTTCTCTTTCAGTTCTTTTCAAAATAATGTGGAGATTCATATCAATCATATCCAGAGTGGCCTCAGTCAGATGGGTAACTTACATGCTTTCTCTACAACCACCACCACCACAAGTACAACCACCTGCAACCCTTAACATAAAAGTGAATCTCATCCACAAAACTGTTCACTATTGACTCCAAGACTAATGCTGATGGTCTTCACTCTTACCTGCTTTTTGTATTTGAAGGCTGGTGTGTACATTGTTGCAGTTGAGTCAGCATTTACTAAGAGAATAGCTTTTTTATCATTGTCAGTAAAATATGTTCTCTTGATTTGTTTGGATATTTATTGCTTATAGTCCCCGAATTTCTCTTGCCTGGTTTCTCCTTTTTTATGATTTTTTCTTAAATAGGTTTCAAGTTTCTCTGTTCAAAGCTTGATTTAATTTCAGTTTGAATATTTTATAAATTTGAAGAAATCACTCATTACTTTTTATTTATCAATTCAGATTGTCTTAATCCGCTGCAAATATATTGGAAATGGAAATGATTGTATAAATAATTGAGTGACAATTTTTTTCTTATCTTCCTTTCAAATGTTCACATCGGGATTTTGTAATTGTTTAAAATATTTTTTAGACATTGGTTTCTCTTCTTACAGTACTTTTGATCTCACTTGTAAAATATCAATCATCCAAAAGCTGTTCTCTTTTGACATCTTGCCTCTAAATTGCTTACTCAACAAAACAATAAGATTTATACTTCAGAAACTATACAAAAAGGCAGAATTACATCCAACTATTTTGTTTGGGGAACATTGATATTGTATATAAGAAATACAATCATCTTTGTGTCAAATCCACTTCAGCATGTCCCAATTGTTATGACATTTTTTATTTAATATTTTTTGCTTTCATTAATTTGAAATCTTTCCTCTCTTTTTAACATTTCCATATCCAGTCTGCCTTTGAATTATGCTGTGGCTTTTGTTTGTGTGTAAATTTTGTAAAGGCTGTGATGTATAAAATCCTTCCCTTTCTGTAAATGCAAATAACAATTAGACAATTACCATGGACAATTTTCAGGTGCTATCATCATCATCATGACATAAACAGAAAAGAATGACCTCCAAATCTAGGCTTTGCTTAATTTGCAACATTTTACCCAATGATTGGGATAATCATATGTATTAGAATTCTGTTTATCTAAATCCTATAAATGCTAATAAACAATGACGTTAAATGTCATTCCACTTTGCAATTTGTGAAAAACAATGTTTTTTGATGGGGAAAAAAATTGCTTTGCTCTGTTTTTTGGTTATTTACTTTTTGAAGAGACACTTTTAGAAAAATCAAGACATTTTTTATTCATGCAACAATCTTATGCCAAAGTGACTGATTGGAAGAAATATTTTTTTTCTAATAAAACTTACAGATATTATTTTTGTAGATATAACAGCCACCACATAATTTTCTGGTGTCTAGATTTAGAAAAATAAGAGAGGTAGAAATTGCATTCTAACAAAAAGTATATTTTTGATGGAAAATTTTTTTTTTCTATTTCTCTAATATTTATCATTCATATTTTGTTTTTCAAAACTTAGGCATTCATCTTCATTTGAAGTTGTTGATATCAGCCATTGAACAGATCCCTATTGTGTCCTCTTGAATTACAATTCTTACTGATTTGATAAACTGAAATAGGCAAAGATGAAAATCTATGATAACTTGTTTCATTAAGGCATGACGGCAAACTTCACAAATTAAGCCTCCATTTCAGCAACCATTCTGGATTTCTGAAAGCCTCCACAAAACATTTGACACTGATTATTGGCCACTACTTTATAAGATGCAGTAGGTTATTTTTATTATTTTTAATAAGTAGCAGAGACTGTTGAATATTAGAAAACTGAGCACAAGATAGAAAAAAAGTAGATATTTTCATCATATAATTCCTTATTCCTGCTGTTGCTGCTCAGTTTTATAAGAAAACTTTGTTCTTGGCTATTTGTTGACAAATTAGGATGTGGTTTGTGTTAGGTTTTGAAAATATATCCACATGTGGTTATACTCAAAATACATTTTTTTTTGTTCATTATGCAATTTGATAGGTTTCACCTCCCCACCCATAAATTTGCCTTATAAACTCTTGAGAAGCAGAGCAAGAGGCAGAAATCCAAAGGAAGTAACTAGTTTCAAACTTTTTTTTTATCTAATTGTTTTTCTTTTCAAATGATTTTCTTTTATTTATGTTTTAAGTTTTCAATTGATTTGGGATTTAAGATTTCATTATGAATATATATATATACACACACACTCTTTCTTTTTCTTTTTAGAATGAATTTGCCTTCAATTTAGTTGTGTTGTCAGTGTGATTTCTTTTCATTTTTCATCAATGCTATTTCTTTTGTGTTGCTTTTGACATATTTCCAAATGATATCAACATGAATGTATCTTTGTTTTTGTAATTCTAGTGTGCTTTTCAAATGTTAGGCAATTTACTGATTTTTTTTTTATGCCCAAAAGAATCTCTTACTTGCATTGGACATAATTCTGAGTTAAAAAAAAAAGTTTGCTTTTATTCACTTAATGCTTTTTATTGGAAGTATTTAAGAAAATATTTATCAATCATTTTCTTTCTATAGAATGGAGAAAATCTTTAAAAAGCAAACGTTAAATCGTGTTTCATGAAACATTGACAAGATTTATTACAAAATAGTAATTAGCAAAGAATAGTAAAAATGTGATATATTATTTCTAAACTTAAGAAATTAGCAGCCAGACATTCATTACTTATGCAATTCAGTAAATAAATTTTTATGTCTACTGGTTTTGATTTATCCAAGAAGACATAGGAAATGAATGCAGAAGAAAGTCAAGAAAAATTGTAGGGCTTTTCAAGACTCAACTTAATAATTCAGGGTTAATTACACATTTATCAAAGTGTATACTTTCTTCTCTAATGGAAGAAATAAGATGACAAAGTGATTGCAGTACAGGACACAATTTAACTTTCTTGATGTCCGGAAAATATCAAGTTTAGGCTTTTGAATTTTTTTTTTCTCCCAATTTTGTGAAGATAATAACTTTGTCAAAAAAAAAAAACCCCAGAACTTTAATGTATAAAAATTCTTGGTCTGCTTTCTCCTGCCACTAGCAGTTTAACTTCAGATTGCTAATTGTTTTTCTCAGGTCAGATTTAATTTCTTGCTTCTGTCTTCAAAGTTATTCTGAGCTTATTTACTTAATATTTAGATTATCTGGCTTTCTCTACAAATCACCAATGGATCACCCTTGGAAATTTTCTGAACTCACAAACCTCATCTATTGAGAATTCTCCTATTTGTAAATAAGTTCAAAGATTATGTTTATTGCTTTGGTTTTCCTATTTAAAATTGTGAGTGTGTATGCTCCTGCTGTTAAATTTTGTTTGTCAACTCATGACTTGGAGATATCGTTTTGTCAGGAAATAGACATCATTCAATTATTTCTGCAAACCAAGAATACATCAAAATCAGACTGTTAATAATACAGTGAAATTTGATTTTACAAAACAAGTTTTTATATATAAACAAATTTGTAAAATGTGATAGGACATATTCAATGTTTGAATAAATTTACTTTAAATTATCCTTTTATTCTTGTGCAATACATCAACTTCTGTTTTCTCTTTTTAGCCACCCCCCACACATATATATACACACACACACACACACACACATATATATGTCTCTTAATAATTTTAGTGTAGATGCTTGCCTGAACTCAATGATGCTACTGTTATCATTGTTGTCATCAGCCATGAATATTTTGAAGGACAATGAAAGAATAGAAAACACATTTATTGAAATCATCCTTCTTTGCCTTTGGTTCTTCCAAAAGAAAATATCTGAAAGCTATTAAGATGTTCAATGAAAGTAATGCACAATCCTCTCCCTGCAAAAGAAAAGAAAAAAATTATCCAATTTGTTCATCCAGTTTAATGGAAGCATTTTTTTCTCATTTAATTTAATTTTTTTTTATTTATTTATTTTTATTTTTCATTTAATTTTTTTTATATTTGTACAAAAAAAAAATATTAAATAAATATGTTGGTTTTGAATTTGGCTTTGTTTTTCTCTCCATGTCCCCTCTCCTAATCTATATATCATATTTTGGTTAGCATTCAAGATATAGGGTGTTCCAATAACTTGGGCCAATTTTAAATGTGAATTAAGTTTAAGCATCTAGTGATTTTTTTTTCTTTTTCTTTCAGATTTAGCAACTTAAGTCTGGCAGTTTCAACCATGGAAAGATTAACAATCAAACAACATGTTAAAGTTACCAAAGCCTATTATGAAAATGGATGTTCTGATTTATAAATATATGGCCCAGTGATTCCGCTGGCAAAAAATGCACACCAAATAGTGACCTTTTGTGGATGCAGAGACTTCAACAATCTTCCTTGGATTTTCATCAGCCCAAATGCAATGATTCTGCTTATTAACGAATCCTCCAAGATGAAAATGGGCTTCATTACTAAAGAAGATTTTTTGTGAAAAATCTTCATCGGCTTGTCTTTTCTTGTGTACCCAATTGATGAATCTATGGTGCTCCAAATGGTCAGCAGGTTTCAGTTCTTGTGTTAATTGAATTTTGTAAGCATGTAGAGAAAAATCTTTTGTCAAAATTTGATGTAACATTGTTCAATTCCTGTGCGCAATAACAAATAGAGGTGTCTGGATTTTCGGCCACATTATCATGCACTGCAACAATGTTTTCAGCTGAATGCCGTAAACGAGCATGAAATGGTATTTTCACATCTGCCACCGACCCAGTTTGTTTGAATTTACAAACAATTTTTCTAGTTGTATCTCGGTTGGTCGATTATGTTGACCAAAAAAATTGTGAAGTGAACGAAATGCATTTCTCTTTGAACGTCCATTTTCGTAATAGGCTTCAATAACTTTAACATGTTTGATTGTTAATCTTTCCATGGTTGAAATTGCTATAGACTTAAGTTATTACATCTGAAAGAAAAAAAAAATCATTAGACAGTGAAACTTATTTCACATTTAAAATTGGCTCAAGTTATTGGAACACCCTATACAATCCTAAAATGTGCAGTACTATACAGATCATTACAGTAAAGCATAAATAAAGATACGAACTTGATAAGCAATTTTTAACACTGAACAAAATTGAAGATGATAGATCTCATCAACTAACTGCTGGGTAAGAAATTATGACCCTGTGGACAAGAATTTTTGCTTATGTTTGCATTAGTGTTATCTCACTGAAAATATTGTACCAGCAATATACTTATTTTGAGCCACAAGATGGACATGATTAGATTTATGTATCCAGGAGCTGGTGAAATATAAGCTATTTATCATTTATTTCTGAAATTTAATATGACATTTTTTTTAAATATTTTATTACTGTAATTGATTTCATCTGCAAATTTTTTAAGGGGTGAAAATTCTTCCAAATTTTTTTAATCTGAATATTATGTGTTGCATTGCAAAAAATATAGTATGAATTAAATGAAGCTCAAAATGAATGGCACACAAAAATTTGGCTTTATTTTCCAATTTAATACACGTGAATAATTTTTCTTTTTTGCTTCAGTCTGTTCATTAAAGAAAGTATGGATCAAAGTTGAAATCTGCCAGTTTCATGGGAATCAATTTTCATCAAAAACAATTTCTGTTATACAATACTTTTAAGAACTGATCAAATTTTCTATGTTGAAAGAAGATTGTGGGACCTTTTACCTTTTTGTCTCCTGAAAAAGAACTTTATATGCCAATCATTATGCCCTGGCAGATATCAAGTTAAAAACCTTTAAGATTAATCAGAAACTGTTTATAAAAACAAAACACAATGAATTATTATTTTCTACAAATTGTTACATTTTTTCTCATTCCTGTCCCACACCAAAATATTCAAACAATTCAAATCCATTCCAAGTATGAATTTAACAGAAAATGGTTAAACAGATAAAATGTAATAGTGAAAGTCATAAAATCTCAAGTGTGGTTCACTAAGTTCCATTGGTATTACTACAAACTGTGTGTCTGGTATTTAGAACATATTTTGTTTAAAACCATGAACTGCAAAATAATGGTTTATTCTACAGAAAATCATGCAAAATGCATCCCACTCTGATAAATATTTGGCAAAGATGCTTTCTACTGAGAAATAAGCAGTGAGGAAAAGTCTCAAGCAAAATCAGGAACATTTGCAGAAAACCATTTTCTTTTTTTTTTTTCTTTATTAACCCAAACTCTTTGTTAATAAGCAATCAATCCTTACAGCAAATTTGAGTAATTGTGTTGTAAAATATTGAAGTACTAACCATTTTTATTGAAATTCAGATAGAGAATGTGAAAAGGTTGTTAGGATGAACAAAATTCTTGGAGGCAGTACTTTTGAAGGAAATGCAAGACATAGATTTTGATAAAGAATTGGTTTCCAACTCTGCATTTGGATTCGTGGCACATTTTAATAACATTGGTTTTTCCCTTAAATTACACTTCGTGTACAGTTCCAAATAAGTTTGCCTGGAATCAAAAAAATAAGTCCATTAATAAGTTTACATTTTGACTTGATATAAAGAGATTTTGTAGATAGCAAGCAATTCTAAAGAATGAACATATAGTGAGAAACTGTAATTGTTTGTCTTTCAGTAAATTTGTCTAAAAGCAAAATTGAATGTCACTTGTATTGAATTTATTGTTTAATATGTAATTTATTTCACTTGTGGAGATTTTATTCAGAAAAAAAAAATCACATTTAGTCAGTTGTAGGGTTTTTGATAAGCACTAAATTGCAGAGACCAAAATTTAAATTTGAAAATTAACCTTTTAGTGCTCAGACATGGCTGCAAAATTTAACAAGCACCTGGATAAATAGCTAAGTAATAACTTGTATTTTAACTTGATATGTAAGCACATATATTGAAAAAAATAAAATGCTCTGGTATAAAAAAAAAAGCATCTTAAAATATGTTCCACAATACAGCGTTAAGAGCAGAGACAGGAACTACAACAGAAGATAGTAAAGGAAAGCAAGAAGAAAGGACTAACATCATTTATAAGAAGACAGAATATATGGTTGTCAGCAAAAAGAATAGCTCAATATGTGACCTACAATTCATAGATACCAAAAATTTAAATACCTAGGGAATGTTTTAACAGAGGACAGAAAATGTAACAACAAAATTCAAAGGGGTATTGAAAAGGCAAAAGATGTCCTCCAAAAGCTAAGCAAAGTATTAAGAAACAGAAAAAGTACTGGACTGTTGTGCAATGTTAGTCTTAAATGGTGGACAATCTCATCACAAATGAAGTGATTGTACAGAAGGATGCTGAGAATACCTTGGACAGAACATGTGAGCAACAACAAAGTTTCAAACATGAAAAACAAAAAGGACATTTACACTAGTGTGTAAAAGTTATGGGCGAATTACATAAAATGATTATACAGCTTTATTTTAAGATTATTTAACAGTATGCTTGTATAAATGAAGGATTGAGGATTGGAAAATAAGTTGTTGCTTTTTTTTGTGGATGTCATGTAACAAGATATACCACTTGAAAATGAAAAAAGACTAAAACTATTGAGCAAGTGACATCGGAATTATGAAATCATGATAGTATGCACAATTCTAAATAAGCATTGTTCTATCTTAACATGAATGTAAAGTGCCGTGGCAAGTCATTGTAGATGAACATTAGCTTGCTTTTTTTTTTCTTTTTTTTTTTACACTAAAATCATGGATAAAAATACTGCTGAGACAAAGATGAAGTTAGCTGGGAATTTCCAAAAACGGTGTTGAAAGTATCCAAAAGATGTTTGCTGCTATTGGAAGTATTTTAAAATGTAAAGAAAACCACAAAAGTTAGGCACGAAAAAAGAAAAATTACAAGAGTCTTGATAGCCAATTCAAAATTAACAGCTAGAGGAGTGAATACATTGAGGTTTCCATTGATACAATACATAAAGTATTACAAAATAATTTGTACTGGTGTGTATTACGGCAAAAAGAAAAACATTCACCAAAAAATATAAAAATAGTCAAGTGGTCAAAAGAACATTTAATTTGGGATGCTGGAAAGTGGCAAAAAGTAATTTTTAGTGATGAATGCAGAATAGAGTTACATTCTAATGCAAAAGAATATGTATGAAAACCAGCGGGAGAAAAGAAAAAAAAAAACAATGCAAGATACACTACAAAGACAGTCAAATTTGGTACTGAACATGTAATGGTGGTGGTGGGGGGGGGCATCAAAAGTGGTGTTAAAAGAAAATTAGTAAAAGTTGATGGAAGGTAAACATTGTAAACTAAATTAGTTTACTATGGTCTAATCTGCCAGGCTATGAAAATGGTGAAATTTTTCAGCATGACAGTGCCCCTTGCCACAAATGAAACGAAAAGTTTTCTTGTGGATGAAGACGTTCAACTTTTGAGAAAAGTCACCAACAGAAAGTTCTGATATCTACAATTGAATTATTGTGGTAGAAACTGAAGAAACAAAAGTGCTCCAACAAAAGCTTTGGGATTACTGCCAAGAAGAATGGGGAAAAAATTCCAGATTAGAAAATCTGGCCCTTCTTCCATTCAATGCCATATTGAAGCAATTATTAGAGCCAAAGGCAGCAACACAAATTACTAACTTCATACTTTGATATTTTGTACTTTCTGTTATAATAAAGATCACTTTTTGCAAAAACAAAAAATTCTCTTTTAACATCACTATGCTTAAAATACACTATCATCCATCATACAGCATTAACAAAAATGTAGTAACTAGTTTTCTGGCCCTCAAAGATCATAAAATGTACTGAGAAAGGCATATTGTTGATCACTCATGATATTAGGATAACATTAAGAAAAATGATTCAGTTTACCAAGGTCATTCAAAGTTTTGCACACCTGTGTATACTTAGTCAGTAAAAGACAGTTGAACTTTCTGGGACACCTCATGAGTGAAGAGGGCTTAGAAAATTTGACACGGGACATATTGAAGGTAAAAGGGACAGGAAAGCAGCACAATACCTTGTATAAATTGTGATGACTTACCTCGGAACTCGAAACTTTTGCGAATGTGTCTTGCTTGCATGGTAAATCCGAAAAGAAATATGGCCGCTGTCAAAGACGCGATTTATATGCGCCGGTCTCATTCAAAATGAGATTGTACCAGTACACATGCAAATTTCAGCAGTGTCAGACTAGCATAAAAAGGCGAGGTGTCAGCGGCAAGTCATTCGGCCGACTTTGTGAAACAGTGTCAGACATGCGAATAGACTGGCAGACCACGCGGCGGTTGAAGTAGGCACGTTTGATTTGGATGTCCATTTCACGACTGCCCAGTGTAACGACCAAGAAAAGGAGTCTCGCAATTCATTTCTTTGAGGCGAACGACAGCGAAGAATAACAGCTGGTTTGTCGGCGAACACTCGTCACTTTTTTGTTTTTCTCTCTTCTTTTTCCTACAAGCTATTTCGGCAGATTATGGCGAAGGTTCGCATAAGCAGTGACATTATAAAACTGTTTTCCGGCCAGGGCGATGTGATGTCATGGCTGAAAAAGGTCAGGCTGGTGGCAAGACTTCAGCAGGTGGACGATGTGGCTAGTTTGCTACCATTATACCTGGAGGGGGATGCACTAGCCCTCTACATGGAAATGGAGGAGGAAGATCAAGGAGACATTGATCAGACTGAAGCAGGCATTCGCGGACGATGCGTTTTCAGCATATAGAAAACTGACCATGGTCAGGTGAACCGGCGAGCACGTAGACGTTTACGCAAATAAAGTCAGACAGTTTGTTTGATTGGCCGGATTCAAGGGGGCTGAGATGGAAAGGCTCACCAAACTAGCTTTCCTGATGCAATCTCCCTCGAACTCCAACAGGCACTGAATGTTGAAGCACTGACTGTAGGGGAGTTGTTAGCAAGAGCGAGAGTGCTGACAACCACCGGAGATGAAAGTCAGAACGTTGTTGTGGCGCGTCTCCCACCAAGAGCGGCCCACGCACCAGTGTGACATGCTACAGGTGTAGCGTTAAAGGCCACACAGCAAAAGACTGCCAGAAGCGCGGAACATGCTGCTATCAATGCGGGGAGTTTGGACACTGGGCCCGAGACTGTTCGGGAAATGCTACAGGGGACAAGGCATCAGCACCAGCCTTCTCCCCAACCAAGATGTAAATACAGCGCTTCCGGTGGCAAACGTACTTGTTGATGGAACTTTGTGCTCAGCGCTGATCAATACCGGCTGTTCGTGGACAATTGTGGATGCAGATCGGTGCCGGTCTTGGAAGAAAGTGAAGGTGGAGGTCATGACTATTGGAGGCGTGTCCCGTCCGTGTTGCGGTGTATGAGTGGTAACTGTATCCACGGAGGAAGGCGGTTCTGCTAAGATCGACGTGCTGGTGGTGTGTGGCAAACCACTCGGATTTGACCTGCTATTGGGAATTGATGCCATAACAGCATTGGGAGGCGTTACTGTTGGGCCTACGGGATGAGCACAGATTGGCAATGGGCGAGTAGCCAAATGCGCAGCCATTACTGTGAATGAACCCGACTTCACTGCCACCTTCGACCACTGGAGGCAATCCTAGACTGTGGCATGGAAGTGGTCGGAGAACTGCGCACCTGAAAGACTGCACAATGGGGTTTCCGAGTACCCGGTAGCAGCAGAAATAAGGGAGGACTACGAACAGGAGCTCCGCATCTGGATCAGCAGTGGCTGGCTCGTGCCGTACCCAGAAGAAAAACTGGGGCCTCCCAAGGGGCTAATTCCCCTGATGGCCATGCTACAGCAGAACAAGTCGAAGGTACGCCCGGTGATGGACTTCTGGGAGCTCAATCATCACGTTGACACTTTCACAGCCGATGCAGACATCTGTGCAGCTAAACTGCACGAATGGCGACAAAAGGGATCCAACGTGTCCTTGTTAGATCTCAAGAGAGCATACCTCCAAATACGTGTCCATGAGTCACTCTGGCCATACCAGACCGTGAAAATTGATGGGAGAAGATATTGTCTGACACGTTTAGGATTTGGATTAAATGTGCCTCCCCGCCCCTCATCATGAAGGCGATCATCAGTATGGTGCTGGCTCAGGAGGAAGCTGTGGGTTGCGCGGCATCTGCCTACATTGACGACATCTACATCAATGAAGATGTCGTTCCCGCGACCCACGTTAAAAAACATCTGGCCCAGTTTGGGCTGGAATGCAAGGACCCAGAACGATTGGAGGATGGTGCACGGGTACTGGGATTGGCAGTCGCGATGGAACAAGGAAGACTGCGGTGGAAAGGAGGAAGCGTGGTTCCTAACGCCCTGTCGTTATTCTGTGACGGAAGGTGTTCTCTCTGTGTGGTTGGCTCCGTGTGGCATGTGGAATGCTCAAGAGGAGAGCAAGTACAGTTACAAAGGGCTGGGACGATGAAACAAAAGATGCCCTTCTCCGGTGCATGGTGTCTGAGACCATGGATTCTGTGCAGCGGGACGATCCAGCTCGTGGGGAGTGGTGCGTGAATGCCCGGGAGCTGAATGTGTGGGTTGATGCAAGTTCCCTGGTGACCGGAGTAGCATTAGAGACGTGAGGCGCTGCTGGAGGATGCTTGCTGGTTGCGACCTAAAGATGACGCACAGCACATCAATCTGGCCGAGCTGGATGCTGTGTTGAATGGCGTCAGTCTAGCACTCCAGTGGCAGAGCAAGACACTACACCTAAAAACGGATCCCGTTTGCGTGTACCATTGGGTGTCGGATACTCTGACTGGGAGAGCGCGAGTGCACACCAAGGCGGCAAACGAAATGCTCATCAGGAGGCGGTTGAGCACTCTGAAAGAGCTTGTGGAAGAGTATCAGCTGACCGTGAATGTGGCACTGGTCCCTTCGGCTCTGAATATAACTGATGGACTGACAAGAGTACCGCAATGAAGACATGTAACGGACCCAGGCAAATGATTGGCGCCACCCATGTGGACAAACTAGGCGCAGATCAAATCATGTCCATCCACAGGAACAGTGGTCACCCAGGAGTGCAGCGTACTACCTACTTTGCCAGGAGAGTCTGCCCATCAATGGACGTGTGAGGAACGTCAGTCCATAGACCCTGCACCAACTCGCTGGAAAAAAAGGAAAGCTTGAAATAAGCGGAAACTGTCAGAGACTGGGGATGGATATCACCCACTATGGTGCCCATCATTTGCTAACACTGACGGACTGCAGCATGTCGCATTTTTCAATCTGGAAGCAGTTGGCAAGGCAAGACTCGGCAGCCATCATCTGCAATCTCAAAGAAGTGTTCCTCGAGCGGGGCCCACCCCATGAGCTACTCACGGACAACAACCCAGCTTTCTGCAGCAGAGAATTCGGAGCCTTTGCAGGCGAGTAGGAAATCAACTTTTGGTTCCGCTGTGCATACACCCCAGCTGGGAATGGTATAGTGGAGCGATGTCACCGCACAGTAAAATGAATCGCGGCCAGAATGCGCTGTTCCATACAGGAAGTCGTCTACTGGTACAACGTCACACCAAAAGACAATACATCACCCCAGACTGCGCCCGCCAACAGGATCCACTGATACGAACTGAGGGTGAAAGGGATTGACGCCCTAACGATGTCTTTAGACCATATGCACAGCCCCTACCAGGTCGGAGATCGCGTTTGGGTCAAGGTGCCAATAAGCCGGTGCACCACCAGGTTCAACAAGGGTCGGGTGACGAAAATGATCAGCCCACAGTCAGTTCTAGTGGACGGAATACCCCGCCACATTAAAGATCTATGCCCGCGCCACAGTTGCAGCACATCCGAGGAAGATTCCAATGACACATCTGAGAGCGGGGTGGAAAGTTTACTGCTCAACGAAGAAAGCGTGGAATGCGTCGATCCACCTGACGAGGGAATAGAAGCAGAGCCCCTCTCTGACAATCCACCCGAAGGGGGAGCGAGATCAGAGCCCCCCGCCCTGCCTTTACGAAGAAGCACCCGTTGAAAACGACCGCCGCCTTTGTGATAATGAGATCAGGGAGGGGTGTGATGACTTACCTCGGAGCTCGAAACGTATGCGAACGTGTCTTGTTTGCATGGTAAATCCGAAAAGAAATATGGCCGCTGTCGAAGACACAATTTAAATGCCTCGGTCTCGTCCAAAATGAGATTGTACCAGTACACATACAAATTTCAGCAGTGTTGGACTAGCATAAAAAGGCGAGGCGCCAGCAACACAGCAGACAGCGAGCCATTCGGCGGACTTCGTGAAACAGAGTCGGACGTGCGAATAGACTGGTAGACCAAGAGGCAGTTGAAGTAGGCACGTTTGATTTGGGTGTCAATTTAACGACTGCCCGGTGTAACGACCGAGAAAAGGAGTCTCGCAATTCATTTCTTTGAGGCGACCGACGGCAAAGAATAACAGCTGGTTTGCTGGCGAACCCTCTCGTCATTTTTTGTTTTCCTCTCTTCTTTTTCCTACATGAATGATTAGCAGAATAGGGATTAGGTGGAAAAGTAAAAAAGAAACTTTACTAAGAGCTGCAAAGTTGTGAAGAGTCATGATCACCCATGTCTTGAAGGAACACAGACAGAAGAAGAATTGGAATAATGGCCACTCAAAGGTTGTCAACATTACAGGTCTTGGTGGCTGAAATTGCTTATTTCCCACCAGCATTATTGATCAGTGTGTGATACAATAGCTCTGCACTTAATTAGGATGCTTGTTTAGTCAAGTGGATTGTAAATGATTTTATGTGGGTCCAGAGTAACTGTCAGTTTTATGACTACCAACAGCATTACCAGTAAAATTGAGTTTCAAAACAACCATCTACTGTCCAGAAGTAGGGAAAAATAAAATAAAAGGTATAAATAAAAACTTTTGGGATCAAGTGCCACTTGGCTCGAAGGTAAGGAATTCCAGTCACATTCTAAGTAATGGGAAGAGTCACAGAGCAAGAAGTGATATAAAGCTAGACAGAGATGAAGAAAGGAAGATCTAGTCTGTTAGTTTCATAACATGTTCTAAAAATACAGTAGTAGTAGCAAAGATGTCCCAAAAGTCACTTGTCTACCTCTAGACCAAGAGTCATAAAACGTTTTTGACCAGAGACCTCTCTTATGTTTCTCTTCCTTCCCCAGTGACCCCCATTTAAAAATCTTTGAACCTTAAAACTCACACTGTACTAATTAGATTAAACAAATATTACATCATACCAATCAAGCCAAATGACCTTCATAATCATGAACTCTATTTTACAGTTAGAGATGCAAAAGGCGATTATCTCCCTTTGGTTGAGATGAAGTCACTAGGGTCATATGACAGCCAGTGAATGACGTCAATTTATAGAGAGCCCACTATTCTGCCTTGAGGTAAGATGTGCAGGGGAAGCAAAATGTGTCAGCCCATGCCATGTAGGCTGCAAAGAAGACAGATGTGATAAGCCCACAGCGGTAGGGCATACAGAGAAAACCATATATTCTCACCAGGCACATAGAAGGCACCATTGGTCTGCCTGTTTTTCCATTGGGAAATATTACAAGTAAGATCCTCTTTCTTTTTGCTCCTTTCACTCTGCTTGTTGTATACATAGGTTATAATTTCTTTGTGTGGGACAAATTAGGGATAAGTATGTATATATTGGTATAAAAAAATCTCTTTAAGAACAATGCATGTTTGTCATTCCTTTCTTTCAGCTATTCTGTGTATTAAGGTGTTATTATCATGAATATAATAACGCATATAATGGGGAAATGGAAACTGGGAATATTGATTATTGTATAACAACCTCATTAACCCTATCATAAAAATGAAACACTTCAGATCAAGATAAAATCACATCTTCCACTTCTAAGTGGTTGTTCCAATCATAGTACCACAATAACATACTGTATATACTCATAGAGAGCCCCAAACTAAGGGTGTGACCTATCAAAGTGGGTATTTACGGTTGACCCGCAGATAGGTCGCATTATAATCTGGGGAGTTGCATGTCCCTTTTTTAACGTAAATATAACTAATATTTGTTAAATTATAATTTTGAAACACCAAACTCTCTTTCTGCAGATCCATTTCCATGTTCTTCTGCATAATCCACCATTTTCAACTTAAAACTGACTTCATAACTCTTTTAGTCATGATTAGGGTTTGCAATTATTTAAATTTGCAAACTACTGGTACCAAAAAAATTCAGGGTGAATTGAGTTTTTGTACACATCAGTAAATGACTGTAAATAAAATTGTGATTGGTTGTAACTGCATGATATTTACTTATTGAGTGTGGGGCTGCTCTGTTTAGATGAAAATTTGGATACCAGTAATAGCTTCAGTTCTAAAATCACTTAAAAATGATAGTCTTTAGTCATAAATCAGATAATAAATAGTGCAGATCGATCGCTTTTATTCAATGTGTGACATGAGACTGTTAGAAGAGACGATTGTATAAAATCGAAATGTTGGGAAAAATTCATTTTCTCCCTTGCTCTCACATATGCTTGAGCCAAGGGTACTTGCCTGGACAACTGATATGCTACAGTCTACTTCAGATTCTTTATTATACCAAGTGGATAGGTTGCACCTGATTTTTATTGAAATTTTGGTGAAAAAAAAATGTGTGACCTATTCTCAAGTATATACGGTAATCTTCTTAGCTTCCATTTTCTACCATTTAGCTTTTGGTTGCACAAGTAAATATGAAGCTAAAACAATGCAATATTTTCTGTTTTAAAGCTAACTGCAAAACCAAATCCCAGTCATTTAAAAATAGTCCTTTTTTTCTTACCTTTTTTTTTAAATATCAGTTTTTAATGTTGAATAAAATTTTAAAAATTACATGCAAAGCTTTTCTTTTAATTTGGTATCAAAAGAAGTGTTTGTTTTTGTCTACTGATTTTGATAAAGTCTAAATAAACAAAATAAGAAACCTGAAGAAGTACTGACCCTTTCGATAAAGGAGATGAAAGACTCATTTTCTGATTGTTGCGATAAGATAAAAACTTATTTTCCTTTGAAATGTTTGGATGTGCTGTGATCCACTCTTTCTTTTTCAATGCATTTTCACATAATGGACACAGAATTTCTTTGTTGGCTGAAAAAATAAAGTCCATCGTTGAAGAAAATAAAGATGACAAATTTAACAAACAAATGGGAAATGGCTTAAAGTCATTTGATTAGAATGAAAATAATGAGATGAGATAAATACTTTTAACCCATTAATACCATTATACATTATAAATACCCATTAATACCATTATACATTATAAATACCCATTAATACCACTGTCCCAAAAATGGAATGTTGAGCATTTTATGTTTTAATCTTTTATAGATAAAAACTTTTAATTAACACAAGTTTTTTGATTACTATAGTCAATTTTTGTAATTTTTATGATTTAATTTTATTTTCATTTTAAGTTTTATAATCAATACCAAATTTCACAATGAGCTTTAATAGTTTAAGGCTTTCAAACATTCATGAAATTAAAGAGTTCTTACTGGATATAATTCTAGAATGGTCACCATAATACTGACTATTGCTTAGCACTTCACAGACAAAAAACAAGTTTCACTCTTAAGCTCCACTTGCTTCAACATCTAAACTCTATTGTGTGTGTAACTTTTGCACAAGCCAGAATTTCACTTAAGCAGAGAATACCACATAAATGAAATTTCCAATCAGCACCACAGGTCTTAGTTCAAATCCAGGTAAATATTTCAAATATTCAAAAAAGCCATCCTACTTGGAAAATTGGTGCAATACAATCTTCCTTTGCCATTCAACCTATGGTCAGTAAATGTGAAACAACTAACTGAAGACCATTTCCTTTTGGAAGAATTAACTAAAATCTAATTTTATTCAATTTTGTTTGTTTTGTTCTCTCTCTCTCTTGCACACACACACATGCCCACACATTTATTAAAACCATCCAAGCAGAGAAACTCTATTCTCCTCAGTTCTTAATGGTTTTAATAAGATAAGTATTTTAGTAACAAGTTAGTCAAGATGCCTTGTGATTAGGGGAAGGTAACAAATAAATCTACAATTCAAAAACAAGGCTTTTTCCTCAAATATTTGAATATATGAGTGGCATATTAGTTACCAGTGTAAAAAAATGGAATTGGCAGGTTAAGTTTAAATTCCAGTCTAGGCTGCCATGTTCATACAAATGCCCTTTCGAAAGGAATGAAATCATTTTTTCCCCTGAAAAACTTGTACTTAGAAAAAACTGTTAATTGGAAAAAAATTCTCTTTTCTCTACTGTAAAGTAGTAAATAGTAGAGCAAATTTTAGCTTTGGTATGGCAGCTAGTCAGAATTCAAAACCAGCTTGGATATGCTTCATCAGGCTATCTTACCCTAAGTACACACATTACTTTTGTTGCTGAGTCATATGTCTCAGTAACCATACATTGTCTTGCAGCAGTGGTTTGTAAATTTTTCTTGTTCACAACACAATTTAGAAAATATAAAAATATTTTGATGTACTTTGTACATCAAGCTCTTGGGGCCAACTACAAAACTGTGGGCCTCTTACACTTCAGACCCTCAGCTCAAACTCTTCATATACTTGTTATCCACACTCTAATCTACCAACACCATAAGTGGAATAAAATGTTTCCTCCAGTTGGAGTTGACAGTTATGAATTTTCTTATGAATTTCAGATTATATTTCTCACATTTTGAAATATAATCTTGCTCTTTTGTGGTGCACATGATTGCATCTTAGTGCAAAACAGTGCATGTTTTGAGAAACACTGGGTTGTGGGATAAAAAAAATATTTGAATAGTACATATATTTACTGCAAGGTGTCAATTCAATTCAAAACTAAATTGTGAACAGATGAAAAAATCAGATTCAAATGAAATTGGAGTAGGTTTAGTATTAATTTGTTTGCAATGCAACAAGTTTTTTTTTTAACCTATTAATACCGGAAGGAATTGTAAAGGCAATGAAAGACTATAAACAATTGTTCCTAAAATTTGGATAATTCCATAGAAATGTATTTAATTTAGTTAATTTGCAGTGTAACACCCGTGCTAAGTTCGCATTAAAAATTTCCAGAATACTTACATTTATATGTAATTGTATATGCTCCATTCAAATCTAGCTTGATAAATTTGATAAAATCTACCGTTTTGGAGTTATTAAGAGTGAAAATTCATATTCATTCACATCACAGGCAGCCGTTATTGGCATTGTTTGTATACATTCGCTGCAGAATAGCTGTCAGTGTAGGTATAATTGTGAAAACTGAGGATGTCTATGTAAATAGTTCTCGTGTGCAGTAATTGAGAGAAATTTAGACAAGAAAAATCAGTTCTGCACTTAGCTTTCTGTAGTCTTCCGCATTTAGATTTCCGCAGGGAATGTATGCAATCAATGACAGTAATGGCTTCTGCTAATGATGCAAATGAATCTGAACTTTCACTGTCGATAACTCCAAAACAGTGGGTTTTATCAAATTTATCAAGCCAGATTTGAATGGCGCATGTACAATTACACATCAATATAAGTATTCTGGAAATTTTTTAATGTGGACTGAGTGCGGGTATTACACAGCAAATTAACCTTTAATTTTCCCTGTGAAATTCAACTTATATGATTACTGAATGCTTTGTACAGATTTGAAAAGCAATGCTATTTTATTTAAAATTAACAAAGAAAAAATAAATAAATGTTACAATTAAATTTTCACATGTTGTAAAAATGTGAAACACTTGAAGATGTAAAGAACAAATGTTTAAAATTTAATCATAACCATGACATTACTTTTGCTTTGATGAAAACTTGAATCCAATTCTTCCTCTTCCTTATTATGTTGTTAGTCTTTTTGCTTATAGCCTTATCACTGGCATGTCATAATGATAAGGAAACCACAATGTGAAAGAGTCTGTACAAATGCATTGCAAAATAACTCAAGAGATGTAGAAGGATGTGCAGGTAGCCTTTTGTTTAGTATTTATCAATCCACCCACGAGAATGTGGCACAAGGCCGGTTTAATGTGGGTATCCCTGAGCCCGTAGGCTCGGCCAAAAATATAGCCTTTTTGAAGCCGCCTTGACAGATTCAGGCTCTGTCTACCTCCCCGAACGAAACCTTGCCCTTCGGCAAAGCTTCGTCCGGGTTCCTCTCTGCTAATGCAGAGAGTTCGACAGACGCTGACTCAGAAGCTCACAAAGGCAGCGTACTACACTTTGATCATTGCCCCTGGGCCGAGAAGCTTTTTGTTTATTGGGATGAAAAGTGGAATCATCAATCAAAGTTCAAATTCTGGCATAGCTGCATTTACTTTCATACAAATGCCCTTGAGAAAGCCATGGATCCATCTTTTCTGCTTCAGCTATGGGTTAAATAGTTGGGTAGTCTAAGCCCTTATGCAAATTAATTGAAACAACCGCTTTCTTTCACCATACAGTTAATTTTAGACCCACTGGAGTGACAGTGTGTAATTATTTTTCTATTTTTCCCTGCAGTGGTGTGCAGTAATATGAATCTATTTTCAGAGTGCATGATGAAATTTGTTTGGCCTTGAAAAATATTGCATCATCTGTGATTGCATCAGATTTTTATCATGCCCAGACACTATTGTCTTGACTATCAATTAGTTGTCCTACAGCCATTGTTTCTGGTGGACGTTACTCCAAGGAAGCATATGAAAATTGTAATGTTGCACAAACACACTGGCAAGCCTTACCAGTGAGCAAATAAAAGTACTATAGATTGGCCTTGAAACACTCCTGATTTAAATCCAATTGAGAATCTGTGGTCAAGCTGCAAGGAGTGACTTTGTGGAATGGACATACGAAGTACTAACATGTGCACTGGATCATGTTTTATTGGAAAAATACAAAAAAAAAAGTAAATAATAACAGAATTATTTGTTTTGTTTCAATTAATTTGCACAAGAGTGTAGATTTCTAGAGAAAGCAAACACTGAATTTTAAACTGTAGAGAAGGCAATGAAATCAACTCCACTATCTTTTCCAAAAATGCATAGTAGTTCACAAATAATATAGAAAAGGAATCAATGGAGAATCATGATCATCTATGTCTTGAAGAGACAGGGTATTAAAAAAACAAAGACATAAATAAATGTAGAACTCAAAATACTCCAAGACAAGAACAAATATTCTTGGAAGCAAGTGTCGGGGAATTGCAATCATTATCACAAAAATAACATAAAACCTTTTGAGCTATTAATATAAAATTGTCTGTCATTTCTTTTTGTTTTTCATTTAATTTTACATCATAAAATTTTTTTTGGGGGGGGGCAACATTTGACATTCATACACACAAAAACAAATGTTGTTTCAAAAGGATCATTTTTCTCTTGACACCACAATTACTATAATCTCTTGGCAATTTTCCTTCTTTGTAAAAGCTATTTTTAGAATTTTAATATAAGTCAAACATATGAAACAAGATGTATGCATGTTCTTTTTTTTTTTGAGAATTAACAACAAAATAATTAAACACTATTTTATTAGATTGTTTATTTAGAGGAATAGTTTTATATTCATAAATTTATAAAAATGTGTGAACCAACTACAATGCAATATTTATTATTTACCATATTATAAAGAAATAACTATGGAAATAATTATTTTTTATTCATAAATTTATAAAAATGTCTGTGAACAAAAGAACAAAAAATATAAATAAACACACCACCACGAGTAAATGTAATTATAAATTTTTAAAAAATGCCTTTTCATTTGCTCTTGCTGCATAAATTTACTAAAATAATTCATGAGCATCTGAATTTATACTTTTTTCTCGAGAATTGTCAAGAAAAATGTTAAGCAATAGTATTTAATGCTTTCATTGTCAATTCTTGATTGACTTGGTTTGGTTTGTTTTATGGCATAACAACCTCAATGGGTTATATAATGCCGACAAGATTTTTATTGCTGGTAATATTTTTTTTCAAAATGTATTTCTGGTAATGTTTTTTTCAGAAAAAGTAATGCTGGCAATAATTTTTTTCTTCAAAAATTTATTGCTGGTAATAAAACCTATTTTTACATGTTCTGACCCCAGTTTGAGGGTTAACTATTTGTCCATAGCTGGGACCTGGGAACACCAGCAATTAAGAGGTGATTCCACACTTCTCAAAACCTCCTGATCAGAGGCCTTACTGTTGGATGTAGTTTATTGTCTTACCTGGGAGTTTATATCAATTCTTGGGAAAAAAGAGAATGCACAAGTCCAGTTTCTTATGTTTGGATTTTATTAAAATTCTAAAAATAACTTTTGAAAACAATAAACATTACCGGGATACTATAAAGTAACAGTGGTCTCAAGGAAAAAACCTATCATTTGATGCACCATTTTTTTGGTGTATGAATGTCTAATTTTGCCGATTTTTTGTCAAACAGGTTTGTGGTAGACAAATTAGGGATAAATGTAAATCAGTTATCGACTAAGAAATTAAAAAATGGACTGACCTGCTTTCTGTAGAAGTAGAACATGCCCAGCTCGTTTTGCTGTGCCCATTGGGTTATCATTTGTCAGATTAATTAGTTTGGGGTTGCCTCCATGATTCAGAAAGCAACTGTAACATTCTGGCTTGCCTTTCAAAGCTGCTTGGTGGCCAACTGTATTGCCTAGGTCTGGAAATGAAGTTACAACAAACATGAAATAATTCTGTACAGCATTTGTTTTAAAAAAAAAAAAATGCAATAAAGGTATATAGATATAATCATTATCTGTGTGTTGGGTGGGGGAATTTTAATAGTAAAGGAAAAAACTTAAAAGCAGCAAAACGAAGGCTGAAGAAAGCTAATCAGGTTAGTTGTTTTTTGTAAACAGTCACCTATGATTAATCAAAAAACTAATTCATTGAACAAAAGCCTGAGAGAGCAACACTAAAAACAGAAACAAAAGATTTGGTTTCTATCAAAATCCATAATCTTGTTAATTAAACAAGCTGGGAGTGGACGAATGACAGTATAAAATTTCAGAGCATTTGGAAGCATTGCTCCAATCAGTCTTGACCCAAATATTTCAGTCTGGGATGAGTGTGGGCTAAGAGTTCTTATTTCTAATTTTAATTAAGCTGACAGGAAGGAGGAGTTCAAACTCTATAAAAGAGGGACTGTTTTGCCAGCTAACAGCAGTTCAAACCAGGTCATCTGACAACACTCTTTGCTTTCCATATTTTTTCTAAAGTCTAGTAACAATTGTCCTCTCAAAGTTGAAGCACAGAAATAAATCAGAATGATTTCTTCAGTTGTTATTCATCATCTGTGATTTTCTGACAATGGGGTTACTTTTTGAACATGCCATTTTCTTTTTTGCATCCAGCCATAACAATCACCTAAAAAGTGGCATCTACAACTCAATCAGATGCTGGTCTAAAGTACAATGCTACAAATCTTTGTTGGTGTAAAGTACAAGTAAAAGAAATTTCTTTCTTCAGATTTTAAAGAGAAAAGCCTCTTTTCATTTTTTTCCCCAATACTGAGTATATTTTGTGTCATTGCTTTATTAATTCATAATGACAATGTTCACACAATGATGGTCTGTCTATATTTCTGAGATTAGGTATTATGTACACTATTTACATTATTCGGACTATTGTCCTCATCTTTGTCGCCATATTTATTACAATGTTTTGGCCATTGTACGCTCCAGCCTTCTTCAGGTGGTTAGAATGTCAAACTGAACCCTTTATTTTACTCACTGGGGTAGACTGTTCTAGTTCCACGTGTCATGTTTAATGGATGTCAGTTATAAGTTATCTCCTGTTAATTCCCCTCTGAAAATTCTCCACTGCCTCACATTGAAAATTCTCCAAGCTCGCATTGAACTCACACTCTTTGGGTCCTGTTACTGGATCTAACCAACACCTTTATCCACTGTGCCATGTATCCTTGAAGACATCTGTGTATGAATTTCTGGGCATTATAAACCTAATGTCTTCAGCAACCATTTCTTTACCAGTGCTCGTATTGCAATTTTTGCTGTTATCAAATCATGTTTTTACCAGAGCTCATATTGCAATTTTTTGTTGTCATTATCGCTTTTCTCTGGTATTCCATATTATTGGTTCCCATATTGTATTCATTTCATTCATTTATTCATTTCTATGCTTGGAATAATGTAAATAATGAACAATGTTCATCTAATACAAGGCCCAAGAACCACTCAAGGTAGAGGGATACAGTGTGGTGTTGTATGAGTGCAAGAAAGGGTTAGAAGTAAAGTTCATGAGGCTATGCAAGGGAGATAACAGTTAACCCTAGACTTGCAGAGGTCGAAATTCTAATGATTGGGAAAACAACCTGCTGGGAGCCTTCCACAAAGCGGCAGTTCTTGGAAAGAAACTGTCCAAGGGAAACTTCCTATGGTAAGAAGTTTTTCTTGGACAGGGAATGGGGACGGTTCACTCTTGTGTACATGGCATGGTGGGTCTCAGTTGTAAAGGTCTGGGGTGGTGGAACTAAGGAATGTAGTTCATCGGAACACATGCCATAGAAGTAATGATAGAGCAGTGAGAGGCTCACAAAATTTCGTCTGTAGTAAAGGGTTTGTAGGGTGGAAAATAATTCATAGGAGTCTAGGCAAAAATAAGAAACAAAAACATGGAATTTAAACAAAGTGTATATAGATATATTAAGCAGACATGTTATAAAAAAGGAAGAAGAGAAATGAAGTTGTGAAGAGTTCAAAGCAACTTTCATTATGTGTCCTTAAGGTACTTACATGCTGACATAATGAGAAGAGATGTCTCACAACCAAAAGCCAAAAAGGAAAGAGGAAGAAGCTTTCAAATCTTGTGATTATTGTCAGGGGGGGCTATAATCTAACACCACACAGATATAGTCAACAGATCAGTAATGTGAAAAACAGATGAGCAAGTCATTCATCAATGACTCGTATCTTCTTCTATGTGCTATGCTCCTTCAGGATGTTGGTGGTCAGAGCTCTCCATAATTTCCTCTCCTTTGTCGCTCTTCAAGCTTGCCAGGTAGGCTATGCATTGTTTTCCTCTGTCTGTTTTGCCTTCAATACGTTCTGTGAGTATCAAATATTCCAAACCCTCTCTCCTCATTATGTGCCCTAGAAATTTCAACTATCTCTTCCTGATGTTAAGTATAAGTTTCCTTTTTGTTTTCTTTGTCTCTAAAACTTTGACATTGTTCACATATTCAGTCCATGGTAATCTCAGCATCCTTCTGTAGGACCACATTTGTGTTGCTTCAAGTCTCTTCTTCATCTGTGGGGAGAGTGTCTAGCATTAACTGCCATATAGAAGGACTGGTTTGGTTTGGTTTAGTTTATTTTGTTTTACAGCATTTCAACCTCAATTGGTTATTTAATGCCGACAACATTTTTAGGATAGATTCGTATGAATAGAATATGTATTTTTTGGTTTAGATTGGTTTGGTTTATTTTGTTTTATGACATATCAACTTCAATGGGTTAATTAATGCCAACAATATTTTTTATTACTGGTAATATTTTGTTTTGTCAAAAATCTGTTTCTGGTAATATTTTTCCTTCAAAATTGTATTGCTGGTAATAATTTTTTTCAAAAAAGTATTGCTGGTAATAGTTAACTATTTGCCCATAGCTAGGACCCTAACAGGTGCTACCATCCTGGGTTAGGGTGGACCTGGGAACACCAGCAATTAAGAAGTGGTTCCACACTCCTCAAAACCTCCTGATCAGAGGCCTTGATGCGGGATGTAGTTTATCGTCTTACCCAGGACGAATAGAAGGACTGATATTACATAATGGTTCAGTACTCTTTTCTATAGCACAATTACTTATTTAGTACATCATTATTTCATCCTGGGTAAGATGATAAACTACATCCACATCCTGGGTAAGACAATAAACTATGTCCAACAGCAAGGCCTCTGATAATACATTTTTGAAAAAATAATGTTGCTCGCTGTACGTTTTTGAAAAAATATTACCAGCTGTACATTTTTTTTTGAAAGAATAGTGTTGCTGGCTATATGTTTTTGAAAAAATAATATTGCCAGCTATACGTTTTTGAAAAAAAAGAAATAATATTACCAACTATACATTTTTGAAAAAATAATATTGCCAGCTATACGTTTTTGAAAAAATAATATTGCTGGCTATATGTTTTTGAAAAAATAATATTAGCGGCTATACATTTTTGAGGAAAAAATATTAACAGAAATAGATTTTTGACAAAACAAAAATATTACCAGGAAAAAAAAAAAAAGTTGTCAGCATTAAATGACCCACTGAGGTTGATATGCCGTAAAACAAACCAAACCAAACATCATTATTACTATTTAATGTCATTTACAAATAAATTCATTCTACTGTAATCTCAATAAAACAAAATAATGATACATCTAGATTCTGCAAATAGTACCATTCATTTAATAGTTACAATAGCAGTCAATGACAGGCATGCCAGGAATATGGCCTTATGTGTGAGTCCAAGAAGTATCTATATTCTGCAAGGAAAAAAAAAAACAAGTACAATCCCACCTTCAATTATACATTTATTTTCCTTGACCTTATAGATAGCCTCCCTTCCAGACCCCGTTTTTCTTGGTTTGAACATGCATTGGCTGAGATGTCAATACATTCTCAAGCTGTTATATTAAGCGTATGGTGGCAGAACAAGGAAGAAACAAGAGAGGTTTAAGGAATAAATGACTGTATTAATAAAAAAATACAACAATGGTGAAATGGTGTGAATGTCTCTCATTGAAAGAGAGACATAAGTCGTAAAGTCTTTCACAGAAGCATATGGTAGAAGGTAGGGTGAGTTGGGACTTACTGCAGTGACAACCTTTGGCAAGTTGTCTTTGGAGATGGGAGGGCAGATGTGGAGGTCGCGTTCCGATGAGTGTGCGAACACTGGCTGTTGTGCCGACCGACTGTCCAAGATGTCCCTTTGATGGACTTTTATGTCCTTTTCATAGACTCAGATCAGCTCCAATTCCTATTTCAATTCTTTAGGTAGGAGGGGTGCTGTTAGGTAAAACATTGGATTGTATGTTTTTTTGTGGGGGTGTAAGGAAAGCAGAAGGTGTGTGCAGAGCCAATGTGCACTTGACAGAATTTTTAGTTCAGTCTTGGGTTTCGGAACATTCACATCCAGCCAGTGGTGGAAATTGTGTGAAACAAATCAGAAGAAGATCTAGTTTAAGAAGATTATAACAAAGCCAAGAAAGGAAATGATTTATACAATTTTTTTTTAAAGTGTAAAATGTCCTTTGCATTTGATTATTAAGTGATGTCTATTTTTTTGTCAAAAGGACATAAATATTTACTTTTTGTGAGGTTTTGTATTTGCTTGTTAATATTAGCATTAAACATACAATTCAGCAGAAATATATGATATATCAATAATGATTTTTACTAATATCAACATATACCTTAAATAACTTTAGTTTAATATCTGATTCTTAGTAAAGAGTCACTTAATCCAATAGGCAAAGATTCCAACTCACCATCTTGGGTATTTGGATTAAATCCACGTTCCAGTAACCAATGTAAGACATTCACAGATCCATAAAATCCTGCCTGAGAAGAAAATAATTTTGGAAAAAAAAAACACATTTGTCTCAACATTCAGTTGAAAAAGTGAGTGTCCAATCTCAAAAGTTATGCAACATATATTTGATAAAAGAAAATAACTATTTTTTAAAATTAAATTTTCTCAACGCAAATTAAGTTCAAAATATACATTAACTAATTTAAATATGTATTATTCCATTTTTTTGTGTGTGTGCGTGTCCAGGCAACATGTAAGCAATGAGCAATTGCCTCCAAAGATTATCACCACAAAAAATTAAATAAAAGCAAAAAACTCTTGTTATTACCACATGAAGTAGAGTTTTGTTGTCCTTCTGTGAACAAGTTACACTTGTGCCTTGTTCCATTAAATAACGCAAACACTCAAGTCGATTGTAGCGAGCAGCATAGTAGGCTGCCCAAAATCCCAAATTGTCTAAGTAATTCACTTCACAGCCATGTTGAACCAAATACTTCAGGCACCGAAGACCTGAAAGAATGGAAGCATAAAAAAATGTGACATATACACACTTCCAGAAATACCTCCCACATAATGGCAAGATATTAACTAGATGAAGACGCCATTGCCACTAATGTCTTACCATTACGTGGAAGAATACACATATCTAAAAAAAAATTAAAGATTTAAGATCAAACCAACACCAACAACTCTCATATATATATATATATATATATATATATATATATAATACATGAAAGGTTAATGGTCAGATTTGAATCAGACCAGGAAACAGTGGTATTAAAAATACATGTGTAAAAAAATAAAATAAGAGTAAAAATATCATATCAGGTGACATCTGATTAAATCCGAGATATTTTTATTTTTAATTTATCTTCAGTATCTGTCTATATGTAATAAATATGGTGACAAAGATGAGGACAATAGTCTGAATAATGTAAATAGTGCACATAATACCTCATCTCAGAAATATAGATGTAATAAATATGGTGACAAAGATGAGGACAATAGTCTGAATAATGTAGTGTTTAATTTATCGTGTTTAAATGTTCTTTTTTATGGATACTCATATTTGAGTAAAAGCTCTGTTTTTTAATTAAACAGTATTTTTTATCCAACTACATCTACCAGCCTGAATATTCGAGAAATCTTGTCAGAAAAATATGCGTCTTCCTCTAAGATAACAAACAGACAGACACTTTCAGGTTGTCAGATCTGATAAGGTAATTTATTGCCCCACTTATCCTCAAAAAATCCAAACACATTTTCCCCACATACAGTTTGGTCTTTCATTCTGACCTGAAGAAACCGAAAGCAACAGACATTCACTGAAACACATTGTTTATAGTTTTTCTACTTTGTGTGTGTGTATGTGTGTGTGTTGAACCAAATAATTTAAATACCAAAGCCCTTTCATATATATATGTATGTATAGATATATATATATATTTCTGTGTGTGTGTGTGCAAATATACAGAAAAATAGGAAAGAACAAGTTAGGTAAATAATCCAGGGTTCTTTAGTATTTTTGTTTTTATTTTTAAAAAAATAGTGCTCCATACAAAAGTAGAGCTTAAATTATAATTATTTTTTTTTATAATTATTTTTATTTTTTTATTTATATATATATATATATAGTACAGGTAATAAATCTGTTGGTATATAATCCATGTGGATCCTAATAATATAAAATGTTAAAACTGATCCACAAAGAGAGCTCAATATATTTATTATAACAGAGAAAATTAAAATTACCTCATGAGTATAGACTACTTCAACTAGCGTCAATGTGCTAACATTTTTCAACTCAAATGGTGGACTGATAAAGTATTAGAAACTTAAAATTAAATATTTAAAAAAAGGGAGACAGCTGTTGAAAGTATGAATTTGAGCTAACCAAACAAAATGCCCAAGTGGTGGCAAGGTGAAGTGGATGTTGGCTGGCTTAAATGGAAAAGAGTTACACAAATTTTTTTTTTTTTGTTTTTTGCTTTGAGAAAGTCCACATTGGCCGAAACGCGTCAGCAACTACTCCAGTTTTCCTATTGTCATTTATATTTAAAAAAAAAAATATATATATATATGAGGTATGCATAATAGAGGATCCAAATTAGGAACCAATGCTCTCAAAAGAAGCAAGTGGAGATTTAACATCCGGGAAGAGGTAAAGATTTTTCAACAATCTGCAATTTCAAGGACAAAAACAATCAGGAGGCCAAAAATGGAACAAACTGTTAATGAAAATATCACACAATTTGCAGGTTTGTAATGCAAATGCAACTATCTATCCCAAGTAGGCCTTGTTAGTGACATGAAATGTCACACAGCGAGACCCAGTTGTAATTATTAAGCTTTCAGGTTAACAATGATCTTACCTGCACAGACTGGTAAGTCATGCTCCAGTCCATCTGAACTGATCAGACACCTGAAAATCCTTAACCAGTGAACCTAGGAGACAGAAACTACTCAACCATGACT
This sequence comes from Acanthosepion pharaonis, assembly GCA_903632075.3. Classification (NCBI taxonomy): domain Eukaryota; kingdom Metazoa; phylum Mollusca; class Cephalopoda; order Sepiida; family Sepiidae; genus Acanthosepion; species Acanthosepion pharaonis. Next base: position 2,179,009 of record CAHIKZ030003723.1, read on the forward strand.
TGATGCATATCACTGATGATCATAATCATTAAATTAGTTGACAGTCATCACACACACATACATATATATATATATATATATATATATATATATATGATAGGATAGGATAAAGAACAAATATATATAAAATGTTTATCAATCTAACATGTTTCACTTTTATCTATATATATATATAAAGTTGTAACCTCTGTCAGTTTGTTATTGAACTCTACCTAGGGTTTTGGAGATAGACCCGCATAACCATATATATTCTGAAACTACATTACCCAGGGTACTTGAATAAGTATATTTCATTTTAATCCAAGGTGCCCCCACCACCACACACACATGCCCCGAAAAATTTTTTCCCTTTAATTTAGATTAAATTTAAATTTGAACAAGGGAAGGACGCCTATCCAAAATATAGAAGGAGAAAGCCGGAAGATGGTTTGTTATAGTGGAACACACCTATTCTATTGTTAATAGACTCTCCCACCTATAATAAGTAGTAGTAGTAGCAGTTGCTAAGGGCTTAGTCAGTCAGTCGATGTCGGATGATCGTTAGTCAGATATTAAAGTATCAGCCACCACAACTAGATTGCTGTGTCATTACCTATTATATCAAGTTCCTAACATTTTGTACGTCAAACCTATTTTAGGACCGACTTAGTGAAATACAAGCCTCCACTGTGAAACTACTCTACAAAAAGGTTACAGCAAAAAAAAAATCATTGAGTAATATTGAAATGAATCATTTTTCTATACAAATTATAACAATGATTTAAAATCAATCATCATTTTCTTACAAAAAATGTGCGACAGATAACAAGGCATGGGTAATTCAGCTAGTAATGAAGAATAAAAGTGAAATGTGTTAGACTGATAAACGTTTCTTATTCATTCTTTATCTTATCATTCGATCAGATTCCAATCAATCTTACTTATTATAAAACGCAGATTGTGTGTGTGTGTGTGTGTGTACGTTTATATATTGGATCGGATTTCCTACATTTTTCAATCGATTTCAACAAAACTTCACAGGACTACATAAAATTACCTTGCGGTGGTTCTGACAGCACCAAAAATTGGAAAAACTCTATTGTTTTTGCACGAAATCAATTTGAAAACACGATTAAGAGGTATTAATGAAAGGGGGACAATTCATATCGAGTTATACTTATTAATATCGAGTTATTGAGTTATACTTATTATAAAACCCAGGTTGGTTGTGTGTGTGTGTGTATGTGTTTGTTTATATATGGGATCGGATTTCCTACATTTTTCAACTGATTTCAACAAAACTTCACTTTTTTTTTGGCAGGTAGTGTTTCTTATTGTCTTGCACACTTTTTTCTTAATTTTACATTCAGAATGCTTTAAAAATTCCATTTACAAGACAATTGTTTATAATAAAATTCTATTCAATCGGTAGACTCATAACGATTGAAAACAATGTTTTTGTTTGCGTTTGGGTTTGACCAACTCGTAAAAAAAAAAAAAATAAAAATAAAACTAATTAAGACATGCGTGTCCGTCAACCTTAAACAATAATCTTTGTCAATTTTATTTTTCAGTCTTTATGATGGTCGATACTTGATCTATCTCTTACTGTTACATCCCCGGGCAACGCCGGGCTCTACTGCTAGTATTTGATGTGTATTTAGGCAGCAATCCTTCTTTCATGCACATTTCATTGAATACGACAGACAAGGTGCTTTGATTTACTTTTTTGTACAATTTCTCATGTGATCTAATAAATTTTTCTTTTCAGATGATAAATTATATAAAAACTGTCTGAATGTTCTTTTAATCCAAGCGCTTTTGGCTATACATTTAGCCATTTTCCAGGATGAAATATTTTAACTGTTAAATAAGAAATAGTTTGTTGCATGTATGCATTTATATAATGGAAGCCTTATTAATAAAAGCAAAAAAAAAAACACTTAATAATATCAACTACAAACATGGACACAATATCTTGACCATGTTTTGAAAAATGAAAACATTATATATATTCCACCACACACATATAATCAAACACAAATAAATCATAAATAGATCCACTTTTGAAAAAATAAACCAGTTTATCTCAAGAGCATGATAGCATGAAACCTAAGGTCACAAACAGCTCTCCATGCAACTGCACATGTTAGCTCTGTCATGGATATTGAGCACTTTCCACTAATACCATACATATAAATATACATACACACACACATATATATTTTTCCAGGGTATGACGATAAACTACATCTTGCAGCAAGTCTTCTGGAGGATTTGAGGAGCATGGAACCGCCTTTTAATTGCTGTTGTTTCCAGGTCTGCCCAGACCAAGGGTGGTAGCACCTGTTAGGGTTCCAGCTATTGGCAAATAGTGCCTACCAGGGCTATCCAGGCTCTTTAGTGTTATAGTACACGACTGGTCTAGGAGATGGAAAACTCTTACATGAAAAGCCTGAGGTCTATTGCCTTCTTCATCTGTGGCATTTATTTGTACTGACTGAGTGTATCAACAGTTCCAAAAAGTGTGGATGTTTCTGCACAAGCCCTCACCACTTTGATCAAATCACTTGTGTGGGTTTTCTGGCAATTTACCCTGATTCGTTCATTCTTATTGACACAGTTCACTTGCAAGGTCCATTAGTGAGAGAGTGAAGGTGAAGGATATTACTGGGAGGCTCTAGCTGGAGCTCTACACTGTGGCAGACCAATGGGTGATGGCTGTTCTTTCACAAACCCATGAGCAATTGTGTTGTTAGTGTCCTCCATTGGTGACAAATTACCCCTATTTGGAATCTGCACTGATTTTCCTATTGTGGGGAGGGGGTGATAAAAGGAGCCCTAAACATTGCTTGCTAACACTGAGACTTGTCAGCCCCCTCTGCAGCTGTCTGGTTATCCAGTAATGCAGTTGAAATAGCAAGAAAGATCAAAAGAAGTATAAGAAGAATTTCCATTTTGGATCCTGGAATGTTCACACTCTCCAGGACAATGATTCTGCACCAAAGCATAAAACAGCTCGTGTCTCTCGAGTTGAAGAAGTATAATATCGACATAGCGGCCATTAGTGAAACATGTCTGGCTGGCAATTCTCAACTTAGGGAAGAAAAAGGTGGATACGTGTTTTTATGGGCTGGCAAGACTGAGAAAGAGCCATGCCAATCTGGTGTTGGCTTCGCCATCAAGTCAGACCTTGCTAGCTCACTGCCTTCCTTACCTAAAAATGTATTAGATCGTATAATGACACTAACCCTCGATCTGAAGTGCAACACTCACGTGACACTGGTTAACTGCTACACTCCAACATTAGGTAGTTCAGAGCAAGAAAAGGATGATTTTTACAATCTCCTTTAGGATGTCATCTCCAAAGTCCAACATACGAATAAATTAATTCTTACAATGCTTGTGTTGGCAATGATTATCATTCTTGGAAGGGTGTTTTAAGTTGCCATGGTATTGGTTGTGTGAATTCAAATGAATTACGCTTTCTTACTATCTGCAAGGAATTTGACCATAGTATTACTAATACCTACTACCAGCAACCCAGCTGTCATAAGACAATGTGGATGCACCTTCGGTTGAAAGACTGGCATCTGATCAACTGCGTCATCACCAAAAGAAGGAACATGAAAGATTTTAAGATCACACGTTCATTTCACACAACTTGCTATCTGTCAGATCACACTCTACTTTGGAGTGAGTCTACACTGCATCTGCAAAAGGGAAGGGTTATAAATTCTACAGTGACCAAGCGCATTAACATACTGCCTCTTAAATCGACTGAAAACTGCGCTCTCTGACAAACTTAATGCTGCACTTGATTCTGTGAACATTACCAATGATATGGACTCATCTTGGAAGGCTCTGCGGGATGCAACATATTCTGCATTCTTGGAGGTTCTCAGATTACCACATTGAAAACACCAAGACTGGTTTGATGACAATAATACAGAGGTTCAGCAGCTTATAGATCAATTGCACTCTTCTCATAAAGAATGGATTGAGGATGAGAACTCATCCACTAAGAAGATCGCTTATAAGAAGTGCAAAAGTCAGGTCCAACAAGCTCCCAGGGCCATGAAAAAGTGTTGGTAGTCTGAAAAGTCCACTGAAGTCCAAGAAGCTTCAGATAGAAAGGATGTAAAAGCTTTCTATGTTGGCCTCAGTCCTCAGAAAAGTGGTGTTGGAGCAACACCACTTTTTGCGAGAAAAACCAGGAGTTGTACATGGTGTTTGTGGACTTGGCCAAGGCCTTTGACACTGTGAATCAAGAGGCTCTTTGGCAAGTCTTGAGGAAACTCGGCATCCCAGAAACATGCTAACGGTCATCATCTCATTTCATGAAAGAATGAAAGCTATTATCATGTCTGATGGTATGATGTCAGAATCCTTTGATGTCACAAATGGCACCAAGCAAGGTTGTGTCATGGCCCCTGTACTTTTTGCACTTTTCTCCTCGGTGATGCTGAAATATGCATTTGCAGACACAAAGAGCAGCACCAAGTTTCAGTTTTGAACATGTTATACCTGACGTACCTATTCTATTATTAATAAACTCTCCCACACATAAGTAGTAGTAGTAGTAGCAGCAGTCACCAGTTCGGCTCAGTGGTGTTGAGTGAGTCAGTCGATATCGGATATTGAAGTACCAACCATCACAACTAGATTGCTGCGTCATTAACTCTTATTTCCAAGTTCCTAACGTTTTGTATGTCGAACCTAATTTAGGACGACTTATTGAAATACAAGCCTCCACTGTGAAAACTACTCTACAACAGAACAACAGGTGGATTCTTCAATCACCAGTGCTTTAAAGCCAAGACCCACCTTTGTACACAAATGATCTGTGATTTGTTGTTTGCTGATGATGCTGCTCTTGTGACATCCTTTGAGGAGGCCCAACATCTACTAAATCGTTTCTCTGCTGCATGTAAAGCCTTTGGTCTTACACTTAGCATAAAAAAACTGAAGTAAGGCACCAACCTTGTCCTACTCCGAAACAATTCCATGGTGTGAAACAAAAACCACCAGCCTACAAATTTCCAGAGAGACCATTGAAAGTAGAAGACAAAGCCCTGAACTATGTAAAGTCTTTCACCTATCTTGGTAGAAAAGTCAACTACAGTGGATCTTTAGATGATGAAAACATACATCAGATGCTTTTGGCAAACTTTGCCATCACTTGTGAGATGAGCAGGGTATCCAATTCGAAATGAAAATTTGGGTTTACAGAGCTGTTGTCGTTGCCATCCGTTTGTACGGCTCAGAGTCATACAGGTACCATATATACTAGCCATATATTTTCTGCATGCCATCTGTGGAGTTAGCCTTCAAGGCAGGACATCAAATGTGGAGGAATTGAGACTTTACTCATACAGTCTCAGTTGCGGTGGACTGGTCATGTCTTGAGAATGTCTGATGACAGGATACCCAAAATCCTAATGTACAGCCAGTTAGAGCAGCAAGAATGTAGGACACCCATGGCTTAGATACAAAGAGTGGAGATCAACATGTTTTAGTGGTTTTCAATCTGCTAGTCTGAATTGTATTCAAGAAGTGAGAGCAAAATCTAAAAGGCTAACCAATCTAACAGCGACCTCATCCCACAATCCTCACTCTTGCTCCATATGAAGCCTCTTTTGTAAATCACTTGCGGATCTTAAGTGTCACTTAAGATTATTGCACAAAATTCAAAACTGAATCAATTTGTTGTCAGATCCTCATACGTTAAAACCAACAGGAGAGTCCATTGTTGGTTGTCTGAAAACATATGTCACTCCCAATATATATATATATATATATATATATATATATATATATATATATATATATATATATATAATTTAATACAATTTATACATATATTATACATATATTTATTCAATATAAACATATATAAATGCAAATAATTGCTACTATAATTAAAACCAAATGAGTTTCAATGATTGTCAAATAATTTAAATTCAAAAATAGCAATATCAAATTGATAATACAAAAGTGAAAAAAATTATTTATTTTTTATAAAGAAGGAATAAAGAAATGAATTCAACTTACTGCCATATTGAGTCGCATAGTGAAGTGGAGTTTTGCCAAGGTTACATCTAACATAGAAACTGATGCCATAACCATTGCACAAAAGATGGAGGATTTGGAAATGACTTCTCATGGCTGCCAAGTGAATGGTAAGTCGGCCATGTTTATCACCCAATATTAGATTGGCCCCTGAAATACAAATGAGCAAACAAAGCGAATAATTGTGACATCATATATTTGTATTTACGTGTGAATATATATTTGTACATGGTGTGATGGATAAATTGTTGTAATTTTATATTTTTAATTTTGCGCATGCATGTTTGTTTTTGATTTTGTCAACTGCACAGTATAGTAGGGTCAGTTGGGCATCATTTGTGTGAAAAAAAAACACCATGATGCAATTCACTGCACCAGAAATTTGGAAACGGCATGCTTTACTGCTTGGCATTTGTGCCGGAATCTTCAGTACGAACATTTCAGAGTGTTTGGGTGACAATCTGAGGACAGTGCAAAGGATCTGGAAAGAGTTGGATGAGTCTAATGGTGATTACAAAGGTACAGCAGCTTGGAAAACTCACTCTGATTGTTCTGATAAGAAAAGATCTCCTGAATTTGTTGGTAAGGGTCTCAGACTCAACATGGAGGCCTACATCAAGTGCCTTGAGGAGGTAGTGCTGCCCTGGGTCAAGAGTGTGACTGCTGGACAACCCTGTGCCTGGCAAAAGACTCTGCACCATGCCACACAAGCAGAAGAACCCAATCATAGCTGTCAGACAATTTCTGTGACCACATCACCCCTTACATCTGGCTACCTTACTCCCCAGACTGCACCCTCCTTGTTTATAATGTGTGGGGCACAGTTGAATAAGAGACCAACAAAACTCCTTGTAGCATCAAAGATGAACTGAAGGCAAGGATTATGGTAGAATTCACAAAATTAAACAAGAAGGCCATCCAGAAGACTTGCAGGAGATTCTGAAGTCATCTCAGATTAGCTTATTTGCATTGGTGTGCAGTAATATGAATCTATTTTCAGGGTGTATGATGAAAATTTGTTTGGCTTTGAAAAATATTGTATCATCTGTGATTGCATCAGATTTTCATCACACCCAAATACTAATGTCTCAAATGTTGATTAGTTGTCCTACAGCCATTGTTACTCCAAGGAAGTGTACAAAAATTGTAACACTGCATGAAAACAATGGCAAGCCTTACCAGTGAGCAAATCAAATTACTATCAACTGGCTCGGAAACTCTCCTGATTTAAATTCAATCAAGAATCTGTGGTCAATCTGCAAGGAACGACTTCGTAGAATGGGCATATGAAGTATTAACATGTGCACTGGGTCATGTTTTATTGGAAAAATACGAAAAAAATAGTAAATAATAATGGAATTATTCGTTTTCTTTCAATTAATTTGCACAAGGGTGTGTATATGGTAAGTGATGCCAATAAACAAAAGAAAAATATGCTTATGTAATAAATATATAGAGAGATAATATTTTTTATTTCCCTGTTTATGAGTTTATTTAAAAAGTGAGATATAGGGTACAAACAAAACCATTTGAGCAAAAAAAAAAAAGTCCTTTTAGGCCTGGAAGAAATCAAACTTACTTATTTGAAATATCATGAAAAAAATCAAGAGAAACTTGTTCTCTACTTCAAATTAGATCTCTTTCTGATTCACTCCACATCAAAATCTGTTGGTCAGATATAAATGCTATAAAAGCAAAATAAAAAATGTCACTCACTGTGCAGAGGCTTCAAACATTGCATCTGGCTCACAAAACAAATACCCGCAAAATATAAAATACAATTTAAACTCCGGAGCCCATCATGAACATTGCTACTAAAGTAAAAGCATGATAAAAAATGCTGTGTCATGAATCCATCCTGACTGCATAAAAGGACCTGCTCACAACACACAAGGCAGTAGACAGGCCGTCACAGACCTCACCAATGACTCTGGATTAACCAATCAGACACAAGGTTTTTGACAAAAATTGCAACTAACCTTTGGTAGCAAGAATCCTGAGACATTCCTCTTCTCCATTGAAGGCAGCTATATGTGCTGCAGTCAACCCCTCAGAGTCTTGTGCATCGACATCACACTGTAATTCTAAAAGACGCTCAAGGCAACTAATGTGCCCTCCCATACATACCTCATGCAAAGCCGTTCGGCCACAATATGATTTTACACATGGATCTGCTCCTTCCTAAGATATAAAAGGAAAATATTTTAGTTAGATACTTCAGGATTTTATTTTTAGTAAAAACGCTTTCTGTTCATAGCTTAACACAGTCTTGAGCTATACAGCAAAAAATTTACTTTGACAAAATCTGTTCAAAATTCTTTAAGCATTGGCAGTTTTTAAATAGTTTTTATGATAAAATAAAATTGCTTCAAGTCAGAATCATAACAAACACAAAAGATTATAATAACTGAATTTTAGGATGAGGAGTTATAATTATTTACAGTCAGACTAATGTCCTGATCTTTGTTGTTATTATCACAAAGTTTTGACCATTGTACCCTCTGACTTTCATAGGGTGCTTGTTGATCTCAGTAACCTTCAAAGAATTTTGAACTGAACCCTTTATTTAATCAATGGGAGGAGAGTGTTCTTGTTTTGCTGTCCATTTCTAGGGATATCTCATCCATGCTGTTCTTTGGAGTGCTGCTCAGTTATTACTAGTCCTGTTCCCACTGAGTGTGAAGCTGTACTACCTGACCCAAGGAATAAACTCACAATTAATATACCGATCTGAAAGACTATTGTAATGATAAAGTAACAGTTCTGCTATGTATATATAATTATCTGTGTCAATGTGTGTGTATGTAAGGGCATATTGCCAATATAGGTTAAAATATTTGACAGAAAACAGACAAAAAAAAACTAAATACAAGAATGTAACTCGACTAAAATTGCTGGGTCATTTTTTACCCATGACTGTGTACAATAATTAACATCAATCTATCTTTATCGTCATGCTGGCAACAGTCTAGTAGAAATCTGTCAATTTCAGACAGGCATTAGTGATAAGTGGAAACTGAAGGTGATTAGAGCTGATACAAAAATGAGACCTCTGTGGGCAAAATTGAAATAAAACCAATAAATAAAATCAGCATGGGCAGAGTTGGTGTGGATCTCCCCAAACACGTCTCTTTACTCTTGTTCTCTATTCTCTGTAACACCCCCCCTTGTGTGCTAGTGACACTCCTGCATTGCTTGGGGTGAAATACTTTAATTAAATAAATTGATGTCCAAAATCATACACAAACTTTTCTCACAAAACTACTACCCTCTGATACAATGTGGACTAATTAAAAACAATAGTGATAAAAATAAAAATAAATTCTAGTAATAAAATGCTACTACTTTTTAATGAACATTTAAAAGTAAATATTTACATTTCAACTTAAAATTAGATTTAAGTTAATGATTATCTGCTACAGAAATTTTCATATGATCTGGTTTATGAAATATTAATGTTTACAATGAAATACAAAAATACTTCAAATTAATCACTCAGTCAATATACAATCAAACATTAGTATCTATATCTATAATTCTTAAAATGTGTGTGTGTGTGTGTGTGTGTGATCGGATGATGCTTATGCGTTTCCACAGTATTCATCCGATTTCGATGAAATTTCTTTTTGTTTGATAGATAATTCTTCAGTGACGGTTTTGAGTCCAAATTGTTAGCAACAATGGCTCTCCACTACTTCCTGTCCATTATAACTCTCAGCAATGTTTTACTATTTACTACCTGTTCTTGGATATATATCTTTTGTAAAAACTTTAATAAAAATAAATAGTTTAAATTATTGCAATAATATTATCTACATATAATTCACAAAATGTGTGTGTGTATGTGATCAGATGTTATTAAAGCGTTTCAACAGTTTTCATCTGATTTCAATGAAATTTTTTTGTTTGATAGATAATTCTTCAGTGCCGGTTTTGAGTCCAAATTAGCTGGAAAAAATTACAACCTTGAAGGTGAAAAACTGATTTTTTACAGTTTATGCAAAAATCAAAGGCAAAATTTAATTTACTTTTTCATGTTTGAAACTGCTAATCAAAGGACTCAACGGCTGAGGAGTAATGCCTCTTCAGCTGCTGCTGCTGCACATGAGGCTGAAACAAGATTAAGAATGCAAAAACGACCCTTTTCAGGACCACCCAACATTCAAATTGTTACCCACCCATTTAGGGATGTGACTCAGTTGCACCCAAATGTTGTTACTGATATAGATTTTTGGAAGGACTGACTTTAAACTTAAACTTCTCCAATTGAATGGCAAAAATTTCCAGTAATTAAACACCTGGTCAAAGACGGGTTATACTGCTAGTAGCTTTATATGTTTAAAACTTTAGGAAAACAAGAGAAACCTTCAAGGAAAGATAAAAGCAAAAAGATAATCATGAACCAATTAACATATATATATATATATATATATATATATATATATTTAATCAAATTTACCCCAAGCAACACAGTAAAGCCACTAAGACAGTTACTGTTACAGTTACTATGAAAGAATTAGTAAAAAAAAAAAGAAACATTATTAAGGGGCGACAACAATAGAAGAGTAATCAAAAAAACAGTAGATTGACATTGTGTTTAAATTTTTGAAGATCAAAATTGGCTGAAAAGCATGGAGCTGAAAGAGAGTTCCACAAGTGAGAAATGTGAGAAAAAACTTAGTATAGAACTTAGTTACATCAAGACAATTCAACTGTAAATTGATGAAACCTTGTTGCTAATTTAGTACTGCACTTAAATTCATAAAGTCTAGGTACCATAATGAAGAGCTCATTTGAACAAGTACCATGAAAGTATTTATAGAAAAGGAACAGGGAACCAACTTTATGGTGATGGGAAAGTGACTAATGCTGAGATGCCAGGTCAGTATCAATAATATTGCTAATTCTTCTTTGGATTTTATTGAGAATCTCTAAATATATAGCAGGAGATCTGAACCATATGTGGCAGTAATAATTTTTTTAATTGTTTTTTCTTGTAAAAGTGCTGCACCTTGCAGCTAATTCATCAAAGAAATGCAAGCATTTTTTTTTATATTTTGGGAAGGGATTCTGTTTCTTCATATAAATGAAAATACTGTAAAGATTTTTTTTTCAATCATCTCCTCAGAATCTGAGATAATACAAAGAGGTTAACCTTAAGTAAATGTTCAATTGTTTCCAGTTGTCCATAGGCACAGGCCTCAAGGATTGGACTTTTCATCAAAGTGTTTTTACAGCTGGAAGGTTCCGTTCTTTCCTGAATTGTTTTTTGGATTTTGTTTTTCTTATTTGCCGCAGAAAATTGACCTAAAGAAATAGAAAAAACATCAAAAACTGACCTGGAGAAATAGAAAAAAAAACATCAAAATTAACCTGGAGAAATGGAAAAAACATTGATATGGAGAAATAGAAAAAACATAAAAATATACCAACAATCTATCTTATTAACTTGTTTTTTTTTTTAATCATAAAAACACTCTTTTTAGAGAACTTTATCCTTAATACAATGGGAAGAAGAAAAAGGGTCCAACCTTGTGGTTGGAATAGTTGCATATTTTTCTCCAGTGCTAATGTTCAGTTTTTTGAATACTGATTTTCACTGGAGACAGGCCTTCCTCACTTGAAAGATTTTCACATAATTATCTTCTTTTGGCTTTTTTCAAATATTGATAATAAGATCTAATAACCACAACAGACATACATTAAAAAGATACCAAGAAATCCATTTTATCTTAAATACAAAAGATAGTGTTAATGAGTACTATTCATATATTTAGAAAATTCTTTCAATAACATCCTAAGAGAAGCCTTCATTTGCTTTTGGTCTCAGCTGGAATATAATAATAAAAAAATTAAATATCTCCAAGAATTTCGTTGCCTTGCACTACACCTTGAGGATACCTTATATCACAGATGGCAATGCTGCTTGGAATAGCTTGTGTGCTAAGGAAAGCGTTGTATCTTTAAACTATGGGTAGGGGCTGAAATATGGCCAACATCTCCTGGCTGAAGCATTCAAGAGCCGAAGAGTATCTCAAATCACTAGTAATAATAAGTAAATAAATTATATTATATGATATAATAATGTAAATTATTATAAAATAATAAAAGACACTGTACATCAGTATCTGTCTATATTTCTGAGATGAGGTATTATGTACACTACATTATTCAGACTATACAATATCCAGTTAAGGCAATGGAGAACTTGGAAAGGGGAATTAACAGGAGATAACTGATAACTGACATCCATTAAACATGGCACATGGAACTAGAACAGTCTACTCCAGTGAGTGAAATATAGGGTTCAGTTTGACATTCCAACCACCTGAAGAAGGCCGGAGCATACAATGGCCAAAACATTGTAATAAATATGGTGACAAAGATGAGGACAATAGTCCATATAATGTAAATAGCGGACACTGTACATGTTAAATGGTGTGGTTTCCTGTTGCCTTCTCCAGTCTTGAATATTTGAATTGTGGTTTCCTTCTCTTAGACTAGTTACCACTCAGCTCTATACAGAACAATCTAGCCTGCTATTTAACCCATAGCAGGGAGAAGATATGGATTCATGATTTTCATAAGGGCATTAGTAAAAAAGTGAATTCAACAGACTGGCTTGAAATTCAAACTTGACTCACTGGTTCCCATTTCTATACAGATAGTTGTCGCACAACCTGAACATCCTATTTCTGTATATAATGCAATTGCAAAATTACTTATATATTGTTATCATTTTTTATAGCATTGATAAGCTATTAATAATAATAATTATGATGATAACTGTAATTAAGATGTTTCAGTGTGAGAAGTATTTTGAAATTGAGAGACCTTAGTTATTGTCTGCTGCTGCATTGGTAAGGTCTGTTATTAATAGTTTATTATAAAGAAGCTATTTCAAACCCCTGCAAGGGAAGCTTTATATATCAGTACTTATGACTAGTTTCCTTAGTCTGATTGATGGCCGACATAGCTGTATATTTCCCAATGGTATCAGAGGTTGGTGTTCAAGCTCAGATAAAAGTCAGGATGTCAAATACAGATTTTCAAGACAGGTTCTATTGTCTAAAGCAACAGAATCTTTTTATCCCATTCCTCTACCCCCAACTTGGCCAACTGGTCTTGTACTTGACTAAATGAAGTTTAGTAAATATCAATATCAATGAGAAAATGCTAGGCTTCTGATTTGCATATCAAGAGGTCTTAAGGGTTTTACTTTATATGCAAACATTGTTGGAAAAGAGTTACAAAAGCAAAGAGATATGTCCTCACGGATTTTCTTTATAGGTAAGAGTACAAGAGAAACTTCCTGAATATTATCCTTATGTGCAAGATCACAAGCCTTACACACAGTACAACAGAAATGTCATAAAAGCTTTGCTTTATGTGCAAGAGAAATGTCCTAAAAGTTTCGCCTTGCATACAAGAGTATAAGAGAAATGTCCTGAAGATTGTGTCTTATGTGCAAGAGAAATGTTCTCTACCTTTACATGTAACATTACAAGAGAAATTTCTTAAAAACTTGCTTTATATGTAAGAATACAAGAAAAAATTAATGCGGGTTTTTTGTGTTGCATACAAAATCATAAAAAACATCGAAATCCTAACAAAAACAGTTGACTTTTTAATGTGTCTGTACATCAATGTCCAGATCCTATTGAGGAAAAAAGCACACGGTAAATATTTATCAGCATAATATTTTTCTCTTGTCAGTGCACATAATTCAATGGTGAATATTAGTCACATAGTGACAATTTCAAACTTATTAATTCACCATCTTGTATTTAAAAAAAGTTTTCAAAGAAAATCTCTTTGAAGTCAAAACAAAATGCAATAGAGTGAAACATTTCTGGCCATAAAAAAAAACTTTTTTATAAGAAATATGCTAATACCTTTATTTCTTAAAAATTAATAATTAGCATACTTTATTTTAGAACTAAAACAACTTACATCTAAGGTATTTAACTCTAATGTAACAGGGATGCTGTACATTGATTCATCAAGTGAAATGTTCATATGTTTATACTTAAATTGTTTTCAATATTCAAGATCTCAAGTGTGTAAATTACTATAAAGTAGTTTGTAACATGTTTATTTACCACCTTTCAGTTGCATCTCTGCCTTTGGGCAGAGTGCACTCAGGGGTGGCTCTGTTGATTTTAAAAAAATATTTGGAAGAAAAACCTTAACTAGCAATTGTTGTAAAGCTGATTCAAGATATAAAAAGACGTCAAAGCTTGAAAAGTAGAATTCTGCAGCCCAGATGACTAGGTGTAGTATCTGTTTCAGCAGCCAACAGCCAGCCCACAGCTCCAGCCAGTCATCATCAGCAACTCCAGCTTGCCATTGGCTGCAGACTCCAGTCACCTCAAGCAGGCCCCAGCCAGCCATTCTTGCCAGCAGCAATGATATATGATACAGTCCTTTTCAGGACAATACTTTTCAACAACTACCAAATCTGTCCTTCTCAGTACAATGCTCTTCTCACCTACTACATAAACATTGCATAATTTTTGCCTAGGGTACTGTAATTTTATTTTTGTTGATGTATTTTCTTTAATGAAAATAAACTTGGTAATATATTTTTTACTCAAGTTTTGTGTTTTGTTGTCTTCCGTCATTCAATATCTGTTTGCAGGCCAATATACCACCCGTAACATAGTAAATGATTGTGAGTCTCTTGCAAAAAGGAATCATATCAAAAAAATCAAAATTTGTGATTTTGTAAAATTGTCAAATGTATGTTTGACAAAACAAATGCAATTGTTTGGCAGGAAAAAATTCGCAAACATAAGATTAAAAAATAAAAAACTTTTTTCTTTTAGAATTTTGTAGTATCAACATCTGTACTTCAGTTTTACATATTTCTCAAGAATATAATCTTCTGAATAAAATAAATATAATCTATAAATAAAATAATTCTGTAGTAAAATAGATTTGGGAAAATTAAACCCGAGTAATATTCAAAAATTGATACAAGCAACGGATTAGTTGATATAAATCATGATCACGGTTTAAGATACAAATAAATTTCTTCCTTGTCTCCTTACCATTTTGTCATCTGTGCCAAGAAACACTTCCCCGTTGCTGTGGAACAATTTAGTAGAATGAAAACATTAAAGGAAAAATATTTTGAAGGGCTACTTAATAAATGTCATATTGGATTTAAACAGGAAATTTTCACTAGAGAATGAATAGTTGCAAAGTATTCAATATAGCTAACATATCTCAGGAAAACACTTTTATCCTATAGTTACTATGATATATATATATATATATCAATGATCTAGGCTGGTTGATTAACAGTGACTTTACCATTAAAAAGAAAAGTGACAAAACAAAGGCAGATAAGGTGTAGTTGAGATGGCTAAAGAGTTTTTATCTCCCCTAATTCATGAGATTCGATCATTTGCTCATTCTGGAGTATTGTATATCAGACATGGGAGACTGAAAGTTTGGGTATAACACAAGGTAGTAGTCGAGATAAAGTCATGGGAGAAAATTGATATAGCTAACATGTGTAGTCAAGAGTTAGTCACTGCTGCTGCTATTTTTGTTGCTGGCTGAAGGTATCACAGTTGATGGAAGCGCTTTGGTGTCACATGCCTTGGGCACTCATGTAGTCTCTCACATTTGGTTAAGCTCGTCTGCCATGGGGTCCGTGTGGGTTTGTGTGTGGAATCCACATTATAGTGAATCAGTGGCTAAGAAATGGGCCTTAAAATTAAGTTAATAAAATTAAGTTACGTTTTTTTTTTCATATGAGTTGAGAACATCAAAGTTAGTATTTCTATTTGAATTAAGGAATTGGAGTACTAGCAGTGCATGACAAGAGACACTTACTCAAACATACACCCTTGTGCAAATTAATTGAAACAACCACTTTAGTTTCTTTTCTTTCACCATGAAGTTAATTTTAGACTCACTGGACTTACAGGGTGTAATTGATTTCTTTTTTTTCCTCAGATTAGGTCATTTGCAGTGATGTGCAGTAATATGAATCTATTTTCAGGGTGTATGATGAAATTTGTTTGGTTTCGAGAAAGATTGTGTCATCTGTGATTGCATCAGATTTTTATCACACCCAGACACTATTGTCTTGACTGTCAATTAGTTGTCCTACAGACATTGTCTATAGTGGACGTTACTCCAAGGAAGTGTATGAAAATTGTAACGCTGCGCAAACACACAGGCAAGCCTTACCAGTGAGCAAATAAAAGTACTATAGATTGGCCCCAAAACTCTCTTGATTTAAATCCAATCGAGAATCTGTGGTCAAGCTGCAAGGAATGGACATATGAAATACCAACATGTGCACTGGGTCATGTTTCATTGGAAAAATATGAAAAAAGTAAATAATAACAGAATTATTTGTTTTGTTTCAATTAATTTGCACAAGGTTGTACTTATCTACTAAAAATAATGTTTATCGTAATAAGAAATAATGTTGGATTAAAAAAATCCATTAATTGCTTAGATGACTGTTTATGATTTGGATTCAAAATATAAGTTAGCACATCACAAGTCTGATAAACCATTAGGGTTGTAGGGGCACCACCTGTACTGCAGCCAAAGCAGCAATGGTGTGTCTTGGGCAAGATAGCCTGATTGACCCCAACCGTCTCCAGGTTGGTTTGAATTCAGAGCTTTCCTTCTCCTATACTTGTCACCAACCAAGGCTATAGAAACCAGTCTATCCTGCTATTTACCCATAGTTGGGGGGGGGGAGAGAAGAGATGGATTCATACCTTTCCCAATGGTATTAGCATGTAAGTGAATGTAATGAACTTAACTGGACTTCAAACTTGGACCTCTGATTCCTCAACCCGAGATATTATCCATTATGCCAATGTGCCTCATAATAGCAGATACAGAACCTGAAAAATCCCAAATTCAAGATGTACATTTCTTAAAAGGAATAACTGAGCTTTGCCTTGCTGTAGGTACCTCCATGATAAACAGTAACAGCATGCCTAGCTAAAGTTGTTTCCCAGATAATGGGAATGCAGGTTCAATTCATGCTGAGAAGTTAGTTATGAGCCATGCATGATACATGTTTAGGTGATCATGTATCTTTCAATATGTAGGCAAGTTCCAACCTGCATCAAAAAATCAGGTTATCGTGCTGTAGAAACGAATCTGCAACATAAGTTGAGGACCCACTCGGGTTTCAATCCCGGTTTGAAGCAATCACATGTCTAGCCACATTGATGAGCTGTGATACAACGAAACAGTCTGTCTGTGGATGACTATATATATATATATATATATATATATATATATATATATATATATGGGCATGTGGCTAAGTGGTTAGAACATTTGATTTCCAGCCATAACATCCAGGTTTGAATTTCACCATTGTCAATCAGGAAGTTGACCATGATGGTATTAGCCTGAGGAGGCAATCCCAGTATATGGCATCTACAGAAAGTGCCTGAAAATTTAACCATATGTTGACCTGGGCTTTGTGAGTGAAATTGGGTAAAGAGAAATGTCTGTTAATGGTTGAGTTAATGCAAAGTTACAAGTCATCGTAACCGAGTTTGAGCATATTGAAGTTGTTCAGACTGTTGATCATACCAGATGATGCGATATCTCCTAGAAACTGTAACTAAGGTCGGCTCAGCACAGTTGCAGCATAAACCATAGGCAGAATCTGTGGGTATTGAACAAAAACAAATGTGTCAGAGCAGGAGTCTGCAACAGGAGTTCTGGTTATCAGATCTGATAAGGTAATTTAATTTATTGCCGCTCTTATCCTCAAAAAAATTTCATTGCATTTTCCTTACACATAGTTTTGTCTTTCATTCCAACCTGAAGACACTGAACCTAACACAATTCGTTGGTGAAGCGTATCATTAAATAACTTTTTCCACTTTGTTCCATTATCTCAACTTTTGTTTCATATACTGTTATACATCCTATTAACAGACTTAAAAATTTATGTATAAAAATCCTCCATATGTTGAATTCATTTTTTTTGAATATGTTGAAGTATATTTTGTTTTTGAAAGTGCTGAATTCATTTACTTTGAAAGTTTTCATCTTAATTGGCAACAAGTTGTAACTTCTCTTGTTACAAACTGGTGACCAACATTAGTCTCGTCAATTAGAATCCTGTAGCACCAATCAACAGATATAATTTTGAAGTCCATCTTTGAAGCTAACCCAACACTGAAATATATTTATTCATCCATGTGCAGAAAAGCCTGAGTTTTTCAGATAGTCTTTTTCTTATGACAGACATAATGACATTGCATCTCAATTACACATAATGTGCACACATGTCAGGAAGTTACTTGTCTTCAAAAAGACATTCATCACTATTCTAACTCATAAGTAATTAACTGCAAAAAAGAAAAATGCATCAGTACTCTGCAAATCAACTTTCAATGATTGGATGCCTTCCCAACTGGACACAACAAGCCAATAATCAAATAACTTCATCAAAATTTCGAGAAGTTATTTCTTTCATCTTAATAATAGTCAAGTAGAAAATAATAAACAAATTTTCTCATCCAGTTTAGCTCTTTTTGAAATGAAAGAAATGTTTAAATGATTTTTTAGTGGTAGAAAAAAAATGTTTAAATGATTTTTTAACTATAGAAAAAAATGTTTAAATGATTTTTTAACGATAGAAAAAATGTTTAAATGATTTTTTAACGATAGAAAAAATGTTTAAATGATTTTTTAACTATAGAAAAAATGTTTAAATGATTTTTTAACGATAGAAAAAATGTTTAAATGATTTTTTAACGATAGAAAAAGAAATGTTTGAATGATTTTACTGATAGAAAAAGAAATGTTTAAATGATACTTCAATGATAAAAAAAGAAATGTTTAAATGATTCTTTAATGATACAAAAGAAATGTTTAAATCATTTTTTAATGATAGAAAAATAAGTGTTTAAATGATACTTCAATGATAAAAAAGAAATGTTTAAATGCTACTTCAGTGATACAAAAGAAATGTTTAAATGATTTAAGAATAGAAAAAGAAATGTTTAAATGATTTTTTAACAACAGAAAAAGAAATGTTTAAATGATTTTTTATGATACAAAATGAAATTTTTAAATATTTCAATGATAAAAAAAGGAAATGTTTAAATGATTCCTGAATGATAGCAAATATAGATATAGCTTTGTAGTTTGGCACAAGGATTTGAATTCAAAGTAGCAAAATTTCTTTTGAAGATTTCTTTTGTATAGCTTGAAAAAGCAGAAACATGAAGTTAACTGTCAAAATGAGAAACGGGTTACAATTCCTCTTAAGCAGACCGTTTTTTGATCAACCCTTATCAAAGAGTATCACTAGGAAGTTTAAAATGTTAAACTGTAAAACAGAATTACCAAGGTTCAGAAGCAGACATTAATGATTTAGGATGATCAAAAAGCTGGCTGCTTAAGAGGAATTGTATTGTGTTTCTTTTTGACAGTTAATTTCAACATGTTTCCGCTTCTTCAAGCTATATAAAAGAAATTTCAAAAATAAAATTTGCTATTTTGAATTCAAATCCTTGTTGTTTTTATATGTTGTTCCTACACAAGCATAATAATAATCATGCATCTACATGAATGTAAGTGAAGAGACTCTTTCCTGCTACCATAAAAAAAAACTATAGGAAGCTAATAGAAATAGAAATGTTAATATATACAGGAAATAAGCAAACTGTTTGACAGAACTTTCCATCTTTTTAACTCAATCTTCATTTGTTAAAAACATATTCTTTAATGAATATAAAACTTATTTTCTTTAATATTCATTTCAGTCAACAATTTAGAAATATTCAAATATTTAAATGTTATGAAGGTGAATGTAGCCACACACCCACATTTATATATCTGTAATGGGTATGTCGTTTACGGTCAAGTGATACTAAAACACCAGTTCTTGTTTGATCACTGAAGTTAAGCAGTATTGGGCCCAGTCAATACTTAGATAGGGAACTGCTTGAGAACATTAGGTACTGCAAGTGAAAACTGAGCACAAAACCAGTTGGGTCTTGGGCTAGCAACTTCATCCCATAAAACATTACTTGTTATGGAAACCACAGCAGTTAGGTTTAGTTAGTAGGGATCTCCATAAAAAATGTGATACCTAATCTTTAAAATTAATTTTTAAAAATGAAAAATCTTTTTTGAAGCTTTTACTTTAGTTTTAATTTCAAGCTAATATATTAAATCTAATATTTCCAATAAGCAAACTATTTTACTGTATTTAAAAAAAAAAAATTAATTTAAATTGACTGGAAGGGGATTAGTGATCTTTTTTTAGTCATCTTTCAACAGAATGTAATTCTCTTTATTAAAAAATCTTCCAAAAATAAAAGATACTTTTCTGAAACTTTATTTGAGGAATAATAACTGATTTAAAGAATAATGTGATTTGAAACAAATATTATTTACATTAAGTTTAAAATATTGCAGAAATGCATATTTTAACCCAACAGTAACTATTTTGATGTGTTGAGATCCTAATGACAGGTCTAATGTTGTTCTACGGAGACTTTATCTGTGAAACATAATGTAAGAAAATGATGTGAGCACCTTTTTTATATAATTTTGAAGTACTTATTAATCTTTAAAATTTAGGAAAATATTCACTGTAATCTAATATTTATTGAATTTTAGAAATGTTGACTTTAAATTTACTATAGTTATTGCTCTTATTTTCTGATAATGTTGTGTATGGTTGCCTGTATTTACAAAATATCAACACGTTTATACACACAGACAAAAAAAATTCAAAATTCTTTTACAAATATTGGTGATTGATGATTTGTATAAAGTTTTTCCATTTATGATTAGTAAATATAGCTTTCACTTAATAATCATATCATCTAAAAGGCTGAATTTTAAAAGATTTAAAACTTAATAAATTTTTCTAATTAAAATTAAAAAAAATGAAAATTCTTGAAAAAATTCATTGGAAATTTTTTTTCTTAAGACAGACAATAACTTATTTATAAAAGCAATTGAAAGATTTTCTAATTAAATACTGTCATAGTTTTATTGTATTTTTTATTTTATGATTCAGACTAGATTTTTGGTAAATGGTGGTTCTGTTTGACAAAAACAAATTGATGATTTAATTAATATAAATATGAAATTTTAATTTCTTGAAATTTCATAAAATTAAGTAAGTGGGAGAAACATGCAAAAAAAAAAAAAAAATATATAATAATTCCATTCATTTGTGAATAAATCCTGAAAATTTCATTAAAATCTGACAATTATATGATTTTTGCAAGAATCACAAAAACAATGTGTTTTTAACACCAAAAAAAAAGATGCTAAAAATTCCTGTACTAATCTTTGGTGATGCAAGAGAAACAAGATTTTTAACCAAAAATTTGAATGTATTAAAAAGGATTAAAACATTTAATAAAATAATCAAAAAATACTTTGGCCTTTCATCTTAAAAAATATTTTTATGATAAAACTTTGTTTTTATCAAGTTTGGGGCCCGTTTTTCAGCATGGTATGCTCTTTTTAGCAAAATTTTGGAGGTACCTTGGTTGTTGAAACCTGTGGCTTCATACTCGTCAATGGAATCTATGGAACTAAAGGAGTAAGAGAAGGAATGGGTATGTCAGCCTCAGATCATGCTGGAATAGGCTCTACACTCGATTTCACACCATTTAGGAGAGAGTATATCTTATGAACAATTAAATATGATGATAATGAAACTGAAGGGAAGGAGAGAGCATATCTTATGAACAATTAAATATGATGATAATGAAACTGAAGGGAAGGAGAGAGCATATCTTATGAACAATTAAATATGATGATAATGAAACTGAAGGGAAGGAGAGAGCATATCTTATGAACAATTAAATATGATGATAATGAAACTGAAGGGAAGGAGAGAGCATATCTTATGAACAATTAAATATGATGATAATGAAACTGAAGGGAAGGAGAGAGTATATCTTATGAACAATTAAATATGATGATAATGAAACTGAAGGGAAGGAGAGAGTATATCTTATGAACAATTAAATATGATGATAATGAAACTGAAGGGAAGGAGAGAGCATATCTTATGAACAATTAAATATGATGATAATGAAACTGAAGGGAAGGAGAGAGCATATCTTATGAACAATTAAATATGATGATAATGAAACTGAAGGGAAGGAGAGAGCATATCTTATGAACAATTAAATATGATGATAATGAAACTGAAGGGAAGGAGAGAGTATATCTTATGAACAATTAAATACGATGATAATGAAACTGAAGGGAAGGAGAGAGTATATCTTATTCTTATGAAGCATTAACTGTGGGAACTTTCAATTATTATATAATCTCTGGTGATCTTAGAAATTAAGGAAAAAGTATTTCCAGAAATATTTACACCTCTTCCACTAAAAGAAAAAACACTATTGTAGCGGACCGTGGCGGTGATGAGTATGTATTGTAGAAGAATACACGTGAGTTAAAATTTCCTGCTAGCCGGTACAACTACATGAGAAGGTTGGACTTTAATTAAGTCCAAAGAAAACAAAGAAGACAGATAAATATATGTAAACAAATATATGTATTAATAACAAGTACAAGTTACAAGTACATGGACAGTTACATTGAGTGCGTGTGGTGAATATTATGTGTGTGTGTTGTGGTGAGTGTTCGTACGTACGTGTATTGTTCTTAGCGTGTTCCCAGAATTTGGGAAACACTGTATCTATGAGAGCTCACATCTGCGAGGTGGTACAAGGCTGAACGCCTGAGGAAAAAAGAGACCGAGGCGAAGGGTCAGCCAGTATTTATAGCCAGGGGAGAGGGAGACCCCTGGTGAAGGGTTAAGGAGCTGAGGAGGAGCTAACTTCGACTATACAACTGAATATTGCTTTGATATTTATGTTATGGAATTGGTGCTTCATTACCAAACTTCTTTTGGCATTTTTTGCTAGTATCTTTGTTATCTGTCTATATTTCTGAGATGAGATATTATGTACACTATTTACATTATTCGGACTATTGTCCTCATCTTTTTCACCATATTTATTACACTGTTTCGGCCATTGTATGCTCTGGCCTTCTTCAGGTGGTTGGAATGTTGAACTGAACCTCTTTATTTCGCTCACTGGGGTAGACTGTTCTAGTTCCATGTGCCATGTTTAATGGATGTCAGTTATCAGTTATCTCCTGTTAATTCCCCTCTCCAAGTTCTCTACTGCCCTAGCTGGGTATTGAACTCACACTCTTTGGATCCTGTCACTGGATCTAACTAACGCCTTTATCCACTGTGCCAGTGAGCAAAATAAAGGGTTCAGTTCGACATTCCAACCACCTGAAGAAGGCTGGAGTGTACAACAGCTGAAACGTAATAAATATGGCGACAAAGATGAGGACAATAGTTCGAATAATGTAAATAGTGAAGTATCTTCATTGTTGGCATTTTTGTCAAAATTATACCAACATTGTAGTTTTAAAATTATTTCATTTTTAACGTTATTGTGTAGAGATTATTGTTGGTTCTGACTGGAATTTATTTCAGTCCAACTACTAACAACATAATAATTTTAATTTGTTGTTAAACAGTTTATCTATGGTGTTCTAAAGTTGCTATAAGGTGGAGCTGGGGGGGGGGCTTTTGTTCTCCCACTTTTTGCTGAAATTGAGATCTAAACAGACAGCTAAATTTGGCATTTTGCTTTCAATCTCTATGACAATGCTATTAAAAACTGGGCTGTATTATTGGCTTAAAAATACTGTCATTAATTTTCAAAATAAATCAGAAAACTTCATTACCCATTGTTTTTTCTGAAACATTATGTATGAAAAATTATATAGAGATCTCATCCCAGAAAATTAATACAAGAAAAAAAATGTGTATTTTAAAATCAAAACAAAAAAAAATACACACACACACAAAGTACACGCCAAAAACTTTTAATTTAACATTTGGTTTTTAGCACCTTCCCTCATTCTTTTATTTTGTTTTGCGGTACTCTGCGCTCCATTACAATGGCATAGATCGTAAACTTAATCATCTTTAATGCTAAATTTACCTATTTATTGTTAGACCTAAGGTAATAAAAATTGCTTTATATAGCAAAAGAAAAAGAAAAGAAATTATGACCATCGTATCTATGTCAAAATTAAGCAGAGTTTTTAGTACACATTAAGCCGATAAGGCGATCGATAATCACTAATCATAAAAACTCGGCATTACCAATTTATGAAAAGCTTTACAAATAAATCCGAGTCGTTTTTAAGAGCCATTTACTATTATTTTTTTTTACAATCAATTCAGTGTGATGACGGTGGAAATAAAATAACCCTATTGCTGAGTAAAAATGAAAAAAAAGAAGACATTGCAGATGGCCAGTCCTTTACTAAAAAAAAAAAAAAAAATATCAAGTTACTCGAATAGTCTGTCAAGTTTATGATGACAGATACTAAGTTAAAAAAGTAAACCAAAAAAAATACTACAGTGTGACCCGGATATAAGAGAGATTTTCTCTGGTCCCAAAGAGCCTGTGTTAATGTATAAAATAGACCAAACCCGGATATAAGAGAAACCCGGATATAAGAGACTTCTTCTCCGGTCCCGACAACTCTCTTATATCCGGGTTACACTGTATTATTGTCCAAATAGAAAGTAAAAAAAATAAATATCTGGTATTTTGACTTAAAGAATTAGAAATTTGCAGTTGTAGAGATACATTACTTTTTATTACCATTATTGCATAAGAAAAGTCATTTTAATGCGCTTTTGTCAGTGGTCGTTCCCTTAAATAGCTCTCCTCCGGACGGCGCTAGCTAGAGTCATTGCCCGGCATCTGAAGCGTACCCTACAACGGGTAAGTCTCTAGGTGGTGGTGATGTACTCGTGGTATCCCACCCCACTTCAAAATGGACCTTACATTCCACTAAAAAAGTGTGTGTGTGTGTGTGTGTGTGTTTTAACAATATCAAAATAACAGTAACATAAAAAAAGAAACATCGGCATTTTTTCTCATTTTCCAAAATTATAAGTTCTTCTTATTTATTCCAAATATTTTCAAAAAGATTAGTAATCAATATTTTTTTAAAGACGATTCTAAAATAGAAGATTTAAAAAAAAATCTGATTAAAACCTGTGTATGTGGGGAGGAGAGTATGAAAACTTCCGTAGTTTTCAGGTTCAAATATTCAAAAATCAAAATTTTTAATCTTTTTGAAAATCCGTTATTTAAAAGTTGTTTTGTATTGGCGCAGGTGTGTAAAAAACACTAAAACAGTGTTGTTGTTTATGTTTATAAATATAGAAATGAATGAAAAACATCAAATAGAATGAATACAAATTATTATGTCCCATTCATACGAAAAACAAACAAAAAACATAAACACACAAAAAATAAAAATAAAAGAAAATCGGATTTAAAATAAGAAAAGTGATTTTTTTCTGCAAAAAACACAAGAAGACTTAAAGAAGTCCATGTCCAGCTGCTTCCCATTTTCGTCAAGAGAAATTAGTTTTGAAAAAAATAAATAAATATAATATTAATAATAATAACAATGAGATAAATTAAACAATGAAATATTTCGGCAAAAATGTACTTTCTACTTTCCTTTAGGATCAGCAGAAAAGGTATAATTCGATAAAAACCCAATAAATCTATGACCAACTCAACAGTGATTACCTTTGATAGAATCCATTTCCATAGCAACTTTATGTTGTTCTTTTTCTCTTCTTCGTTTCTAATTAATATTCAGTTATATTGTTTTCTTTACACCAGAAATCATCTTCATCATTTGTCGTCCTTTTTAAGATCAAGAGAATAAGGTAGAAATTGAATCTCACAAAATTAGCCTTTATTTTTTTTAAAAGTGTTTAAAAGAAAAAAGTTTTTAAAATGTAAAAACAAAAATAAAATCTTATTTCTTTTTGTCAGTTTCAAATTCAAACTTTTTCTCACATAGAGTGAATTAATAATAACTTAACTAACAATGTCAATTTAAAAAAAAAAACTTTTTTTTTTACTTAATCTTTGTTTTTTATTTTTTTAATTTTCGAGTTTAAGGATTTTTTTAGAGAGAAAATAACCCTTCCTTAATAATCCGACTGAAGGATTTTAAGGACGTGTCTTTTCCAAAATGACATTAAATTGTAAGAAATATACATAAAAACATTTTAAACTTCTTTTAGTCTGGCACAAGGCCGCAGGAATTGTTTTGTAACTTGTTGGAGTTGTGTTCCCAGGAAAGATCAAATCAAGCTCTACTGTCACTCATTCATAATACTAGCGGATTTTCTTGCAAGACTCACTCACTATGATATTCAAACTGCAACTGAGTAATATGTAATGCAATGAATAAAAGAAAACGTTTTGTTGAGCAAAGAAAGCCCAGTAATTATGAAACAAACGGAAACGAATAAATAAATAAAATGAATAAGTAGTAAATTAAATAAATAACATGAATAAATAAATAAGAAAAACACTGTGAGTGAAGGTGGGAGTTTGAAGTCATGTGATTTTGTAATTCGCGGGAAATTTTGACTTTCCCTCTTTTTTTCCACCCCTCATACACTTGTTTTTCTTGTTAGCTCGAATTTATTATTTTTAAAGAGAATTATTATTTGTTTTTTCAAGTAAAATGAACAAAGAAATAACCAAGAAAAGGACTCGTCAGTTTTCGTCTGAGGCCGAAGATGCTGTTGCCCGAGACAAGGTAGATTTTCTTGTTTTATTTTTTAAAGGACCATTTTTTTTCTTAGCTTTTTTTCCTACGGTCTTTCGTTTTGTTTTGTTTTGTTTGACAATCTCATCTCGATGTTTATTTTATTTTATTTTTGGCAATACAGATTTTAGTTCTTAATTGTTAATTAAACTAAACATTTGCAAATACAAATTAGCTTTTTAAAATAATTTCGATCGGATAAACTTTTATTTCTGTCGGTGCATTTGTGTTTGATTAACAATTTTTATTTACATAAAAAATGTTTTTAATCTCAGTGTGTCAGTGTCATGTAAAAATAAAAATAAATAAATAAACACCTGTTAACAAGTTTTTAAATTCGAATTATTTAAAAATTCATGTTTTTAATAAATGACTCAACTTTTAAAAAGTATCATAGTGATTATTGTAGAAAATGAACATTTAATTTTTTTTCCTTTTCGTTTCTTTTTTTTTTTATTTTTGTTTCGATTTGCTCAATAAAAAATGGCATATTTCGTCGTTTCACTGTTCGTCTTTAAGTGATTTATTCTTGACATAATTTTATTACTTCAACAAAACAAACGATATGAGTATCCACTATTTGAAGTAATGAAATGTTGGATTAAAAAATTAAAAAAAAAAAAAAATTACTTCGCACATTAAAAATTAAATAACTTCTGTTTTACTTTTTTTTACCATGTTCTACTTTATCTCTCCTGTTAATTCAGAACGTAAGCGATCATGTCTCTTCACAGCTTCCTGATTGTTTTTGTTTCCAATACTTGTTCCTTTTTAGCTTCTTACATCACCCTTTTTTGTGTGTTTATCCATATGTTCCTCGCCGCTTCTCTTGCCTTCGATGTGACGTATGAGTGCTAAATTCTCCACGTCTTCTGTCCTTATGTGTCCCGAACGTCTCGGCTGTCTTTTTTCCGACTGTTATGAGCAGTTTATTTGTAATTCCTTTTCTCCTGAGAACTTTATTTCCCACATGATTTGTCTGATGTTCTCAAATCTCAACATTTGTCATGATATATAAATCATGACATTATTTACGAAAGTGCCCAGTTTTCCTAAAAGATGAGTTGTGCACCTCGAGGCGGTGTAGTGGCTTTCCGCTTTACTTTTAGCAAGCTTGTCTCGCTAGAACAGTTATGACTGAATAGTGAGCTCGATCCTCACTGGGTGCCCCTATACATTCGGCTTGAAAGCTACACTTGAAAAATCACTATAGAAAAGATGAGTAAAAAAAAAAAAGCACTAACAGTACTCTAGCTCTGTCTTGGATTCTAAGGGCATTTTCAATTTTTTATTTTAATTTCTGAAAAGAATCCTTTCCTTATATGCATCTCAGGATTTCTGTCTTACTTTCTGTCCTTGATTTCGTCGATTACCTTTGAATCTAGATTTTCTTCTGCATCTCCCATACCATCAATATACCGAGTCATCTAGGTAGCATCATATTCATAAGTGTTTTTGTTTTTTATGTCTTCAACAAATAATAAATGCTCTTCGAACTCTCTCGCTCTACAGGTTATAAAATCCAACAAGTATGTTTTCAAAATACATAAGCAAGAAACACTCGTAGAATTTTATTTTTTTACTTGATAATTCCGATGTCACTAAAAAATCTGCCGGAGATTGAAAATATGCTTGTAAAATCTAACATTCAATCAAATTTCGTAATTCAACGATTATGTTTTATTCACAATAATTTAGGTACCATACTTTTCATAAAAAAAAATCCAAAAACTTGTACATAAAATCACTGAAAATGTGACATTTATCGTCACTTAAGTAAATTAAATATTATCGTGACTTATACTATTTAAATTTTAATAAGAAATATTGGAGTAAAATTCTAATAGAAAAATGATTGTTGACTTGACGTTTTCGTAATGTTCTCTAAATTGACCCCATTACGTAAATAATTCAATTAATTGTTATGTAATAATCATCATGACATTATATAACATTCTTGATGTTAGTTAATGTCATGAAAAAGTCCTTCTTTTAGTTTTTGGATTAAAAATAAAATAGATATTTTTTTGTTTTGATTTATTTTTTTTTATGCAAACACACAAAGTTTGGATTCGTCTATTTTTTATTCGTGTTATTCAAATTAAATAAACTAAACACCATGTCACAAAAATACTATGTAGATAAAACTTAAAAGTTACACTTCTTAGCCTAGGGCTTAAGCATATTCATTATTTTTCTTTCATCGATCCAAAAAGTAAAAAAAATATTTGTGGAGGAATCTCTAAAACAGCGGTGGGGAACTCTGATAAAAATAAATAACTAAAAAAAATGACATTATTTGTTTGTTGTACTTTAAAAATAAAACTACATTAAATTTCTAGATTTTAAATAAAAACTTAAGTTCATTCCTTATTTTTTTTATATTTCATAATGATTTAAAAATAAATAATTTGCACTATCATTTATTACTATTGTCGTAGTCGGCAAAAGTCAGTAAAATAGAAATGTCAATAAGTCGTTTCTCTGTTGAAAATGTGTGCAACGACGGAGTTTTAGGGGGAAATTGAAACAAAAAGGATATCTATACTCAGAAATAGTTGAAATCTCTAGGATATATGAGGAAAGAGAGTTGGAGAACTTGATACTCAAAGGACATTGAAAGCAGTACATAACCAACCTAAGAAGCTTGTATAGCAGAACGAGGATGAGGAGAGATAGCAAAAAAGACAAATCATACTAAGAGTTACAGAAGACAGGAAACTGAAGCAAGCCATGATCACTCGCATCCTGAAGGGACACAGCACATAGAAAAAGTAGTTTCTCTGTAAAAGAAAGATTGATTATAGAAATCATAAAGTACCTATCAGGTTTTAGTTGCATTAGTCAGTATTTAATTAGAATTAATATGAATTCAAATAAAATGACTAATATGGAATTGTCTGTGTCAATAGAGGAAAGATCAGTGAAAAAAAGTTGTTTTTGATTTTAAAATCAGACATAAATAAAACAAATATCTTAAAATCTCCCCCCCCACACACACACATACATGTAAGGTCTTTTTTACACATTGCAAAAGAAGCTTTCTTGGACAAGATACAATTTTCAGACTGGACTTTATTCATTTGCATGTATCTATGTTTATACACACACACGGCAACCATGAAATTGATTCGCGGACTAAAAAGGATTAAAGCAAAAATAAACAGACATAGCATGTCTAAATTATTTAACCAAATGTATTTGAATATATATATATATATATATATATATATATATATATATATATATATATATATATATATATATAATAATAATCTTATAAGTATAAGAAATTATACTCGTCCAGAAAACCTTCAGTGTTTTGATTTGCAAATAATCAAACCAATACCAAAGGGGAAAAAAAGGTATAAAAAAAGGACAAAGAACATTTATGTCAGCCAAAAATAATCGTCTAGCATCCAAGTCCAAAGAAAAAAAACCCGATACGAGTAAGCAAAACATCTAAATAAAGTGCTCAATACGTTAAGTAGAGCTGACCTAGTTAAACCTAAAGAGCCACCAGACAAACCTACCAAGGTTTCACCTAAAGCTGGCTCTTTAGGTTTAACTAATATATATATATATATATATATATGACATTTCGTTGTACAGTTTAGACATATTCTGTCGACTCATTTTCATTAAGATCCTTTCATACTCTTGGGTAAGTTTTTGGATATCATTACTGAAAGACGAGAGTGAGAAATGCCATGTCAGTGCATGATGTAGTATTCCTCACTCCATTTGTAAAAAAAAAATTTTACTTTCAGGTAACACAACAATTTGTCTCTAACAATAATGGATGCTATAATTATTTTATTATAAACAATACCCTGATGATGACCTGGATATGTTGAAAGTACTTGGAAATAAAAGAAATATGTATAAACAGTGATTTTTCTCTTGTCTTTCAGTAATGACGTCAAAAAACCAATAACAAAACATGACTTAATGAAAACATGTTGCAGAATATATATATATATATATATATATATATATATATATATATATATATATATATTGTACTTTGAGTGCTGATGTTAATGAAATAGTGCTCAATGTAATATAGCAGAGCTATAAATTATATATTAATAAATATACATTTTTTCCTTCACCAGTGAGTTGTGGTACCAGTAATGAAAAAAGCATGTATTAATCCTTTCACTCTGAGCAAGGTGATGATACCACTAAGATGCAAGGGGTTACTGGGAATGAAAGAGAATGAAGACTTTAAAAGGAAACTGAAACCCAATGCTAAACAG